>BSBM01001715.1:600000-1023377 GCA_027924585.1 Larix kaempferi
ATATTTTATAGGAGAGATCACACAGCTGGAGCAAACCTCACTAAAACTCACTCAAGAATAGCAGAGAAGAGAAGAAGAATGTTGAATCAATAATAACTCATTAACAAAAGAAATGACAAAAACTGTTGTATCATACATCAGCTAAAAGCTAGCACTATGTAAAGTGAATAATAACTTAATACAATCAAATGATTCGAATCACACCTAAGGTCATTCGAATTCTCCTCAATGTGTGGTTTGGATGACATTGGAGACATCATCCAATAGTGGTAGTAGTCACAAATAGTCAAATATCAGTCAAATGAGTCTAACTGGTGCATGTGACACAAATATAGGGAAGGAGACTCCAATGTGGGCACATGAGGAGCTTTCAGTAGTCAGTAGATCTGAACTAGTCTCGGTAGGTGTCTATCTAAGTGCTTCAGTCAGTTAACTAAGAAATCAGTCCTCAAATCAATGAACTTATCCACTAATCATGGAACTGATTGATGTAACTCCTAAATAGGTTGAAGAGGGCGTAGTTGTACTCCAGTGAAGGAAACAAGGGCGCATATGTGGCTAGGAGGGATAGAACTGAGCAAAAACAAGATCCCGGGGACGAAAAAATGGGGACTAGGTACTGGGAGACTACCATATTGATGACTGTATGCATGCATGCAAATATAAAAAATGATGGTGAGAATATTCCAACACCCCCCCGTAAGCCAAACTATGAGGTACTAACTAAAAACGAGTAGGGCCCTAGTAACTGATACCAAATGTCACCTTGTACAACAATCTAAATAAATAAAGTGAGGAAAGAGGGAAAACCCAATGGGAAGAAAGCCCCCCCTTAATATAGATTGTGGTAGGATAATCAATCATGTACATCACTCACCCCAAAAGGTAAGTGGACTTCTCCACCGAAGAAATATCTATCAGCAAGAAATGGATCAGTAATGTGAGAAGGATGAAACCTTCCATTCTGAAAATCAGATCTTATTCTCCTCGGATCGAGTGGATCTCCAATAAGATCACCGACAGATATAAGAGTAGTGGTTGCCCATCTAGGAAGAGGAGGATCTGTAAGCTGTAGATATGGATCTTGGTATTCCATTCACTCATATTCACTAATAGGTGCTAGATATTCAGGTTCTTGTGGATCTGGATCTAGCATTCGCTCTCCATCATATTCACTTTCATACTCTGAATCTGAATTGTCATGTGATGAAGATTCTCTCTCTTTCTCATCAAGCAGTGGAGGTGTGATAGGAAATCTCTCTTACTCAACAGGATGAGCATCATGTACAGGCCATTCCTCAAAATGTACACTCCTATCAAGGAATGTTGTCATAGTAGAACTATCAAGAAGCTTATAGGTCTTTGCATTCAATGCATAACCCACCATAATACACTCTTTGCTTTGTGGATCTAGGGATCTCCTTTTCTCAGTTGGAATCCTTTCCCATGCTCTGGATCCAAACACTCTAAGATGAGATAAAATAGGTTTGTATCCCATCCATGGTTCGAAAGGAGTCATATCTTTGAGTCCTTTTTGAGGAACTCTATTCTGAAGAAAGGTGGCACAGTTGATGGCTTCTGCCCAAAGACTAGGGTGAAACCCGTTCGACTTTAGCATGCAGGTGGGCATATCTTTCAATGTTATGTTCTTCCTCTCAGCAACACCATTCTTTTGTGGTGTATAGGGAATAGTATGTTGCATCTCAATGCCTTCGTTAGCACAAAAGGTTTGAAAATCACCCTTGATGTACTCACCTCCATTATCAGTGTGAATGGCCTTGATCTTTCTATCTGAAAAATTTTCTGCAAAATACTTCAAAAACTTAAAGAATCCAAATACTTCTGATTTTAGTCTGAGAAATTATACCCATGTAAATCTTGAATAATCATCAATAAAAGTAAGAATGTACTTTTCCTTGTTCAAGGATAGATCTGGAAATGGCCTTGCAACATCACTATGAATCAGATCTAGAGGTTGAGAGGCTCTCCTTCCCTTCCCTTTCTCGAACTTCTTTTCGGGATGCTTGCCCATCAAACAACCATGACAATTTCCCTTAGCAAACTTGATCTAGGGAAGCCATTCAACCATCTCTTGAGTATGAATGTCTTGCAAGTATTGATAGTTGAGATTCCCAAATATTTCATGCCATAGCCTACTCTCTTTATTTGCATGAGTGTGGAGCAGACTGTTTAGAGAGAGGTAGAAAGTGGGAGAACTTATAGAGTTTCAACTTGTGGTTTGCAACACCTTTTGCAATGGTAGATCTCGATACCATGTCTTGTATTTCGACCTCATTTGGAGAGAAGATCACCCTCTTGGGCTCTCAAGTGTGGTTCATCTAGTAGAGTGAAAGTAGATTAGTAGTGAGTGTAGGGACATAGAGCACATTTGAGAAGTACCCATGATAATGTTTGATTCTTCCAATCCCATCAGAGGAGATCTCATAATCATTCCCCAACATGATGGATGGTCCAACAGTGGATTCAAAACCAGTAAATAGGTATTTGGAGGAATACACATATCTTGATGCCTTTGAATCTATGATGAAGGAGGATTGTGTTGATGCACCTGTCATGAGAGCATGAAATCTCTCTTTGTCCTTTGATCTTGATGGTTCACATTCTTTCTTTCTAGCACATGCAAGTACTGGAAGGCTATTCTTTTCAAGAAGTGAAGCCATGATATCTATGGTCTTCTTCATACATGAACTCTCAGGATGGAATCCTCTATTGTAGTATGTGCATTTGGATTTCCCCTTCTGAGTTTGCTTGTCTTTCTTGGGATTCGAAACTCCATCTGACTGATTTGGAGCCTCCTTCTTCTTTTGCTCATTCGACTTTCTGTCAAATGATTTTTTCTTACCCTTGTCATTCACTCTCTTCATATCAGTGCCTGCAAGAGCTTAATCCAATTTGGGTTTTATCATTCCCATATGAACTAACTTCTCCTCGTCAAGTGTGAGAGACAAGATGAAGTCTTCAAGAGTGGGAAACCTCCATTTTGGGATGGAGAGCTTCACTGAATGAAAGGTGGAGCAAATACTGAGTAGTCAGGGCCTAGTTTTGATAGTATGGAAAGGATGAGTTGCTTCTCTTCCTTCTCTATCCCATATCTATTCAACTATCAAATCAAGTTTTTGAACTTGTTGAGAAACTCAGTGATGGTTTCGAAATTGCTTGGGCTCAAGGAGATGAGCTCATTTCCCAACTTATGAATTTTCAAGTCATCTTTTTGTCCAAGTAGAGATTCGAGATTGTACCAAACCTCTTTTGGAGTTGCTATATCTATGACATGAAAATGGAGGTCTTAAGAAAGGTTGAGGAGCAGCAGTCCTACTGCTTCATCAAGTTTGTCTAAGTACTTGGATTTCTCTACTGCACCAATGGGTTCAACTGTAGTCCCATTCAAAACTCTAGAGAGGCTCTTGGACTTCATGAAGATGTACATCTTGGACTTCCATTCGAAATAGTTGAATGAATTCAGTTTTAGATCCATTGATCCTAGTGAAGTCGAATTGAAGAAGGAGATAACTTGCAAAACAAATGAGAATTGTAAATGGAGATCTGTTGCAATTCGAATTGAACACTTCCTTAGGGCAATGAGCACATGTGACTAGATCCTTCACACCTGGATAGATCTCACTGGATTTCTCTAGTGAATTCAATACAATTGCACCAGGAATTGTTGTGGAAATCCAGAGGCTTCTGGTGCTCAATGAAAGACAATTGCTCAAAGAATTGTTGCAACTGCTACAACTGTTGTTGTTGCAATTCAAATAGTTGAATCCAACTCTAATGACATGTGATATTTTACAAGAGATATCAAAAATATTGAGCAAACCTCACTAAAAATCACTCAAGAATAGCATAGAAGAGAAGAAGAATATTGAATCAATAATCACTCATTAAAACAAGAAATAACAAAAGCTGTCGTATTATACATCAGCTGTAAGATGGCACTGTGTACAGTGAATAATAACTGAACACAATCAAATGAATTCGAATCACACCTAAGGTCATTCGAATTCTCCTCAATGTGTGGCTTGGATGACATTGGAAACATCATCCAATCAGTGGCAATAGTCACAAATAGTCAAATATCAGTCAAATGAGTCTAACTAGTGCATGTGACACAAATCTAGGGAAGGATACCCCAATGTGGGCACATGAGGAGTTGTCAGTAGTTAGTAGAGCTGAACTAGTCTCTGTAGGTGTCTATCTAAGTGCTTCAGTTAGTTAACTAACAAATCAGTCCTCAAATCAAGGAACTGATCCACTAATCATGGAACTGACTGATTTAACTCCTAAATAGGTGGAAGAGGGCTCATTTGTCCTCCAGTGATGGAAACAAGGGCGCATATGTGGCTAGGAGGGATAGAAGTGAGAAGAAACATGATCCTGGGGATGAAAAACTGGGGACTAGGTGCTGGGAGACTACCATACTGATGATTGGATGCATGCAGTATGCATGCATGCAAATATAAAAAATGATGGTGAGAATATTCCAACACTTGATTCCAGGAATTTACTTTCTTTTCCACTCAAGCTTTGTCACTTGACTCCAGGAAATTACTTTCTTTTCCACTCAAGCTCTCTTGCTTGAGTCCAGGAAAATTACATTAGCATGTTGGGGCTTAATCATCAATTTTGTCATTTGGTATACCCCAAAAATCACAAGAAATCGATTTTTGTTAGCTGCAATTATTATTTGACATAATCATTTATGCAACAAAGATAATGTGTTATGATCATAAAATCCTCTTCATCAAGCATAGACAATTAATATAAAGTTTGTGTATATTCAAACTTATCTTGTTCGATCTTAAATGGTATTCAAAAATCGCTATAGTAATAGATCTTTAATAAATCATATCTTGTCCTTCTATACAAAATGAACACTTTCTCATTCACATGTTCATTCAATTCTTTCCTAATTCATGTATGTACTAGACTACCTAATCCAAGCTCTAATGAAATAATGTCAATCAAATTTCAGTAATCTTCTACCTTTTAACAAATATCATTATTTATACATGGATTAATTGAAACATGTTTTAAACAAGCTAATTCATACATAAATCTCCTATGCAAGTTGATGATTAATAAAGAATAACACTTTAAAATTACTATTTCACAATCATTGGATTTAGTATCCTATCTACATGTTCCTTTCAAAGCTTTAAAAACAATTCATACTAGCTTGGACTTAGACTTAAAATTATTTTGTAACAACCCCAATTTTTTTACAGAAAAATGCAGAAACTAAAAAAGAAAATTACATTTCTCAATAAGAGCTAAGCATATTGTATAACTTCTTCATATTGATCACATAATTAAACTTGCTTGTAATTTTCTAAAATATACATTCGCTCCTATTTTCATGGACCACTTTTCTTTTCTCTCTTAAAGAAAATAATTGTAATGTCTACACATATTAACCATAATTTATTTTTATATATAATCACAACATTGGCATATATGTCTTATCAAGTAAATATACCAAATTTCTTTTAAGTTTCTCCAATACATAAGGTATTATAAACCTTACTAATCGAACATTTTCAACTCGATCTCCTAAGAGGAGTAAACAAAAACACATTCAATTCCATAATAGGTTGAAACTATAAACACAACATTTTAACAAGCGGACAATCAGTCTGAAATTACATTTAATCCTAAATGCACAGCCTGCAACAATACTTTGGGAGAGATTAACCTCAGTGTGGGTTGAATAAAGGCGTACTTATGACCTCTGACATAGATCCGCTCCTCAATAATGTTTGAACATAAAATAACAGAGTTTTCATTAATATTAATACATTCCTCCTGTATGTTATTATTAAAGTTGTTATTTCTACTTCCATATCGAAGTTATATATTGTATTGCTGCACTATAATTCAATCATTTAGAAATCGAACATCTTTATCTTTATTTCATATTTAAACAACATACATTGAGGATCCAATCTGTTTCTTTAAATGATTACATGACTGATATATATATATATATATATATATATATATATATATATATCTAGAGAGAGAGATAGAATTATTGCAAGTGTCTCACCCTTCGGCTATGACATGCAGTCGTTCCACTAAGTATTAACAAAGTTCAACATAAAATAAAAATAACCCATCCTTACATTACATAGTAAAAAAAAATAGAATGATGTTTTTAAAATGAAATCCAAATTTTTGTGACGATATAATGATATATGATGCATAGTCTAACTCAGGAACAAAATCACATAATGCCAGAGTAAATAGAGCCGATCTTTGCGATCACTAGCCATACTAGTACAGTCGTTCGTTTCACATAGTTTTGACAGGGTCGTAACATATTATAACAATTGATACTTATTTCCAAGAAATCGACCCCATAACTTATGCTATATATAGAGATCTTGAAATACCACAAATGTATTTTTAATAGTAACTCTGTAATACATACAGAGATCTTAGATCTCTTTAAAAATTATATCGATTAATTGGTTTAGCTTCAAAATTTTGGCTTAAACGATTGTATGAATTCCTAACCAATCCTAGATTCAACTACTTTTATCGCATCCAAGAAACTATAAATCTGCAATGAAATCATCACTCATACAAAAGAGATAAAATGACAACAGCTTTTACAGGTATATAAAAATAAAACAGAGTAATTTTCTCTGAATAAAAGCCTTTACACGGAAATTTTCTCTTTTAACTCTGAACTTTTCCATTGTAAGCATAAAACATTATCGTAAAAGAAAGAATCTAAGCTAGCATTCATATAATTAAAAATAATCATGCTATAATGAATTTACCTCGTAAAACAAACAAACAAAACCAATCTCAGATGATAAATCCATAGTAAAAATATCTAACAAAAATACTATATCCCAGACGATAGAAGATAACAAACTATGATCCCTTAGATCCGATCATTTGAACCATGCTTTGATACCACAATGTAACATACACAAAAAGTTTATAAGAAAACTAAACTACTGTGGTTTTAAACAATCGTTAAGATGATCAAAAATAAAACGCTTACTTGAAACAAGGAAAATGGCAACTTGGAGAATTAGCTCCTCACCACAAGAGATAGCAACACTAGTGTTATCCCAACTCCACCCCCGAGCTGGATCAACAACATGCACTAGAACGCCAAGCAACACTTCCATGCGACACTCTCTCTCTGAGTCCATGATAAAATGATGGACTTATGAAAGAAAGAAAAACTCAAAAACAGATTCTCCATGCACAACACGACGTCCCTTGCTATCTCAGTACACTAATATATATAGTTTTTCCCAGGTATTGTGCCATCCCAATCAAATATTCAATCAATCCTTCAATCCTTATGAGTTAGGATCTTGTTTGGTAGTTGAGCTTTTAGATTGGATTTGATTGGTAAAAATATCCCTAGCTTTCTTTACACACGTTCTTTGTGCCATGGTGGTGTCCCCTCATTTAGCGGGATTCTCCAAGTGTCCTTTTCTTTTATTAATAATAAAATAAATAGTTTGTTGTGCAAAGTGTCACTCACAGCTCTTGTGAGTGTTTTTGAGATTTTAAATAACTCTTACAAAAATAATTTTTTTTTTTTAATATTGTCACAAATATTAAATCAAAATAAAATAATAATGTCTTGGGGCTATCACAATACGGCTTGGAATTTGTCAAGGATACGGTGGTCCATTGGTGGGGATAGATGGATTTCATTCCATCCACCCGGGTTCAATTCTGTTGAGACATCTTCTAGCTTGGATGATTGGCTGATGGTTTGCTCGACCTAGCATCCACGATATGTGGGGAAGTTTGTTGGGATTTCCCATGAGTGTTTAGCCTTCCTTTATTCCTTCAGAATAGAATGAAGGTGGATTTTTCACTTGAAAATATTGGCTTGGAATTGTTTCAAATATTCTCTAGATGGTTTGTGACTTGCTTGACCATTTCTAAAGGTCCTTTTCTCAACATTTGTTTGAACTTTGAATGACTATGAATTTTTATGCATGATGGAATGAGTCTTCACATGATTTTTACCTCCCTCTATATTTTTCATGTCTTCCCATACCTTGGGTTTGGTTTACACTAATAAATTTGACATTTCACCCTCTTTGTGTTATGCCAATTCCATGACCAATGAGGCGGGAGGACTTTGTGCCAAACTTGAAGCAAGAATAAGATGGAATTTATGGGTAACAAATGGTGTAATAATGTATTTATCTGCATAATATTTCAAATGCATCAAATGTTTCATGATTATGATAAAATATGAGGGAGATATCAACTTTTCAGTCACGGGGCCTAGTTTCAAAATCGAAATCTAAGGATGCCTAATATTTGACCAAATAAATATTATAGTTGCAAACTATTTCAAGGGTTCACTTAAATGGTTATAATTTCATAAATCTCATCTAATTATGGAAATGATTATTTATCAAAATAAAAGGGAACAAAAGGAAGGGTAAGTGTTGGAATTCTCCTTGGAAGCCTAATTAGATTATATAAGTAGAGAAGGCCGCACCAATGAGAAGAAATGAGAATGATGCCAACCCAATTAGGTGAGAAAGAGTGAACCTCCTCCCATTGGCTCAATTTTGGATTAATTAACCGCTTAATCATGAGATAAACTAATTTAGCCCTAAGTGAGCCTAAACATCCTCCAAGTGAAGATTCCCTTATGACATGACAAATTTGCAGGTCTGCATTTGTAGGTGGCTAATGATGCTCAGTGATACCTCCTATTGGGAGTGTAAGAGGTGCCCATTGGCCCATACTATGGAATGCGAAGAGTTTTTCTCCCATCCCATGGCGTATGGATGCATAAAACTCATTTATTTAAACACATGAGGCCATATTTCGAATTGATGAGACATATGGGTGTATGAGACATCAACTAAACCATTTTTTAATGATTTTGAGTGAGGTAGACAAAGACATGGAAGGAGGAAGAAGGTAAAGCTTTATTTTATGTCCATTCCAAGCATAACTTTGAAGTTTTTAATGGATTCATGATGGTATTTTTGCAGTCTATCTGTTGGTGGAATTACTTGGAGGTATCAATGGATATTCAAGGGGAAATCTTAAACTTACATGCTCAACCCTACCATTTCCCCTCCTTTCTTCTTTTGGCATTTTCATCTTTCCAAAAATTGTCGTTTCTTTCTCTATTTGTATTTGAAAGTGGAAAAAACAAGGGGGGGCTATGCAATTTTTTTTATAGAATTCATACACACTCTAATTCTCTGGTATTTTATACATTCAAGCTTCAATGGCCATCCCCATCTTTTTATTTTAAGAATTCCCCTTTTGAGACCTTTTTAAAATAGCAATTTTGCCATTTTGGGGGGTTTTATCAATCATATTTGGACAAAAACATTTGTAGATTCTTGGGACTTGTGGAAAATCATGGTAAAATTTTCATCCCAAGGTGAGCACTATTTCCCTTGTTTTTCAATTCTTTCCATTTATAATAATAAGCTATTTCGGGAAAGTCATGAAATTTTGAGGTTTTTGTAAATTTTTGAATGGTAACTATATTAACAGAAATTTATAAGTACCTTTAACTTCTTGTACTCATCAATTTAGTTCCTTAATTGTCATTTTTGAATAATTTTACCAATTTAAGCCAATTGGGGATAATTGTTATTTTGGTCATAAAAATCATAATTAAGGTTGCTTGATCACATGGAAGAATAAGGAATGATTCATATCAGTAATTCCATGATCAATCCCTTTTAAAATGTGTCCTACTATTTTTTAGGAATTTTATTAATTTTTCACTAAATAATTCCTAGAAAATAGGATTGAGCTTGAAAATCAATTATGAGTCCAAATATCAACTCCTAAGATTGAATTGTTGATGTACATGTAACTTCGGAATGTATTTCACATATATGTATATTGTATTCCTATAGAGATGTTATTATTCCTCTATACGGAAGTGTCGTCATTTATATTGTAAGTGTCGTAACTTATACTTGATGGGTTATTAGACCACCTTGTTGGGGTCGGCCCTATATAAGTCATGAGGGTCAAAGGGTTATTAGAACACCCTATTGGGGGTTTGCCATGTGGGTCAAAGGGTTATTAGACCACCCTAGTGGGGGTCGGCCCAGTCAGCATTATGTTAAGTGGTTAAGTTGAGGCCGACCTAGTTGAGTAAAGGTCAAGTCAAGTTAGTGTATAAATAGAGAGTGTGTCTCTCTCATTTTACACATTCTATTCTCTCACTCACACTTTGGAGAGTGGTGCACTTGTGGAGGAGGAGGCTCTACTGCTAGGAGAAGACTATATCTTGTATTCTGGTTGTATCATTGCTCTATCTATCTCTGAGGAAGTTATTGGGGTTTTTCACCTTTATGGTTTTCCCCAAGTAAACTCTGTGTCTCTTATGTGCTTGCATTATTGTGTCCATGATTGATATGCTGTAGATTTGCTATACATGTTGTTCTCTTATTTAAGATCCTAGATTAGATTGAAGTAAATTCTGAAAATTTAACATGGTATCAGAGCTAGACTGAAAGAAGGCATGATATGGAATGTATGACACTTGTTGCACTTACGATGCTAGGGCTTGATATAGAGAAAACCAGACATCGTAGCACTTTCGCTATAAATCCATTTTGGTGAAGGTTTCGGATCTGAAAAATTTTACAGGTCGAATATCAGATCCCCATGTACCTTGTGTCCAAAGGAAAACCTCTAATTCGTTGTACTTTGTGATTTATGATTTGTACACTATAGAGTTTCTGCCTCTTCCAGATCTAAGTCAAAAACAGGTGACCTTGGAAAAAGGGTCATAACTTGGGCTAGGAAGCTCCAAATGAAATTTAGTAAAAAGTGACAGGTAGTACACAGATGCTACTATCTCAGGAAAACTTTTCAGAGGCCAAAGTTGAATCAGTGACATGTGGTACTCCGTACAAGTTCGCTCTCCTGTTTTATCCCATAAACAAGTCACATTATGACACTTGGCATAACTCTCTCTCAGAGAATCCAATTAAGGTCAGACATATTAGGATGGAAATATGACAGGTCAGGCTATCGCAGAAGAAATTTTCAGACCCTGTGGATCAAAAAGTTCAGATTTACACCAGAAACAATGAGGTACATATTTATGTCAAAACAAAATTATTTTTGAGCACCTTCATTCATGGCTTTCGGAATTTAGGGTTTCAGAGAAAGTTGGAATTCTTGTAATCAGAGACCACGGCTGAATGATACTCATAAAAATCGAAATTTAGAGACCAAGATCAGAATTTTTGGTTGGGCAGAAGGTCAGGCTTGATCAGACCCTAGTTCGGGACATTGATTAGAAAAGTGGAAAATTAGGGCTTCTGCAAAAATGGGAATTTTTTAACTCTGTGACCACGACTGGAAGCTCCTCATAAAAATAGAAGCTTAGAGCTTTGGATCAAACCTTTTGATTGGGAAGAAGAGTGGGCTTCATCAAACCCCAGTTCGGGGTCACGTCCAGTGAATCCGGAAGTTTCAAAGGCAAAATTGAGGAGTGAAACTTTGCAGCTTTCAAATTTTGAATATACCAGCTTGATCAGCTCATCAAGGTGCATATTTATATCCTTTCGGAAGTTTGAAATTCAAAGTTTGAATTTTTGGGGTTTCTCTGACAAACCCTATTACAGCTCCAGATCCAATTCCTGCAAATCAAGTGGATTGGGTTAATCCTAGAAGAGGATGGATTGGTCACCTGCATAAGTGATGAAGTTCCTGTTTCAAAGGAAGATGAGGCGAAGGCCTTCCATAAGAAGATTACAAGAAATCTTGACAGGTATGGCTTACAAGTATGTTTCATGGTTAATTTTATGATATGTTTGTCTTCATATCATTACAGTACAATCTTGATTAATTACTAGACTTCTCGTATTACCTTAATAGAATATATTCATTGATTAATGTTTTGACACTTATGATTGTACTAATGCATTGTGATGTTGTATGAGTTTTATGTTGTTCGCTAACATAAAAGGTACACTAAGAAAGACAAATCATGTTCTACTTAAAGAACATATGATCATGGTGACATGAAGACAAAGATTCATCCATTGTCATGGATCACATAGAATATCTACTTACGAGGTATGTATAACTTGGTTCTACAATGGTTAACTTATGAGACATGTAGGTTACTAGCACAAGTTACTGAAAAGAACCAGAAGACATTATGTGGGTATGTTAGACATAACTAGATAGCATGCTAATCCAGGTATGTTTTCCTATATCAAGCTAGAATCCTACCTTGTGTTAGGATCTTATACTGTTGTGTTGTTGATAGTGATTATTCATGAATTCATAGGTTTGAATAGTCATGGTTGTATGCATATTATGTTTTTTACCATAATTGATGATATGACTAACCAGAAGAATCATGAAGGTATAGGTTTGAGTAATCACGGGTTTATGCATTGATGATTTAACTAATCAGAAGATACCTATGATCAAATAAGAATATGCATGAGTAAAAGAAGACTTCCCTGAAACCTTGAATACTAATGTTTATTATCTGTGAATGATCATGAATATACATGTTTAAGATTATTGTGTTTTGATAGTATTAAGATTATACTAATAAATGTGTGATTATGTATGAGTCCTCAAGGATAACACAATGATGATACTAATAAGCATGCATAGTGATTAAGGATGGATATAAGTTCAAGGACAGGTAATCCAGGAAGCAAAGATCAAGAGGGAGCACACTCCAGTTGTTCCTACAAGAAAGCAAAGGAGCACACTTTAGTAGTTTTTGCAAGGATGCAGATATTCAGAGGGAGTTGACCACTTCTCACAATCCACATCATAATGGAGTTGCAAAAATTCAGAGGGAGTCCACCCAGCAACCAAACAAAGATAAGTATTTGAATTGTCATTTCTTACATAATGTTATTCAATGATGTATATGCTTATGTTCCTAGAATTAGGTTGTGTATTATGCATATTAGAATAGTTGCATTGATGAACAATATACTACTAATATACATGGGTAAGTGGCCTATGGCACTGTACAACATTCTATTGCTACTTATCTAGAATGAAACCTCTTTGCTGACATGTTAGGAGTTGTGCACACTCTTAACAATGCTCTGGTAGAGATTGGAAGGCATCTAGAAAGTTATAGAATATGGATAAATGTTGTATTGAAGCATTGGCTAAGATAATTGCATGACTGTATGACATATTTCTTTATGTGTAAGAATTTGTTCTGAAAACTATAGGATGTTTTCTAATCATGCAATTTAACTTGTTGTGTAGGAAAGATCGTATACCATCACCTACAAAAGAAGGACTACAACATTTGTTCAACAACAAAGTTATCTATTGAAAATATTGAAGATATTGAAGTTCCCAGGATCTGGGAAGAATGCCATGATCGAGGAGTACCAGTCGATCATGAAGATGTTTGGGATGCAGTCCCAAGACCTGAAGGGGAGTTTGTAGTGACTTCCAAGAGGATCTACAAGATCAAGCATGATGCAGGTGGTAGCATAGAGACTTTTGCTCCTGTAGCCAGATACACTTCCATTAAATCAATACTTGCTCTGGCTGCAGTGATGAAGAGGAAGATACACTTTCTTGAATGGTGTAGTTGAATAAGAAGTGTATGTGTTGCAGCCACTTGGTTCTGAGACACATGATAGGGATTCATATATGTGCAGAACTTGGTATGGTAGGATAGACAGCTTTCTATCCAGTTTGGGCTTTACCAAGAATAAAGCAGATTCCAACCTTTACTACAAGGTTGAGGAAGGCAATCCAGTGATACTACTATGTGGATGACCTATTTGTAATAGGTGAGGATAGATTGATTTATGACATGTAGTAGAAGCTTGCTGCCAAGTTTGAGATGAAGAACTTGGGTAGGGTGCACCACTTTCTAGATATGGAGGTGTGGCAGAGTGCAGATGGAATCTTCCTTGGACAAAGGAAGCATGCAGTAGAGATCCTAAAGAGGTTCGGGATGATGGAATGCAAGGCCATGGCCACACCTATGGCATCGAACCTGAATCTTCTATGTGATGCTTCATCTGATCCGGTTGATGTCACTGTGTATCGTCAGATGATTGGGTCCTTGATGTACCTGACGAACACGAGACCAGATATTTGCTTTGTGGTGAACACATTGAGCCAGTTCCTGACAGATCCGAGGATTGTTCACCTAGTTGCTGTAAATCATATTCTGAGGTACCTGAAGGGTATGGTTGACTATGGGCTCAAGTATGACATGAATCAAAAGTTTAACCCACAGTGTTATGTTGATTTAGACTGGGTAGGAAGTGCTGCAGATAAGAAGAGCACTCCTGGGTGCTGCTTCAGTATGGGATCAGGTGATCTCTTGGTTTAGCAGGAAGCAGTCCTGTGTAGCACTGAGTACAGCCAAAGCAGAGTATGTTGCGACGGATGAGCAGGATGCAGATGTATTGACCAAGCCGTTGGCCAGACTGCAGTTTGAGTACTTCAAAGAGAGGCTTGGTGCACTTCAGATCGAGGTTCCTTCCAAAAGGAAGTGATGAGTCTGGAAGATGCTGATGCACATGAGATTTTTTGACATGGTTGATGTGTTCTCCCATGGTCGTGATGTAATTGCTGAGCCATTCTCACATGGTGGTAGATTTGTTCTCCCATGGTGAAAAAGTAAGGGATGGAGCCTTCCCCGAATGGTGGTAGATGTGTTCTTCTATGTCGGTGGTGTAAGTGCTGGATGATGTGCATCTGGGCTGTTCTTCATGGACGATGACATGATCTGAAGAGGATGATGCTATGATGATCAAGAGGATCATGGATGATGAGCATCAAGAAGATTCTCCAGTTATTGCTCTGTATATGCATCAGGATGATGTTGGATATGATCAGTTGGATCATTTATATGTATATGTATGTACGCATCACGTTGGATGCTGGATATGATCAGTTGGATAATTTGTATGTATTTTGTATATGCATCATGTTGGATGCTTGGACCATGTATCTGTATATGTATCAGGTGGATACATTGTATGATCCGGAAGATCATGTACGTTGATATGTATCAGGTATGATCAAGTGGATCATGTATTTGTATTTGTATCAGGTGGATACACTGTATGATCAGGTGGATCATGTATGATGATATGTATCAGGTAGATACTTGGTATGCATCAAGTAGATGCATTGTATGATCAGGATGATCATGATGATGAGCTTCAAGATGTTGCTCCAGATGATATGTATCAGGATGGTACAGTGATGATGATCAGTGTGATCATGAGCATCAAGATGATGCTTTGTGCGATGATGATCCATTGGATCATGAGTATCAGGTTGATACTTGGAGGTCAGAGATGATATGTGGCAGGCTATGCAAATAGCATGTAATCAGTCCGAGGAGATCTTGCCTGTCGTGATGCGGAACATAAATGTTCCTGGGATACTCTTTCCGGTATTGCTATGTAGTATGTAGTCAATCCTCAGATATCCGATAGGTTGAGCTGTGTGCTCGTAATCAGTTCTGGGATGAGGTATTACTACAGAGACATGTAATCAGTCCTGGAGATCCGAGACGTTGAGCTGTGTGCTCGTAATTAGTCCTGGGATGCTCTTTAGAGATCTTGTCGGTCGTGCTGTGACACATAAATGTTCCTGGGATGCTCTTTAAAGGTTTTGTCTATCCACATGTAATCAGTCCTGGAGATCCGAGAGGTTGATCCGTGTGCTTGTAATAAGTCCTGGGATGCTCTATAGAGATCTTGCCGGTCGTGCTGCGGCACATAAATGTTCCTAGGATGCTCTTTAAAGGTATTGTCGGGAAGATGCATGTAATCAGTCCTGGGAGATCTTATTGGTCGTGCTTAGGCACATAAATGTTCCTGGGACACTCTTTCCGGTATTACATCCGCACATAAAATTAGTCCTGAGAGGCCACCTCTATCAGACCGTTCGCACAGATGATGAAGACCTGCAGGTGGTGGGTCTACATCCAGTATGAAAAAGGACTGGCTCTGTAGAACTTCCTATGACGAGTAGATTCAGAGATTGATTGAGATAGCAGCAGCAGTGACAATGATGATGACTCGATGACGATTATCCAGTGATGATGATCCAGAGAAGATGACTTGTGCTAGAAGACCTGTGTCGAGAAATACCTTCCTAGTTAAGAGGGAGTGTTGATGTATATGTAACTTCGGAATGTATTTCACATATATGTATATTGTATTCCTATAGAGATTTTATTATTCCTCTATACAGAAGTGTTGTCATTTATATTGTAAGTGTCGTAACTTATACTTGATGGGTTATTAGACCACCTTGTTGGGGTCGGCCCTGTATAAGTCATGAGGGTCAAAGGGTTATTAGACCACCCTATTGGGGGTCGGCCATGTGGGTCAAAGGGTTATTAGACCATCCTAGTGGGGGTCGGCCCAATCAGCATTATGTTAAGTGGTTAGGTTGAGGCCGACCTAGTTGAGTAAAGGTCAAGTCAAGTTAGTGTATACATAGAGAGTGTGTCTCTCTCATTTCACATATTCTATTCTCTCACTCACACTTTGGAGAGTGGCGCACTTGTGGAGGAGGAGGCTTTGCTGCTAGGAGAAGACTATCTCTTGTAGTCTGGTTGTATCATTGTTGTATCTATCTCTGAGGAAGTTATTGGGGTTTTTCACCTTTATGGTTTTCCCCAAGTAAACTCTGTGTCTCTTGTGTGCTTGCATTATTGTGTCCATGATTGATATGTTGTAGATTTGTTGTACATGTTGTTCTCTTAGTTAAGATCCTAGATCAGATTGAAGTAAATTTTGAAAATTTAACATGAATAACAACATGCACATAACTGGAAGGAGTAACAGATATAGGAGTAACATGAGACAATTGAATATTCAGGGTAACATGAGGTTCTACAGACTCAGGAGGTGGAGAGACTTCAGTAAATTTAACATCCCTTCTGATTATGACACTCTGATTAGAAGTATCAAATAACTTGTAAGCCTTGTAATCCTCAACATAACCAATGAATATACACTTGTGAGACTTGGGTTCTAACTTTTTTCGTTCGTCATAAGGAATATGAGCCCAACATTCACAACCAAACACCTTAAAGTTACTAATATCTGGTTTTCTACCATTCTATTTTTTCTCAGGGTAACATGCTTAACAACTTTTGTAGGAACTCGATTTAAAATAAAAGTAGCACAAATGATGGCTTCAGCCCAAAATTTCTTATGTAATCCTTTAGAATAAAGCATACATCTACCCATTTCAACTAAGGTTCTATTTTCCTTTCAGCAACACCATTTTGTTGAGGTGTGTAAAGAACAATATTTTGATTTTGAATTCCATGTTTAGATAAAAAAGCTTCAAATTATTTCTTAACAAATTCCCCCCCATTATCATATCTCAGTCTTAATCCTTTTACCAGAATCATTCTCAACCAATGATTTAAATGCTTGAAACTTAGGAAATGTGTCACTTTTGTTTTGCAAAAAATAAACCCATGATTTTATACAAAAGTCATCAATAAAAGTAAGAAAATAGACTGCATGAGATATAGAGGCAACTTAAAGAGGACCACAAATGTCACTATGAATTAATTGCAAAGGTTCTTTAGCACGCCAGGCTTTACCCTTATCAAACATTTTTCTATGATGTTTACCAAGTGCACAACCTTCACAAACACCTTTAGTAGACAAAATATTAGGCAAGCCATGTACCATTTTAGTTAACATTTTCATTTTACCATAATTTAAATAACCCAATATTTCATGCCATAATTACTTAGTTCATCAACATGAGCAACATAGGAATAAAAAGGTTGTCTCTGAGTTGAATTAAAACCAACAAATTTATATAAACCAACAGTATGATCAACAGGATGAGAAGAAACTACTTTAAAATTATGGTTGATATCTTTAACATATTTATCAGGCCAAGATTCAAATTTATATCCTTTTTGACATGCACGATAAATAGAAAGCAAGTTGATGGGCATGTGTTCAACATGAAAAAACATCTTCCAATTGACCATTATCAATATTAATATAAATAGATCCAATTACGGAAAGTTGTTTACCATCGCCTATAGATACTTTCTTAGATGTGTACTTATTATTGTTATAAGATGTAAGTAAAGAAGCATTACCAATCATATGTTTAGAAGCACCATAATGCATTATCCATTCCACATTAGAAGAAGAACTATTAGACGAAACAACATATGCACATAAATCTACTTGTGATTCATCAAAACCTTTCTTTTTAGCCTTAGACATTAAAAGTTTCACTTGAAATCAATTCTTTTAAGGATGGTTAGTTTTACCATAGTGCTTACAAGGATCATACACTTTCTTCTTCTAACTAGTTTCATGATGTGCGTTAGAAGCATGACCAACATTATTAGTATGATTAGAAGTGTGTGAACAAGAACCTTAAGCATTATTATAAATTTTCTTATGATTCTTATTATGTGCCATAAGAGAGATTTATTAGGTGAGACTTGTCCTGAAACAATCAACCTTTCTTGATCATTTCTCAACCCTTTACAACAATAATCAAAAGTAGGTTTCGTGGTACTTTGAGACAATTCAAGAGCTCTATTCCTAGTTTGGATGAACATGTCAAAACAAGATGGAAAATTTTGTTCTACAAGAATTATAAGAGCGGTGTCTGTCTTCTTGTATTCTTTACCAAAATTATTTAATTTTTCATTTAAAGTTTTCACTTCAGCAATATATAATTCTACTCTTTCAAAGTTAGTAGGATCTAGCTCAAAAATCTTCTTTTCAAGGTAATAAGAAGAAACATCATCAGATTTATCAAATAAATAAGCAATGATTTTCCATACCTCAACTAGGCTATCTTATGCCTCAATACTTACCTGAAGACTATCTAAAACTGCCTGACCAATGAGCCCTCTTGCTTGATCACATTTATCTTCCCAAATAACCACATCTTTAGCATCAACATGTTTCTTTTGTTCACCATTAACAATCCTCCATAGATTCTTACTCTTGAGAACATCAATCATTTTTTATTTCCATGCAAGAGAGTTAGTACCAACAAGTTCAGGAACATAAGCTACATCTGAAGTCATAATGATAGACATTTTGACAAGCATTAATGCTAGAAATGACAAGAGAAAAAAATGAATTACAGAAAATTGATAAACTTTACCGATTTGAAAAAAATTAGTAAAAACATAAACCTTACTTACATCCCTTAAAAAAAAATCCAAATAAAGTCACTCGTGGGTTCTGTTACAGGAAACTCACAAGTACATCTGATAGTCACTGGTTCTGCATAGTGAATTCGTGGTTAGATTTGATAAACACAGGATCTACACAATGAAGTCGCGTGTATGTCGAAGCACACGTGGGTTCTACACATGAGGGTCATGTGTATACTGAAGTATGTGCAGGTTTACATTAGATCAGGTGCGGGTATGCCATAGGACATGCAGGTCTGTACACTGAAATCCATGGGTTTGCAGTTTCCACGTGGGTTAGCATTAGGCAAGTTGCAGTTACATGCGCTGTCTGCGAAGAAAAATCACGGGTGTCCTATTTTAGGCCGAAAATAGTGTCGATTAATTCACTGACGGAAACCTACACAAAGTCAACCAAACTTGGATGAAAACACCAGATCTGACAACCAAAAGATAGATCTCCTTGAGGAGAATCCAAAAAAAATAAAGATCTACAGAAAAAATTCAAGAAACCCTTGAAATTTTCTTCAAAAATCTTCACAACAGAGTTAGGGTTAGGAGTAAAAACTACAAAATCATGCCCAAATTTGAAGAGAATCCTAATGGCTACCAGATACAAAGAAAATCTACAAGAATAAAACATGCCCAGATGATAATAGTTATTGAGAAAGCTGTAGAATGTGCTACATCATACCAACCAACTCTAATACCATGTCAGAGTTATAGATCTGACTAAACTAGCTTACCTATCTAAGCAACCAGTAACATATCAACATATATAAGAACATAATGAGAACAAGGAAAAGAATACACTAGATATATGTGGTTCACCCAATTGGGCTACATCCACGAGAAGGTTGTCTTCTATTATCTCCATAATCTCCTTCAATATTACAAAGAGGGCAGCTCCAAATAACCCCAATACAATATAGCAGAGAGCTTGTGAGAAAAATAGAATGTGTTGTGATAGTATGATGGATGATGTGATGTGACTCCCTTGACCCTATTATATACCAAGAGATGTGGAAGAATTACTCTCACATATTGCATGTGGGATAATATATTTCTCCATAATAACACCTCTTTATATAACAATAAATATCAAGAGTATACTTTACCATAATGAATATGGGATAGAATGTATTACTTTTTTACATAAGATTGTGGATAAATTTCAACATAATACAAAGACATTATTACCTTCGAAGGAATATAATTCAGTTCTACCCCTATGAGAGGAGTAAGTTTAAATATGTCACCCGCAGTGGGATTCAGATGGTATCCATCATTATCTATGATCCTCATTGGTAATAATTCGACAAATCAATAGAGTTCGAACCTGTTTTCTTTCAGAATGCCATTTTCAGGATTTCATCCTATACCTGCCACTATCCCTCCTATGACAACTTTTACCATCGCTTCGGGTGGTGGTCCATCAATTCCTTTCCATAATTTCCCACCCTATAGTGCACAAATGTCCATGCCCAACCCATCCATTGTAACTCGAGTTGTTGTGGCCTCTATCCCGCCTTAGATATGCTTACCTTTCCAATCACTTGGGGGTATGAGTACTAGTAATCCTTTTGCACCAAACATGATGCAAGGTAGCATATTGGGATTAGGGGGAACTACTAATGGATTTCCATGGGGGGAAAATGCTCCCAAAGGGAACAATCATTTTTTTGGAGTAGAAAGCACTAATTTGGTTAACTATGCTATGTTGAATACCTTACAGAGTAACCAGCCTTTAGGAGTAATCAGAGGAAAATTTGGAACAATATTTCCTTCCTTTGTACAAACCCAACCCAATCGAAAAATTGGGCCAAATAGTCCACTTTTCATGAATCTTGGAGCCCCTTATATTCCAAGAAAATCCCTTTTCAACACGAACCAATGGGCATCCAATGCTCTTAGAGGATCTTGGAACTCTATGGCTCAGACAAAGTTTCCATTCTTGGCTTCTTTGAATTTTTCCTACCTTTCAAAGTTAACCAATGATACAATTTTACATAAGCCTAGATGGCCACCTCTCTCTAGTAAAATCCCTTCAGAAATTTCTATGTTTGAAGGGAAACCTAAGGAAGATCGAGCAAACCATATGATGACTTTTCATCTATGGTGCTATTGTAACTCTTTGATGGAGGACTCCATTAGACTGCATCTATTCCAAAGGACTTTAACTCGGATGGAAGCTAAGTGGTATATTGAATTGTCACAATCATCTTTCCGTACATTTAACTCAGTTGCGGTGACATTTTTTAATCACTTTCAATTACAAGTCCGTTATGAGACCCACACAGAATTATTGACTTCATTTAGGCAAGAGAAATATACTCATATATTTGACTATATCCATGAGTGACGTAGGAGGCGAAGCTTAATTAAAGCTCAAATTACTGATGAATTCCTAACTGATTGGTTCATCAAGTCCTTACAACCTTTTATTGTGAAGGATGTGGATCATTCAAGGGTTCAAACTGAAAAGCATGCCATCATCAAAGCCCAACAACTGGATTTAGTTTATTGTCAATCCATAATGTTGTATGAAATATTTCCTACCGCTCCTTGAGCAGAAGTTGATCCAACCAAACCCACCCTCGGACCTCATGTTGATAATGTGATTGGTTCACTTGAGAATAACTTAATTTGTGAGGGTAAGAAATTTTCTGGTCAAAATTCTTTGACAATTGATTAGAACAACACAAAAATCCCTAAACCCAACTCTCCTTTCAATGTTCTAGTACAAACAACCAATGCTAAAAGAAACCAATAGCTAGGAGGGAAGAAGAATAAGAATAAGAAAACTAGGAATGAAGGGAATAATAATGAGAACAATACTAATAATAATAATATTAGTGGGGCGAAAAAAGAAAAAAATAAAGTGAAATTCTCTTGCCAATTATACAATAAGGACGAGTTAACCTAAAAATTCCCTAATATAGAAATGGGTCAACAATTGTTGGCACAACACGAAGGAAAGCCCCAACCTATGGTGTTAACTAACCCATTTTTGGAGCAATAGAAACAGATGATTGTTGTAACTCACCAAAACCCTTCAACCTGACAAGGGGGAAATCATGGCTCCTCCTCACAAGGGGGAAATGTAATGCCCAATATATGTTATTAAATACTTAAACATAATTACATTAAATCTAATGACAATGTAAGAGATTAAATACATTACTAACATATAATTCCCAATATATGCTATTAAATATTTAAACATAATCAAGTTATATCTAATGCCAACATAAGAGATTAAAGACATTATTAACATAAAACATAATTAAGTAAACTAAATTTAATGTGTACCAAAAATTTAAAAGAAATGTATTTAATATTTTTTGAATCACTTTCAGTTACAAGCCCGTTATGAGACTCACATATAATTATTGACTTCATTTAGGCAAAAGAAATATACTCATATATTTGACCATATCCATGAGTGGCGGAGGAGGCGAAGCTTAATTAAAGCTCAAATTCCTGATGAATTCCTAACTGATTGGTTCATCAAGTCCTTACAACCTTTTATTGCGAAGGATGTGGATCATTCAAGGGTTCAAACTAAAAAGCATGCCATCTTCAAAGCCCAACAACTGGATTTAGTTTATTCTCAATCCATAATGTTGTATGAAATATTTCCTACTGCTCCTCGAGCAGAAGTTGATCCAACCAAACCCACCCTCGGACCTCATGTTGATAATGTGATTGGTTTAGTTGAGAATAACTTAGTTAGTGAGGGTAACAACTTTTCTGGTCAAAATTCGCCGACAATTGATTAGAACAACATGAAAATCCCTAAACCCAACTCTCCTTTCAATGTTCTAGTACAGACAACCAATGTTAAAGGAAACCAATAGCCAGGAGGGAAGAAGAATAAGAATAAGAAAACTAGGAATGAAGGGAATAATAATGAGAACAATACTAATAATAATAATATTAGTGGGGCAAAAAAAGAAAAAAATAAAGTGAAATTCTCTTGCCAATTATACAATAAGGATGAGTTAACCTATAAATTCCCTAATATAGAAATGCTTCCAAAATTGTTGGCACGACACGAAGGAAAGCCCCAACCTATGGTGTTAACTAACCCATTTTTGGAGCAATAGCAACAGATGATTGTTGTAACTCACCAAAACCCTTCAACCTCGCAAGGGGGAAATCATGGTTCCTCCTCACAAGGGGGAAATGTAATGCCCAATATATGTTATTAAATACTTAAACATAATTACATTAAATGTAATGACAATGTAAGAGATTAAATACATTACTAACATATAATTCCCAATATATGCTATTAAATATTTAAACATAATCAAGTTATATCTAATGCCAACATAAGATATTAAAGACATTATTAACATAAAATATAATTAAGTAAACTAAATTTAATGTATACCAAAAATTTAAAAGAAATGTATTTAATAGTTTTTGAATCACTTTCAATTACAAGCCCATTATGAGACTAACACAGAATTATTGACTTCATTTAGGCAAGAGAAATATACTCATATATTTGACCATATTCGTGAGTGGCGAAGGAGGCGAAGCTTAATTAAAGCTCAAATTCTGGATGAATTCCTAACTAATTGGTTCATCAAGTCCTTACAACCTTTTATTGCGAAGGATGTGGATCATTCAAGGGTTCAAACTTAAAAGCATGCCATCATCAAATCCCAACAACTGGATTTAGTTTATTCTCAATCGATAATGTTGTATGAAATATTTCCTACTGCTCCTCAAGTAGAAGTTGATCCAAGCAAACCCACCCTCGGACCTCATGCTAATAGTGTGATTGGTCTAGTTGAGAATAACTTAGTTAGTGAGGGTAAGAACTTTTCTGGTCAAAATTTTCCGACAATTGGTTAGAACAACACACAAATCCCTAAATCCAACCCTCCTTTCAATGTTCTAGTACATACAAACAATGCTAAAGGAAACCCATAACCAGGAAGGAAGAAGAATAAGAATAAGAAAACTAGGAATAAAGGGAATAATAATGCGAACAATACTAATAACAATAATATTAGTGGGGCAAAAAAGGAAAAAGGTAAAGTGAAATTCTCTTGCCAATTATACAATGAAGACCAGTTAACCTAAAAATGCCCTAATATAGAAATGGCTCAAAAATTGTTGGCACAACACGAAGGCAAACCCCAACCTGTGGTGTTGACTAACCCATTTTTGCAACAATAACAACAGATGATTGTTGTAGCTCACCAAAACCCTGCAATCTCGCAAGGGGGAAATCATGGTTCCTCCTCACAAGAGGGAAATGTAATGCCCAATATATGTTATTAAATACTTAAACATAGTTAAGTTAAATGTAATGACAATATAAGAGATTAAATACATTATAAACATATAATTCCCAATATATGCTATTAAATATTTAAGCATAATCAAGTTATCTCTAATGCCAACATAAGAGATTAGAGACATTATTAACATAAAATATAATTAAATAAACTAAATTTAATATGTGTCAAAAATTTAAAAGAAATGTATTTAATAGTTGATATGAATATTGAATTGAACAATTAAATAAAGTTAACAAATAATAGGGTTAATTTGTGGTAGACACCACTTGTAGTCCATGCAAATATTATTTGCATGGATGCCAAGTGGAGGGGGAGAGGATGGAAGTGGAATAATATTTGCATGGATTCCAAGTGGAGGGGGAGAGGATGGAAGTGGAATTTAAGGGAAAGGAAGTGGCATGGAGGGGGAGTTGGTTTTAGATGAGGATTATTTTTACAATGGTTTTGTTTTTCATGAAGGGGGAGTTTTTAGAGAGAGGGATTTTATAGAGGGAATTTACCAGGGGAAGTGAGCTATTGGCATAGATTATGAGTTGAGGCAAGGGCTCTTGGAATTTTGCTAAGAGAATTAGGCTAGGTGAATAGTTGAAGCCAAGTCCTCTGTTGCAAAAAGGTTAGGGAGTTGAGTGGCTTCACCTAGGGAGCTCTAGAAAATATGTCAGGTAAGTACAAATCCTTCTTAGTTTTATATTTATATAATTTGTGATAGAATAAACCCTAATTAGTTTTGATGTTTTTTAGTTATATAACCTGTCGTATTAATAGTAGGATATATTATTAAATTATATGGACCTTAAATGCCTTAGGAATTCTCCCTATAGGGCATCTCACCTGGTATGAGAACCAAGTTCAAAGCTAAGGCCTTATGGTATTAAATGAACAATGAGTTTTATTTGTTGATTGTATGTCTCATTTTTAATAATTTTATGAAAAAAGGATTAATAAAATGTTCTATGTTGCACAGTAGGTTTCAACTAGTAAGTGCACCAATGCGCCCAATTGATGTGTCATACATTACACAGGTAATTTAGATCCATGTCCAAATTCCCCAAATCACACACTCCAAATCTATCGGCATTAGTTTATGTGATATACCAGGAATTCTCCTGAGATTTATTTGCATTTACTATAGACAATCCAGCTAAATGATCTTAGATATAAACCAAACCTGAAGATGATAGACAATCCAACTAACTGATCTTCGATAGAAACCAAAAATGAATTTGGGTCTGATAATCCTTCCCTCTCATAATACAGAGGAGGGTGTGGCCCTCATCCTCAAACCAGACCCTAACTCCCAATGAAATGACCAAAAATCAAGAAACCAAACATTCAATAATCTCAAACAATAATCCTCTTGTTCCTCTCTATAACAATATATAAAATTTTACAACAAGTGGTGTGCCCAAAAGGGTCACCCTCATTTATGAGCAAGAGCTCATACTCATTATCAGAATATAACAATGCTCTAATCAACCAAAGGGCCAAGGATGGGGCTGCGCCATCACGCCACTTACGCCCAAAACGATATGCAATATACACCAGAGCATCAATTACATAACATATATACTTTGCAAATAAACTACTCGCCACCCCATATTGATTATCGTAGGAATGAAATTTGCATTGAGTTCACATTGAGTCTAAAATCCCTAGCGACTTAAAAATCACTGTATGCACTAGGGTAGAAAATCCAAGACAAATTTAAATGCAACATAAGTTCACAAGTTTCAAAAAGTAATAGATTTCCTTTTTTAAGTGATGAGAGATAACATAATACACTCTTCCTTCATCATACATGATGATATTTGGTTCTCTTTGTACAATGATATATTGTATTTATAATCTTGTTTATGGAGTGAACATGCTAATCTTTAAAAAAATATGACGGCTCATTATTCAAGCTTGAGAATTAATATAACTAGTAAGCCATATTAATAAAATGGCTTATATACACCAATCAACGTATATCAACCAATTTTAAATGTGTGGGCATGGTTGATATACGCCGATCGACACATATAAGTCATTTTATTAATATGGCTTGCTAATTAACGATCGATGTGCGAGGAAGGATTGTTGAGTTTTTATTATTATAATAGTTGTTATTAGAAAAATGATAATAATTATTTATAAAATAAAATATAAATAAATAAAATATTAAATATAAATAAATAATAATAAATATAATGGTTAATAATAATAATAATAATTTAATAACAAAAAATATAATAATTAAATATAGTGGTAAACCAAGGTTACTATCGTTGATTATGGTTGAGTTTAGTTGACCAAGGTTGACTTTGGTTAACCATGGTTGACTTTGGTTCACCATTCTTGATCATGGTTGATTATGGCTGACCATGTTTAACTTTGGTTAACTATGCTTTGTTGACTTTGGTTGACCATGGTTGACTATGATCGACTATGGATGACTTTGGTTGGGCATAATTGACTTTGGTTGACTATGGTTGATCATGGTTGACTACTGCCAACCATAGACAACCATGGTTGAGCATAATTGACTTTGGTTGAGTATGATTGACTTTGGTTGGTTAACCAAAGTCAACCGTAGTCAAACAAAGTCAGCCATAGTTAACCATATTCAACCAAAGTCAACCATAGTCAAACAATAGTGAAACTGTAATCAACCATATGATTGTATAGTGAAGCCTAGTGTCACCCATAATTAAGCCAACAATTGAACCATAGTCATCCATATGCTATTAAAATCAACCAAATTCAACCATGGTCAATCATGGTCAACCGTATTCAACCATACCCAATTAATCAACCAAACTCAACTAGAGTAAAACAAAGTCACCCATACTGAACCATGGTCAACCATAGTCAACTAAAGTCAACTATAGTAAAACCTTTTCAACTATAATCAACCATGGTTGACCATGGTTTACTATGGTTCAGTCTTTACTTGTTGACTAATTGACTATGGTTGACTATGGTTGGATGTGGTTAGCTATGGTTGACTTTGTTTTATCGTAATTGACTATTGGTTAACCTTATTTGACTTTTGACTATGGTTGACCATGGTTGACTTTGTTTAGCCATAATTGACTATTTGTATACAATTTTTTACCTTTGAATTTCTTTTAGTATGGTTGAATTTTGACTTTCATTGACTATGGTTAACCTTGTTTGACTTTTTCCTTTTGGTTGACTATGGTTGACTTTCATTGACTACGGTTGACAAAAGGATCCAAAGAATCATATCTGAACAAAGTAGACAAACCCTATAGGCATGAGGTTAAACTCACCATGAATCTTTGAAATTCAAATGTAAATTTTGTAAAATGTTTACAAATATCAGTTGGGTGAGAAATGTAAAATTTATAAATTTTGTAAATTATGTAAACTTAAAAATTTATAAAATATGTAAACTTAAAAACATAATGGCAAACTTAAAACGTAATCGGTGAGGGAACTGAGAGGCTATTAATGTGAAATTGATATTGGACCATTACAATGGTTGACTTTTGACTATGGTTCATTATGGTTGACTATGGTTGACTTTTGACTTTTGCTAACTATGGTTGACTTTAGTTAACTATGGTTCACTTTGGTTGACTATGTTTGACCAAAGTTAACTATGGGTGTCTATGGTTGACTAATTGAATATGGTTAGCTATGGTTGACTATGGTTGGCCATGGTTGACTTTCATTGATTTTAATACAATATGGTTGACTATGGTTGACTTGCTAGATTGATTAAGGATGACACAAGGGTTGACTTTAAAATCATATGGTTGATTATAGTTGCACTATTAGTAGACTATGGTTGAACTTGATTGAATATGATTGACTTTTTTTTTAGTATGGTTGACATTGATAAACTTTATATAATTTTATTAGTCATTAGGTTGGTTTTGATTAAATAGAAATTATTTCTTAGATATAGTTATTCAAGATTGATAATGGTTGACTTTTTTGGGTCATAATTGACTATTTGTTGACCTCGATTAAATTTTTTACTATGGTTGAATTTTGACTTTCATTGAGTGTGGTTGACATTAGTTGACTTTTGTTGAGTATAGTCAACAAAATGACCAAAAGAACCATATTCAGACAGAGTAGACAAACCCTATTTCTTCTAGGTCATAGAAAAAACAAATAAGCATGAGGTTCACTGGACCATGAATCTTTGAAATAGAAATGTAAATTTTGTAAAATGTAAATATCGGTTGGGCATGAAATGTAGATTTGTAAATTATGAAACTTGGAAATTTATAAATTATGTAAATTATGAAACTTGAAAATTTATAAATTATGTAAATTATATAAACTTAAAAATATAATGGAAAACTTAAAATGGAATCAGTGAGGGAACTGAGAGGCCATTAATGTGAAACCGACTATGGTTGAGTTTTGACTATGGTTAAGTATGGTTGACTTCTGACTATGTGTTTCTTTTGACTATGGTTGACTTTTGACTTTTGCTGGCTATGGTTGACTTTAGTTAACTATGGTTCACTTTAGTTGGTTATGTTTGACCAAAGTTAACTATCGGTGTCTGTGGTTGACTGATTGACTATGGTTGACTATGGTTAGCTATGGTTGACCATGGTTGGCCATGGTTGACTTTGGTTGATTTTAATACCATATGGTTGATTATGGTTGACTTATTGGCTTAATTAAGGGTGAAACAAGGGTTGGCTTTAAAATCATATGGTTAATTTTATAATTGCACTATTGGTTGACTATGGTTGATCTTGGTTGAATATGGTTGACTTTGTTTAAGTATGGTTGACTTCGGTTAATAGTTATATATATATATATTAGTCATTTGGTTGGTTTTGATTAAATAGAAATAATTTCTTAGATATAATTATTTAAGGTTGATAATGGTTGACATTTTTTTACTTTCATTGACTATTGTTGTCCTTGGTTGACTTTCATTAACTATGGTTTGAATTTTGACTTTCGTTGAGTATGGTTTACTACGATTGACTTTAATATCATATGGTTGACTATGGTTGAATTTTGTTGAATATGGTTGATTATGGTTCACTTTGTTTGAGTATGGTAGACTTAAGTTAACTTTGATTGACCTTAGTTGGCTCACTATGGTTGACTTTAGTTGACCTTTGTTGGATGATTATGGCTTAATATGGATTATTGTGGTTGACGTTTGACTTTCCTTGACTGTAGTTGACTTTGGTTAACTATGGTTCACTTTGTTTGACTGTGGTTTACTATGTTTAACCAAAGTTGACTATGGGTGACATTGGTTGACTGTTGGTTGACTTTGGTTTACTATTGGTTGACTAATTGGCTATGGTCGACTTTGGTTAGCTATGGTTGACTATGGTTAACCATGGTTAACTTTGGTTGATTTTAATATCATATGTTTGACTATAGTTGACTTGTTAGCTTAATTATGGGTGACACAAGGATTGACTTTAAAATCATATGGTTGATTATAGTTCCACCATTGGTTGACTATGGTTGACCTTGGTTAAATATGGTTGACTTAGGTTAACTTTAATTAACATGAGTTGGCTCACTATGGTTGTTTCTAGTTTGGCTATAGTTGAGTTGTTAACAGTTAACTGTAGTTCACCATATTATTCATATCATAAATAAGTAAATATAAAACATTATATATTTTCATTTAATGTTTTTTAAATTCAAAAATACTTTAAAGAAATTCAAATTTAACATTTAAATATTTCATATTATTTATTATTAAAAATTTAATTATACTAAAATTTTAATTTAATTTGATTATACTAAATATTTAATTTAATTATTAAATATTTTTTATTATCTAACTAATATATATTTATTATTAAAAATTTAATTATACCAAATATTTAATACATTTCAATGAATAATTTTTTCCATAATATCATAATAGTCCATATAAATTATATTGAATATTTCACGTTAAAAATTTAATTACATTAAATATATGTAATAGGTATATTAATACTTATGTTATATATAAACGTTAAACATTGTTCAATCATGATAATATAGAATATTACTTTTTTTATATATAAAAAACGATAAATAAACAATGTTACAATGTGCAATTTAAATTCTTATTATATATATGAAAGTTTTATTTATTTATTAATATAATTGAAATTTTAAATTATATGTTTATAAATTAAAATGAAATAAATATTAAAATTTAATTATATATATATATAAACAAATATTTATGAGAACAAATATATATAAAGTTTAATGCAATAAATAAATATATAAATATATATAAAAACAAATATTTTGATATATATCATAGTGAAATTATATTAGATTCAACTCATATGTTTAAATTGACTTTAATAGCAAAGAAGGTTGACATTTATAAAGTTTAATGAAATATATAAACAAATATTTTGATATATTTTAATATATATCATAGTGAAATTATATTAGATTCAACTCATATGTTTAAATTGACTTTGCTAGCAAAGAAGGTTGATATTTATAAAGTTTAATGATATATATATATATCATATTGAAATTATATTAGATTCAACTCATATGTTTAAATTGATTTTACTGGCAAAAAAAGGTTGACATTTATAAAGTTTAATTATATATATATATAAAAACAAATATTTTGATATATATCATAGTGAAATTATTGCATCGAGAGGTGCTCTACAGCCCAGTCTGAGGGAGATATTGTAACATGTATGTGTTTGTCGAGTTTTTGTGGAGTAACAAAATAATAAAAATAAATTATTGTAACGTCGGCCATTAATAAAAATATAAGAAGTAAAATGTTAGAAAAACAGGATCGCAGAGCAATAACAATAAACAAAAATGCAAATATAATCACACATACACATTACAAGAGAGACACAGATATATCGTGGTTCACCCAACTTGGGCTACGTCCACACTGAATTTGCCAGTCCTTATTATTATTACCGTCCAGCAAGGTGAAGGGATACAACCTACAACACAACTACTGCACTTCCTCTTCTCCGTTTCACAGTCTCTCTCCTGATCTCAGAGATCTTTACAATGCATAAAACCTAATACATCATCATCCCTAGCCGTATTACAATGTCTTTATTTTATAAGGGAAATACAATGGGAAAATACCAAGGGATACCCAAAACCATGGGCCCGCAAAACAGCTGGTGAAAACAGCCCCAAAATTTTTCTTCGGGAGCATTGCCCCCGAACCCCTGCCGAGGGACCGCTGGCCCCTGGACCCCCCAGCCAGGGGGGATGGTCCCCCCTGGAACCCCGTGGGGGGGCAATGCCCCCCCACACCCCCTCGTTGGGGTGACTGTACAGTCCACCTACATATCGTATAAAACTGGGGTACAAACACGACTGATACAATATCATCTATGAGACTAGAAGATCTGGCTCCACAACTAACAGTAAAAAACATAAAGAAGTAACCCAGTATGAGGGAGATCTTGTAACATTTGTCAAGAAGTAAAAAAGTAATCCAGTATGAGGGAGATCTTAAACTTGAACTTACCTGTAAATATTTTTTAACGTGTAAAAAAGTTAGATAATTTTTTATGAACATGGAAAACGTTAGATAAAAAAATTACACCTTAAAAAATTGGATCCCTCTCGGTGCTTAGTAAATCCTGGTTTAAGATGGATCTATGCTGGTATTAGATTCAACTCATATGTTTAGATTGACTTTGTTGGCAAAGAAAGTTGAGAGTTTGTGATTATATTTTAAAGTATGAAATATGAGCATAACCGTAAAAAGTTAGGACAGTAAATATTCATCCAAAACAAACAACAAAAATTCCAATTCACATTTGCTTGTTCAAGACAAGTCTGTGGACAGTTATGTTCGGTGCAGCTTCGTTGCTTATCAAATATGTCAACCATACATCAGTTGATCTTGTTAGTGCAAAACCTATCTTATTTAGTTGATTAATGGTTATAATCAACCAATTCTCCCTCTCTCAATTATTAATCCATATTAATGGTTTTTAGTTATAAATGGCTAATTTAATATTAATAGTTTATTAATATTTAATTTAAATATGTAAAATTCTCTCTCAATTATTAATCTATATTAATGGCTCTCACTTATAAATGGATAATTTAATATTAATGGTTTATTAACATTTAATTTAAATATGTAAAAAAAATTGCAGTGCATATCCAAAACTTATAAACCAAAAACCAAAACCATTTTTGTACGGAGTAGAAAAACCCTATTTCTTCTGAGTCATAAAAAAATGAATAGGCATGAGGTTCAACGGCCCATGAATCTTTGAAATTGAAATGTAAATTCTGTAAAATGTAAATATCTTTTGGGTTTGAAATCTAAAATTTATAAATTATGTAAATTTAAAAATTAAATATTAATGTAAATATTTATTGATCACTAATTTAAATATCTAAAGTAATGATTCATTAATAAAGAAACCCTATTTTTTCTCGGTCAAAGAAAAAATAAAAAGGCGAAGGCTCAACGAACCATGAATTTTTGAAGGCTCTTCCCACCATTCAATATAGAAAAGGTTTTTCTTATCTTTGAATAAGAGATTTGGTGGGGCAAGTATAAATCCTTTCACCATTGGCAGTAAAATATTTAAAAGGAAATCTTAAACCGTATAATGGCCATTTCAAGCTTAATGAGCCTTTTCGATTAAGGTAGGCGACACATTCTTATCAAACAAATGGAATTTATGGTGATCTTGAGGGAAGGTAAGGGGTGTTGCTCTTACTTCTAGCAACACACATGAGTTTCCGAACACAAAAAATCACCTACAGGAGTGTTGCAGTTGTGTTGTAGCTCATTGTTTCAACTAACAGTCATCTACATGACTGTTGCAACTGTGTTGCAGCTCACTGTTATAGCTATGTTATGATGACCCCCGCATTCACAAACTTGTTTAATAACAATTAAATAGAATTAACTCACAAAATAACAATAATGTATTAAGCTGCTACAACAAAATAACTTCAAAATAATTACAAACTCATAAAACAGAGCATAACAGAAACACAAAGAAAAAAAATTATGGGTTTAACATAAACTTCATTCACTTTGTATTCAACTCTGTCTCACAATCACGATTACAATGTTGGGTGTATATAGTGGTTCAACCTAATTGATCATTAAATGCTAAGTAACCCTTCGTAACAAAATCATATCTGCAAAAACTAATTGCTCTGTTTACAGGCTGTTACAGGCTGATAGAATGAAAACTGTGTTGGCCCTTCAGAATTTGATATGCTACAACAGATGTCGCTTCAACCTAAATTTTTAAGTCGGTTTGGCAATGAAGCACTCTTCAAGGAATTGAACGGTCCAAAAAATATGATTTGGTTTTTAATTTCTGGCTTTTCAAAAATCTTAGCGATGTTGCCTTTTTTATATTTTAGTGGCCATCCACGTAGCGGTGGAGTAATTAACCTGTTTCTGACATTCTCCCCCTTAATTACTACATTCAAAAAACAAAACTTTGTATCAAAATATTTCTGTTACAGCTTACAAACCCCATTTTTTTTCCTATGAAACTCAAACAATTCTTTCCCCAGAGGTTTTGTAAATAGGTCTGCAAACTGATTTTCTAATCTGCAAAATTCCATACTGATTTCATTATTGTTTATCAATTCTCGAATGAAATGATACCTTGTATCAATATGCTTACTTCTTTTATGAAAGACGTGATTTCTTGATAGTGCAATGGCTGATTTATTGTTACAAAAGATTTGAGTTGGTCCATCTTGTTCATGCTGCAACTCAGAAAGAGTTTTTCTCATCCACGCAATCTGACATGCAACTGCTGTTGCTGCAACATACTCTTCCTTGGCAGAGGATAGTGTCACTATGGGATGCTTCTTTGAATCCCATGCTACTGATCCCAATCCAAAACTGAATACATATCCAAATGTACTCTTTCTATTATCTATTGAACCTGCAAAATCACTGTCAGTATATCCAATCAACTTAAAATTTGAGTTTGATGTATATTGGATACCAAACTTTGTTGTTCCAGTAATATATATCAAGATCCTCTTTCCAGCTTGTGAGTGGGTATTCTTTGGGGACTCCATAAATCTTGAAATCATACTTATGAAAAACACTATATCAGGTCTTGTTGCAGTCAAGTACATGAGACTTCCTACCAGTCTCTTATACAACGTTGGATCAAATTTTGACCCATCGTCCTCCTTACTGAGTTTTGTACCAGTTGCAATTGGTGTTAGCTGGCTTACATATCATCATTCTGAATCTTTTCAGTACATCATTTGCATACTTAGTTTGATTTATAAAATACCATCCTCAAACTGAGTTACTTCAACACCAAGAAAATATTTCATCATTCCTAAATCAGTCATCTCAAATTCTGCTTTCATGGCTTTCTTAAACTCATCACCTGAAATATCTTCAGTGAAGATCAAATCATCAACATATAAGCAAACAATCAGTATTTTACCTTCTTGGTTTACCTTTGTATACAAGGTTGTCTCACTTGGAATTCTGTTGAATCCTTCACTATTCAAATATTCATCAATCCTGTTGTGCCAAACTCTAGGTGCCTATTTCAATCCATACAATGCTTTCTTTAATCTGTAAACTTTGTCATCTTGTCCATCAAATTCATATCCAGGCGGTTGTCTCACATAAACCTCTTCTTCTAAAGATCCATTAAAAAATGCAGACATTACATCCATTTGATATACATACCATTTATTATGAGCAGGAATAGCTAATACCATCCTTACTATATCAAGTCTGGCTACAGGTGCACAACTCTAATTATAATCAATACCAGGTTGTTGACTAAACCCCTGAGCTACAATTCTTGCTTTGTATTTTTCAACTTCACCATCAGAATTTAACTTAGTCTTATAAATCCATTTGACACCAATACAATTTTTAATATCAGGCAAATCTACAAGATCCCAAGTATTATTTCTTTCTATGGCATCAATTTCTTCATCCATTGCTTTTATCCAAAGATCCTTTTTAACTGCTTCATCAAAACTTACAGGATCACATGCTATCAGTGCAAAATTTGAAACTTGATCTACTTCTTCATTTTCCTCATACAATTCTCTTATGGCCTTCTGACCTCTAACTCTGTTTCTCAATGAAGCTAATGTAGGATTTGATTCATTACTTACTTCTGATTATGCTCCTTGTTGTCCATCAACACTTGATGGTTCACCATGTTCTTGAGTTCTGGGAATTCTGGCAGGTGTTCTTACTGCTGGTGTAGGCGTGTGTGGAGTTAGTTGTCCTCCATGTATGCCTTGTTCATCTTCTTCATCTTCTGCGTGAGATGTAACAACGTCCTCTGCAACCAACTTATCTATGCTGCCATCCCATGCTTCTTCTTCCTTAAACATCACATCTCTGATGATGATAAAATTCTGGACGATTGGATTATAGATTCTATATGCTTTAGATTCTTCACTATATCCAACAAAAATACATTTCTGACTTCTGTCATCTAACTTTCTCCTCATCTCCTCGGGTACATGTGCATAAGCTACACAACCAAAAATTCTTAAATGAGATATGCTACTACACTTACCATTCCATGCTTGTCGTGGAACTCAATCCTTCACGGTCTTAGTTGGGATTCTATTCAGAATGTACACTGTGCAAGTAACAATGTCCCAATATTCATCTGAAAGATGCCTCTCCTTCATCATACTGTGAGCCATGTTCATAATGGTTCGATTCTTTCTTTCTGCTACTCCGTTTTGCTGTGGAGTATAGCGAGCAATAAACTGTCTTTTAATTCCATAATATATTGACAAAATTCCACAAATTCATTTAACATAAGCTCACCTCCTCTATCTGATCTCAAGACTTTAATAAACCCGTCACTCTCATTTTCAACCATAGCTTTAAAACTTTTAAACACATCAAACGCTTGAGATTTCTGTTTCAGCAAATACACCCAAGTTTTTCGACTGAAATCATCAATGAAAGTCATAAAATAAACATTACCAGTCAAGGAAGGTGTTTGCATCGGTCCACACAAATCTGTGTGTACCATCTCCAATTGTGTGTTTCCTCTGTATGAGACTCCAGATATGAATTTCTCTCTATGATGCTTTCCCAATATGCAGCTATCACATGAGCTTGTTGTCTGCTCGATACTAGGAAACCTTTTTACCATCTGCTTCTTCTGTAGCAAATCTAAGCCACCAAAATGTAAATGGCCATACCTCAAATGCCATAACCATGATTGATCTAAACTCTTAGTTTTATAAGCATTCAAAGAGTTAGTCAAATCATTCTTCATAATCAGTGGAAACATTCTATTCTTTATCGTCTCTACTCTAGATATCAACTACTTACTTGGAAATTTGTCATAAATAGTACATACATTGTTCTTAAAGAACACTCTGTACTTCTTCTCTAACAACTATCCCACACTCAATAAATTACATGTTAAACCCGGAACATAATAAACATCATGAATTGTTCTTCTTTTACTATTCTTGGCATATATAGAAATCACACCTTTACCATTAACTTTTACCTTACTATCATTACCTAACTTCAATTCAGACTAAATGCTTGTATATAGATTTAGAAATAACTCCTTATTTCCAGTCATGTGATTTCTGCATGCGCTGTCCAAGAACCATATATCCTTTGAACTTTCCTGGGTGACATTACAAGTCAAAAACATAGGTTTCTCTTCATTTTCAGCCTCCTCTGTAATGTGTGTAGACAACTTACCAGTATCTTCTTGCTTCTTCCAACACTTGTTAGCAAAATGCCCAAATTTCTTGCAATAGAAACATTGAACTTTAGATCTATCATACCTTTGATTTCTTGGCTTCCATGTTCTGCTGCTACTCCCCCTTAAGCTAGGAGTATTCTACTGTAACTTCTCTTCAGATTTTGAATCATTTCTATTTTCACTATGATCAGTAGTTCGACCTCCTCTTCCTTTGCTACTAGACCTTTCTCTGCCTCTGCCTCTAGTAACATGCAACTGAGATTTAAAAGCAGTTTCTAATGGCGTGTCATCATACCTGTTCATTCTTGACTCATGAGAAATCAAAGAACTAGTGAGCTCATCAATGTGCATTTGACTGAGATCTTTAAAATATTCAATGGGAACAACCACTGCTTCAAACTTCTTTGGAAAAAATCTCAGCAATTTCTCAATCACATGCTAATCTGAGAGGTCTTCACCATATTGTCTCAGCTGGTTTACAATATTCATAAGTTGAGTCATAAAATTATCAACAGTTTCACTGTCCTTCATCTTCAAATTTTCAAAGTCCCTTCTCAAGTTCTGCAACTTAACATTCTTCACCTTGGTCACACCTTGATAGCAAGTTTCAAGAGTGTCCCAAGCTTTCTTCGAAGACTCGGCACTTGATATCTTCGGAAATATCAATTCACTTAGACCTTAATGAATAAGGCCAAGAGCTTTGTTGTCTTTCTTCCTATTCTCCTTCGACAGAACACGTTCAACATTTGACAGAGCCAATTCAGCAGCTTGATCAGCTGGCTCTAGATAGGCAATCGTAACAAACTCCCAAAGATCTTAAGCACACAAGATAGTTCTCATCTTAATAAACCATGTGTCATAATTACTTTTAGTCAACACAGGAATTTGTGGCTGCACTACACTACTGTTAGTATCCATCTCAAATTGAATTCCAAATCACTCTAAACAGAAAAATGAGAAATAAAACTTAACCAGGCTCTCATAGCACTGAGGGAAGGCAGGGGGTGTTTCTCTTAATTCCAGCAACACACACAAGTTTCCAAACACAAAAAATTCACATCCAGGACTGTTGCACCTGTGTTGCAGCTCACTATTTCAACTAATAGTCATCTACAGGACTATTGTAGCCGTGTTGCAGCCGAATGTTACAGCTATGTTATGATGACCCCTGCGTTCACAAACTTGTCTAATAACAATTAAATAGAATTAACTCACAAAATAATAATAATCTCTTAAGATGCTACAACAAACTAACTTCAAAATAATTATGAGTTTACAAACTCATAAAACAGAGCATAACAGAAACACACAGAAAAAAAATTATGGGTTTAACATAAACTTCATTCACTCCATATTCAACTCTATCTCACAATCACGATTAAAATGATGGATATATATAGTGGTTCAACCTAATTGATCATTAAATGCTACGTAACCCTTCGTAACAAAATCATATAGGCAAAAAATAATTGCTTTGTTTACAGGCTGTTACAAGCTGACAGAATGAAAACTGTGTTGGACCTTCATAATTTGATATGCTGCAACCAATGTCGCTTCAACCTAAATGTTTAAGTCGATTTGTTAGTGAAGCACTCTTCAAGGAATTGAACAGTCCAAAAAATCGGATTTGGTTTTTAATTTCTGGCTTTTCAAAAATCTGAGCGGTGTTGCCTTTTTGATATTTTGGCGGCCATCCATGCAACGGTGGAGTAATTAACCTGTTTCTGACAGATCTGACTCCTGCCATTCTACATAATTCTATTTGTTGACCTATCAACATCAAATTCAATTTCATGCAATGTTTTTTTAGCAATCTAACAACCACAGTTTTGATACTGAGTTTGCAGACAAATATGAATAAGATGAATCCAAAATAACTATTTATTACAAATCATGCACTAATTCAGAGAAATATAGCTACCACAATTTTTATACTCAGTTTGAAGACATAACTATTTTTTAAGATGGAAATTATGTTTTATATAGCATGAATAAGATCGAAACTATTTTTTACAAATAGAAAGTATGAATGAGATGGAAACTAGTTTTTGCGGATCGAAAGTATGAATGAGATCATAAATACTTTTTACAGATCATGCATTAATTCTAATCAATCTCGCAACCACAATTTTGATATTGAGTTAGAGCCATTAATATGGATTTATAATAAGTGACAGATGAATAATTCGCTCCTTATAACCATTTGCATGGCTCCCTCACCCAATCAAATAACCTCTAGCGCCTACATTAAGTCTTCCTGTTTGTCAGTCTGTACATCATTAACTCATAATCCATTATGCACCTTAATCCAAAGCACGAAATGGATGATCAATATAGATAAAATAAAATATCTACAAACATCACCATAAAGTTTTCAATGCATACCTTGGATTCTTCTCAATATTCTCATGTTTAATATCGATGTACTAAATCCTTACACCACCATTCTGAGCGCACACTTCAATCAAAAACCATGTGTTAATCTCCTATCCCCATCATTTCATAACAGTCACTCCTTAGGCCACGCCCTCTTCAATACCATTTTGTAGATCTCCTCTAGGCGTCGTTTCATAACAGTCGGCTCAACCATGTGCTCTTCAATCCCATTAGTATACAAAAAAACATAATGGAAAATTGAAAGGGAAATGGTGAGGGATCTGAGAGGCCATTAATGTGAAACCGATACAGGACTATTAAAGTCTCCCATCTGTAGGATGCATTTTAACCTTCTACACAACTTGCAACCCTTTCTTCTACGTGGAGGATGTTGCACATCAACATTTTAATGAATTGTTAATCATAGATTATAAAACATTCAATGTTTATGTCATCAACTTTTCACCGTAGATAGGCATTAGACGAAGAGGAAGAACCAATAAAGTACATCGATCCTTAATTACATTTTTGAGTTGAAATAGGAACACTTATCGGCCTAATAAGATGTATTGATAGTATATAAATAAATTAGAATATTTGTATATATTCTTAAACCAATCGAAAGGTACATGCATAAATATAGTAATTGATTATTATAATAAATTTTATGATAATTATATTCTAGGATTATTGTATAACTATATATATATATAATTTCATTTTTAAAATATTTCTATACTTTTAATATAGTAAAGCTGCAATCTATGTGAGTATTTTTAAGTTTACTATAACAACTTATGTAAATTGAACAATGACAATTCTGACCACTTGAAACCCAAACCCAAGGATGATAGGGAAATCTTTAGGTTCTGATTTTTGTATGGGATAGTGTGCAGCAACAAAATTTGTCAGAGTTAAAAGGTTTATGGCTCCTTTGTACAAACCACATAGATCATTTATGTTTCGAGCTTTGGATACCGTCAAAGTCTACCATAATACTTCTGGGTGCATCCGTGTATACAAACTAGATCGGGTGAGGGTAGATAATATTGGCTGAAATGAGCATATTTGGAGATCATATGGTGTCAAGCAACAACAAGGAACAAGTATGACAAAGGAATTAAAATTTGGGGAGCTCTTACTACAGTTTGGAATAATATGTTGGATTTCCTATTTTCCTTCCCAAGAACTAAATGAACTTATCTAATTAGTGTTATGAAGCTGCAATATGATTCATTATTATCCAAATAACTCACATCAACTTATAGAATTGAATTTGAGTTCATATAATATATTTTACAAGCAAAACAGTAAAACTAGCTAGTTGGACTACCTAACTAGTTCGACTTCTAGTCGACCCAAACATTGAACGACTTGAGCTAAATTGGATTCTGAAACTTTTTATGGATTAACTATGACCTCAATGACCTGCAAAACTTTACAGAATGACATTTGGATTTATACAACTAATTTACAACCTTTTTGGCAAAACTAGTCAAACTTTCTAATCTAATGAGCATAGGTAGGAAAATGACTTAATTACTTGCAAAATTTGAAAGGAATATTTATGAATAATATTAAGTATGGTGTATCAGAGAATAAACATGATCCATATGGATATAGGTGGCCACCCACTTATTCCACTAGCTCAAAATAATTTTCCATTCTAACGGTTTTCTTGTAATATTTCTACAGGTTTTTGGGTCTCGAAATTCTGGGGCCGTTTTGAGGCCCTAAACGACACTTTTTGGATATCATGGGACGAAAATGTTTTCCAATGACATACATTTTCCTTAGAAAAAAGTTGTATAGCTCGGATAGACCTTTCCAACGGGCTATCAAGCGCCCCAAACAAAGATTGTATGCAAAAGTTACCACCCAAGGAAGTTGACTCTTCAACTAACCACCTTGGGGCCGCAAACTTTATGACGATGTTAGAAAAACAAGATCGAAGAGAAATAACAATAAACATAAATGAAAATATAATCATACATACACATTACAAGAGAAACATAGATATATCGTGGTTCACCCAACTTGGGCTAAATCCACACTGAAGTTGCCAGTCCTTATTATTATACCGTCCAACAAAGTAAAGGGATACAACCTGCAGCACAACCGCTGCACTTCATCTTCACTATCTCATAGTCTCTCTTTTGATATCAGAGATCTTTACAATGCATAATATCTAATACATCAACCCTAGCCATGTTACAATGACTTTCTTTTATAAGGGAAATACAATGGGAAAATACCATGGGATACCTAAAACCATGGGCCCGAAAACAGCTGGCGAAAACAACCCCAAAAAAATTTTCCCCGAACCCCAAGGTTGGGCAATGAGTGTACAGTCCTCTGAGGTGCACGGCTGAGACAATATCATCTATGAGACTGGAAGATCTGGCTCCACAACCAACAATCTCCCACTTAGAGACTGATCACAACAACTCCACCGCTGTTGTACTTGCTGAACCTTGGACTTGACAACTTTCTTATCTTCACCTTCATGCTAGAAGGCCAACTGAAACCAAGTAAGAACTCAGTTTCTCTTTGATCACTACCTTTGTGAACATGTCTACAGGATTCTGGCTAGTATGTATATTTTCCAGCTTCAACAGTTCATCTTCCAGAACAAAGCATATGAAATGGTACTTGAGTTGTATATGTTTAGTCCTGGAATGTAATGATGAGTTCTTTGCAAGATGAATGGCACTCTAGCTATCACTATACAACCTGTTATCCTTCTGCTTCATACCCACTTCCTCCATAAACCTCTGCAACCAAATCATCTCTTTACCAACCTCTGTAATAGAAACATACTCTACTTTTGTTGTTGAAAGTGCAACAACCTTCTACAGTTTCAAAATCCATCTTACTGCTATTCCACCTACAGTAAACACATACCCTGTGGTGCTCCTCCTGCTATCCTTATCACTTTCCATATCTGCATCAACATATCCCTATAGAACAGTGTCTGAAACTACAAAACATAATGCCTGAGTGGTAGTACCTCTCAAATACCTAAGAATCCACTATACTGCCTTCCAATGTTCTTTACCTGGATTGTTCATATATCTGCTCACAACTCCCACTGCTTGTGCAATATTTGGTCTTGTCCACACCATGGCATACATCAAGCTGCTAACTGTTGATTGATAGGGAATCTTGGACATGTAATATGTCTCTTCTTGTGTCTTGGGACACATTTCCTTACTTAGATTGAAATGGCTGGCCAAAGGTGTACTAACTGGTTTTGCATTCTTCATTCTGAACCTCTCCAACACCTTTTGTATGTACTCACCCTGAGACAATGTCAATTTGTGATTTTTCCTGTCTCTTGTTATACTCATACCAAGGATTTTCTTTGCAGCACCCAAATCCTTCATTACAAATAAATTAGCTAGCTTCCTTTTGATAGGGAATTTTGGACATGTAATCTATCTCTTCTTGTGTCTTGGGACACATTTCCTTACTTAGATTGAAATGGTTGGCCAAAGGTGTACTAACTGGTTTTGCATTCTTCATTCTGAACCTCTCCAACACCTTTTGTATGTACTCACCTTGAGACAATGTCAATTTGTGATTTTTATTGTCTCTTGTTATCCTCATACCAAGGATTTGCTTTGCAGCACCCAAATCCTTCATTACAAAAAAATTAGCTAGCTTCCTTTTGAGCACATTTATATCCTGCATGTTAGACCCTGCAACAAGCATGTCATCCACATTCAATAACAAGATAATATATCTTTCATTGTCTAGCTTCTTGAAATAAACATAGCGGTTAGAATGACATCTACTATAATCCTGTTCTGTCATAAACCTGTCAAATTTTAAATACCACTTCCTTGGAGCTTGCTTTAAGCCATACAAGCTCTTCTTCAACCTGCATACCAAATTCTCCTTCCCTTTGACCTCATACCCTTGTGGCTGCTGCATATATATCTCTTCCTCCAAATCCCCATGGAGAAAGGTTGTTTTTACATCTAACTGTTCGAAATGCAAATATTCTACCGCCACTAGACTTAAAATAGTCCTAATTGAAGTCATCTTAACAACAGGAGAAAATATTTCATCAAAATCTATACCTTTCTTCTGTGCAAACCCCTTTACAACAAGTCTGGCCTTGTATTGCTTCTTACCTCCTACTTCTTCCTTCAACCTGTAAATCCATTTGTTATGCAATGCTCTTTTACCAGCAAGCAACTGAACCAAACCCCAAGTCTGGTTTCCTACCAATGAGTCCATCTCCTCATTCATGCCTTGCTCCCACTTCTTTCTAGTTTATACCTGCATTGCTTCTTCATAACATTCTAGTTCACCAGAATCAGTCATCAATAAATAATACATTGAAGGAGAGTATCCTTCAGGGAGTCTACTTAACCTAGTAGATATTCTTACACTTGCAGGAGTTTCAGGTACTTGTTGTTGTTCTTGATTTTCTGGCACCTTCGGACTTCATTTTCTTTAATTTCATCAAGCACTGTGTACTCCGTGTTTTCTTTTTCCTGTTTCTTTCCCTGCAACTGATCTTTATACATGACCTTTTCATTAAATATCACGTCTCTACTCTTAATGATTTTGTTATTTTCATAATCACAAAAACGATAACCAAATTCATCAACCCCATATCCAATAAAGGTACATTTCTTGGATTTAGCTTCAACCTTTGTTCTATTATCTTTATCAATATGGACAAATGCTTCACAACCAAATGTTCTCAGAAATGAGTAGTTTACCTTTTTATCTGTCCATGCCTCCTCTGGAATACCACCATCCAAAGCACTTGAAGGTCCTTTGTTTATTAAATAAACAACAGTATTTACAGCATCTGCCTAAAACTATAAGGGCAACCCTGCATGCAATCTCATACACCTTGCACGCTCCATGATCGTTCTGTTCATCCTTTCGGACACACCATTTGCTTGCGGTGTTCCTTGGACTGTCTTCTCTCTACAAATCCCATGGTATGAACAGTGCCTATCAAACTCCTTACCGCAATACTCACCTCCATTAACAGATCTGAGACACTTCAACCTTTTTTCTATCTCATTCTCAACCAAATCTTTCCACTTCTTAAAAGTAGCAAACACATCAGATTTCTGTCTAATGCAATAAACCCAAGTTTTCCTAGTTGCATCATCAATAAATGTAACATAATAATGAGAGCCACCAAGAGATTGTACCTGAGACAATCCCCATACATCTGTATGTACAAGCTCTAACTTTTCATTCTTCTTTTGTTTCCCAACCCTGAGAAATATGACTCTCTTCGGTTTTCCATAAACACAGTTCTCAAAGAATTCCAAACTTACCTGCTTCAAATCTGGCAACAACTTCCTTGAGTGGAGAATCTGCATCCCCTTCTCACTCTCGTGGCCAAGCCTATGATGCCACAATGTTGTATCTGTTCCTGTGGAAGCTAAAGAGATAGAATGGTCAGTATTATGAGAACATAAATACAACATACCTACCCTATCTCCTTTTGCTATCACCATTGATCCTTTAGTGATCTTCCACCACTTTTCTCCGAACATAGATAGACAGCCGCCATCTCCCAACTGCCCTGTTGAGATCAAATTTCTTTTCATAGCAGGAATATGCCTAACATCTTTCAACAGCCAGTCAGCTCCATTCTTAAATTTTATCCATACCTTACCCATTCCAACAATTTTACATGGCTCATCATCACCCCATAAAACATGTCCAAAATCGCCTGAAACATACTCATGAAAGTATTTCCTATGGGGTGTAGCATGACATGAAGCACCTGAATCTACTACCCAATAATCACTAGTATTATCTAATGCAAGAATCAAAGCATCTTGTAATACATCACCTACTACATTTGCTTCCTGGGTAGTTTCTTTATGTCCATCTCCTTTCTTCTTTAGAGATCTGTTGTCTTTCTTCAGATGTCCTTTCTTTCCACAGTTCCAGTACTCTATCTTTCCCAGTCTGGACTTGGATCTGCCCATTTAAGACTTGCCATGATTACCTTGGCTCTTTCCTCTCTCCTTTCTTCTTCCCCTGCTCTCTATGGTCAACGCATTACCTGAAGTCTCACCTATGCTTTTTCTTCACATTTCCTCGCTAAGAATAACACCAATAACATCATCAAATTTCAAGGTGTTTGAACTAGAGATAGAGTTACTTACAGCCTTGGCCAAGCTATTCTAGATTTCTAGCAATGAACACAAGATTAGAAGATCCCTAACCTCATCATCGAAGTTCACACTTACAGAACTTAGTTGATTTGTAACTGTATTAAAATCATTTAAATGATTAGTAACAGATCCACCTTCAGACATCTTCATATTAAATAAACGCTTCATTAGAAATTCCTTGTTAGAGGTCAAGGGTTTTTCATACATCTTACCCAATGCGCTCATCAAACCCTCAGTTGTCGTTTCTTTTGAGATATTGAAAGCCACCGACGAAGCCAGGCTCAACCGTATTGTTCCCAGATCCTTTCTGTCAAGAACCTCCCATTCTTCGTCCTTCATAGCCACCGACTGCTTTGCTCTTCCTCCCAACGGCAGGAATAGATCCTTCTGGTACCGATAGTCCTCCATTTGCATCTTCCATAACTAGAAGTTTTGGCCGTTAAAGTTCTCGACCTTAAACTTTCCTTCTTCCGCCATTGCTCCCACTCGAACCAGAAACCATAGTTTCCTGTGGGTTTAACTACCAAATAGACCTTTGGCTCTAATACCAATTGTTAGAAAACTAGGATCCTAGAGAAATAACAATAAACATAAATGCAAATATACTCACACATACACATTACAAGAGAGACATAGATATATCGTGGTTCACCCAACTTGGGCTACGTCCACACTGAAGTTGCCAGTCCTTATTATTATACCGTCCAGCAAAGTAAAGGGATAGAAACCTGCAGCACAACTGCTACACTTCCTCTTCAATGTCTCACAGTCTCTTTTCTGATCTCATAGATCTTTACAATGCATAATACCTAATACATCAACACTAGCCATGTTACAATGACTTTCTTTATAAGGGAAATACAATGGGAAAATACCACGGGATACCCAAAACCATGGTTCCGAAAACAACTGGCAAAAACAACCCCAAAAATTTTTCTTGGGGGCGTTGCCCCTGAAACCCCCATTTCTCGAGGGCACTTCCCCCAAACCCCCATTCGCAGGGGCTTTTTCCCTCGAACCCCAAGTTTGGGGAATGAGTTGTACAGTCCTCTGGGGTGCACGACTGAGACAATATCATCTATGAGACTGGAAGATCTGGCTCCACAACGAACAATCGGTTCATCTTCTAGGGTTATGTTTCTAGATGTTTAGGGTTCTTACCCTCATGCTTATGATAAATAGGCTCTTTTGGCCTCTTCTTGTATTCATCTTGCCATGAATGAGCATAGCCACCACATCTCTTCTCAGAGATATAGATACCAGCATTCTAACTGCTTTTATTTTATAGTTTGTTCTATTTCATTCATTTTAATAGAATTTGGGTTTACTGTATCATTGTTTTTATTTCCATATATATGTCTATGTGAATATATATATGATCTTTCATTTTGTTCTCACATAAATACAGATTAGTGGTATCATAGCCTTCTACTCTTGTGATTTCTCAGTGCATGTCCCCGACGAGATCTGAATATAGAAAGTTTGGTCTTGAACTAGTTGAGCTTAGGGAAAACCCTCCTCGTCGACCTAAGAAGGATCCCATGGCAGGAGAAGAAAAGAGAGGAGTAGTATATCCTATTAAGCTGTTGCTCGAGGAACTCCTCACGTGATAGAGGAATGAGATGATAGATAATTTCGCACAGATACTTTGAAGGATGCCGACGGCGATGGATGCACCTTCAACGAGCAGTCGTTTCGGGGGTGCGAATCCCTTCAAGGTACAAGTTAAATTTGACATTCCCCTATTTGAAGGAAAGATAGATGCAAACACTTTAGAGAAATGGTTGAATCTATCAGAGGGTTACTTCTCTGTTCAAAAATTTTTTGACAGCGAAAAGATCACATTCGCGCTCCTTAAGTCACTTCCCCATATTAAAGACTGGTGGGATGGGTACTGTGAGAGGCATGCAAGAGATGAGTCTAAACTATTCAGGACATAGCCCACTTGGGCGGCTTTTGTCAATTCCATCAAGGAAGAATTCTACCCTATCGGAAACTATGATGACCAGTACACTAGATGGACGACTTTGCGCCAGGAGAGAGACCAAACAGTCCTAGAGTTTACCAACATGTTCCATAATCTGTGCTTTAAGCTGGGTATTTGAGACTCTGAATGACACTTGGTACTAAAGTACCGCAGTGGCCTGCAGAGGTAGATTCAAACAGAGATGGATTTCCTAGACATATCCTCACTAGGAGCAGCTTATAGATACGCGATCAAGATCAAGCAAAAGTTTAATCAAAATAATAAGCGTGATTTTGGGTCTGCAAATCAACAACAACAGCCTAGAAAAGGTGGCCCCGATTCACAAAGAAAATGACAGAGCAAGGACGGCCAAATCCATGAAAACCAGCCCAAGCCGCAGGCAAAGAAGGGTAATGGGAAATCAAAGAAGGACACTGGAAAGTGGTGTGAATTCCACAAGAGCCCTTGGCACAACATTGATGAGTGCCACTCAAAACAATCCTTATTGGATGAGACGAAATCCCCGGATCCAGACTTTGACTCAGAACCTGATGGATATAAAGAAAAGGAAAAGTAGATTATTGATGCGAAACCTAGTGCCACCATTGCAACTGCAAAGATTCAACCAAAAGAGTCATAGGAGCTAGAGTAAGGGGAGTGCCTCTTCCATTCACAATTGTGGGTGCAAGGAACTCTGTTACACTTCATTGTTAATAGTGGTATCCAAAAAAACCTCATCTCGGTCGAGGTTGTCAAAATATTGAAGCTTTCGATAGTTCCACATCCCCAACCATACAACATCAGTTGGCTAAGCTAGGGACAAGACATCCACGTTAGTCAACAGTGTCACCTTTCCTATAGGATCAAGCCCTTCAAAGATGAGGTAATGTGTGATGTTTCCCTTGTTGAAGTTTGTGATGTTCTTTTAGGACAACCATATATGTGGAAATTTCATGCTGTATATGAGTCTAGACCTTGTAGTGTCATTATTACTTTTGGAAAGAAACTCTATAGGATACCAGAGACACTTCCAACCACTACAATGTCCCTCATCACAGCTAAGTAGTGTAATAAGGTAATCTTGCAGACAGGGTAAATTCGTCCTCTTCATGGTTCGTTCTAAAGGTGAACGAAAGATTGTAGCAACATCCACCACCTCCATGAAGGACACCCCTACGCAGCAGAAACAGGTGGACAATTTTGTGAAACATACAAAGACATATTCACCATACCCACTGGGGTGACAATACATTGCCCGGTCAAGCATTCCATTGATTTGATACCTGGTGTGCCTTTACCTAACAGGATGGTATACATGCATTCCCTTGTGGAAAATGAAGAAATCAAACACCATATTCAAGAATTGATTCAAAAGGGGCACATTCGACCTAGCTCCTTGCCTTGTGGGAAGCCCAATTGTGTTGGTACAAAAACAAATACAGGACGTGGTGACTCTGTATTGATTACCGAGCTCTAAACAAGATCACAGTCTGAAATCGGTATCCCATTCCCCGTATCGATGACCTTCTTGACCAGCTCAAGGGTGCCAAATATTTCAGCGAGATTGATTTGAAGTCTCGCTATCATCAAGTGCTAGTTGAGCAGAACGATGTTTGGAAGACTGCATTCAAATATCAGGAAGGCCTTTTTGAGTGGTTGGCCATACCTTTTTGTCTTGACTAATGCTCTACAAAATTTCATGAGGATGATGGATGATATCCTATGGCCATTCACTAACTCTTTTGTGGTCGTATATCTGGATGATATTCTCATCTACAACAAAAAATGGGAAGAGCATCTACAACATATCCAAAAAGGCCTCCGCACCTTGTGCCAACAGAAGTTATATGCTAATTTATAGTAGTGCTCATTTGGCATGAAGAGGGTTCAATATCTGGGATACATCATGGACGCACATGGTGTTCATGTGGATCCAGCCAAGATCCAAGCCATCCATGAGTGGCCAACCCTGAAAAATCTCATAGAGCTTCATAGCTTCCTGGGTCTTTCCAATTTCTATCGCAGATTTGTGTTGGGATTCTCTAATATTGATTAGTCCCTTATCCATGTGAACAAAGGGGGAGCTAAGGCCAAGTTCAGCTGGTCCAAGCCACAACAACAAGAATTTGAGGAGTTGAAGTAATTCTTATGTTGAGCACCTATCCTTTCCCTACCAGATCTGTAGAAACCCTTTGATATTGAAATAGATGCTTCATACTATGCTGTTGCTACAGTCCTCACTCAACATGGCCATCCAATGGCATATCACAGTGAGACACTTTTAGATACAGTCCGCAAGTACCCCACCTACGACAAGAAAATGTATTCCATTGTCCAATCCCGCTGCCAATGGAAGCATTACATCCTTGGAAAATATCAGACAGTCATCCACACTAGTCACAAGCCCCTGTAGTTCATGCAAACCCAAGGGAAGTTACAGAATGACTACCACCAGAAGTGGTCCACTTACTTGTAGCAATTCCACATGAATATTAAATATAAGAAGGGGAGCACCAACCAAGTTGTTGATTTCCTCAGTGGGACTCCAGTAGCCGCACTTACCACCGTGCTCCACAATTGTGGCCATGAGACCTCAGGGTGACCTCAACTATATAGCAGTGATCCTGATTTTTCTCCCATCTATCAATCCCTATGTGCAGGCACATCCGTAGAATACTTTCATCTTTAGGAAGGCTTGCTATGCCACCTGGGCCATCTTTGCATTCCTTCAAGCGAGAGTGCCAAGATGATTTGGGAAGCTCATTACAGTTAGGTGGCAGGTCACTTCAGCATTGAAAAGATAGTGGCCATATTGCAGAAGTATTTTTATTGGCTTAAGCTTCGACAAGACGTCAGCCACTACATAAGATCCTGCACTGCCCGTGCCATCGCAGAACCTACCATAAAAAAGCAAGGGTTGTACACCCCTCTTCCCACTCCTAATGGGCCATGGGAATCCATCTCCATGGATTACATTTCTAGACTACCTTCAACCAAGCATGGAAATGACTGTGTGTTTGTGGTTGTGGATCGTTTTTTTAAGATGGACATTCTAATAGCTTGCAAGAAGAATGTCTCCGCTGAAGCCACTGCTAAGCTCTTCTTCGAGTGTGTTTGGGTTCATTTTGGGCTACCACAGACTCATTTCAAATTGGGACAACAGGTTCCTAAGCACTTTCTAGTCCATCCTATGGTCATTGATGGATACCAAGCTCACCAAATCAACTTCCTTCGACCCCTAGACCGATGAACAAACAAAGGTAGTCAACGGGATGATTGTGCATATTCTTAGAATGTACAATTCTAAACATCCCCGCACATGGGATGAGATCCTTGCTTATGTTCAACATAGTTATAACAAATCCCTTCATAGCTTTACTGGCCACAACCCTTTTCAAGTGTGTCTTGGGTTTCAACCACTCAAACCAATTGAGGTAGCTCTTCCCATTGCATCCACACATGAGAAATATTCTCATGATCATACTAAGGCTGATAAGGCCACCAGATTTGTTGAACGAATCCAACACATCTGCCAATAGGTCCATGAAATTTTGAAAAAGGCCAACACTAAGTACAAGCAGTGATATAGCCAGCATTGGGTTCTAGACAAGTTCCAAGTGGGTGATCAGGTTTGGTTGCATTTGCAGAAAGAGAGGCTCACATGACCCCATCGAAAGCTTTGTCCACTTTGATATGGGTCGTACACCATCAACAAGGAAATGGGTGACAATGCCTTCGAGCTAAGCATTCCTCCATTCCTTGTCCTGCACCCAGTATTCAATGTGGAGCTCCTTCACCCATATTTTCCACCATTGTTGGACACCTCGGAGGTGGCAGAGCAATTGAAACCTACAGAGATTAATCTTTACTGCATGGAACAAGAAACCATTGATCAGATCATGGACACACGGGTTAAGGGACCCTCCAGTAGAAGATCCAGCTATATCGGGTTGTCATAGCAGGGCAACTACTTCACCAAGGCAAGTGGCTCACCAAGAGTCAAGTTCAAAAGAAGTTTCCCCACCTGATGGGGGAACTCAACACAATGGAGACCATTGCTTCCTAAGGGGGGAGGACTGATCCATATGGATATAGGTGTCCACCCACCTATTCCACTGGCTCAAAATAGTTTTCCATTCTAGCAATTTTGTTGTAATTTTTGTACAGTTTTTCTGGTATCGAACTTCTGAGGCCGTTTTGAGGCCCTAAACGACGTTTTTTGGAGATTTTGGAGGGAAAATGATTTCCAATAGCATGCAAGTTACCCTAGTCGATAGTTTTATAGCTCGGATATACCTTTCCAATGGGCTATCGAGCACCCCAATTGGAGATCGTATGCAAAAGTTATGACCCCAGGAAGTTAACTGTTCAACTAACCACCTTTGGGCCGCAAACTTTATGGCGGTTCATCTTCTAGGGTTAGGTTTTTGTATTTTTAGGGTTCTAACCCTCATGCTTATGATAAATAGGCTCTTTTTGCATCTTCTTGTATCCATATTGTCATGAATGAGTGTATCCGCCACATCTCTTCTGAGAGATATAGCTACCACCATTCTAGCTGCTTTTATTTTACAGTTTGTTCTATTTCATTCATTTTAATAGAATCTAGGTTTACTGTATCACTGTGTTTCTTTTCATATATCTATGTATGTGAATATATATATTCTCTTTCATTTCTTTCTCACATAAATCCAAATCAAACCATCATCTTACAGATATTTTTGCAGCACCAAAATGACTCTAAGGGTCTTAGTAACCCCAAGCATGAACCTGTTGGAATATTTTCACCATCATTTTTTATATTTGCATGCATGCATGCATCCAGTCATCAATATGGTAGTCTCCCTAGCACCTGGAGCCTATTTTCATCCCCCTAGAGCCTATTTTTAGCCCTTAGTAGCCCTCCTATCTACCTAGTGCGCCTTGTTTCCCTCACTTGGATGACTAATGCAACCTACTACATCTACTTGGATCACAACAGTTAGTTACAACATTAATTACCAAGTTCTTGCATTTACTGCTCAGTTTAACTTCCCGTAGCTTCCAACCGTCTGTATCAGAGTGCCACTTGACCTACTAACAGCCTCATGTGCCCTCCTTGGAGTTTCCTTCCCTTGATTTGTGCTCACATGACTCAGATAGACTCATTTGACTGATATTTGACTATTTGTGACTACTACCACTGATTGGGTGATGTCACCAATGCTATCCAAGCCACACATTGGGGAGAATTCGAATGACCTTAGGTGTATTCGAATTCATTTGAGTGTATTGAGTTATTATTCTACTTTCACAGTGCCAGCTTACAGCTGATGTATGATTACAACATTTTTTGTCATTTCTTGTGTTAATGAGTGATTACCGATTCAATTCTTCGTCTTCTTCTCTGCAATTCTTGAGTGAGATTAGTGAGATTTACTCTAGTTGTGTGATCTATCCTGTAAAATATCATAGAACCGTGTCTTAGTTACATCAAAGAAAGTTCCATTGGTTGGAGTCTGGAATACGTAGTGAAGGTAGGTTCTGAGTAGCATGAGTGGACCTAATGTAACTTCGATGAGAAGATATGGAATCCTCCTCAATCATGGCAGAATTTGAATCATCACAGGTTGATGCCCACAGAGAATTAGAGAGAAGGAAGAAGATAGAAGGTTGTTGTAGGAGAGGTTCCTTCAATATTTTGGGAGTTTGCAAGGAATTTCGACCCCAACTTGAGATCAGACTTTAATGGATGCAATATGATATTCAATGGTTGTGCAATAGTCTTCAGTACTTGCAATAGAGAGTGTGAGAGATACTAGAACAACAATGGCTAAGGGGAGCATCACCCAAAGCAAGGTTGAGGAACATCACTCAACAAGAGAAGCTAAAGCTCTCACATTCAATTACAAAATGGTCAAAAGATGTGAATTGGAGTTAAAATCATTCTTTTATAGAATTTTAGGGTGACCTGCTGATAAATTTGAATAGCTTGGTGACCTATGAGAACCGTTCCACATGGGCCACCCATGAGTGGATATACTTGCCTTGCTTTAGCCTTACAAGATTTTCTTTCCTTTAGAAACTACTCTCCCCTTTGTCTCAAGATGTTTTCTAATTTGTTAGAGTTTCCTTCTTTGTAAACTGAGCTCCCTTTTAGAAACTGCGCCCCACCTTTGTCTGAAGATGTTTCCTGCTTTGTAAACTGAGCTCCCTTTTGGAAACTGCGCCCTCCTTACCTTTTCCTGGATATTTCTAATTTCCTGTTTTTGGAAACTTCTTACACCTACTTACTTTTGACCCGTTTCTAAATCCAACAGGTTGCTTTAGCCACATTGCTAATTTCTTGTCCTCGGTTCCAATTTAGCAAGCTTATCCTCCCGAGGGCGCCCTCTTGGCCCACTTGCTCAATTTTTAGTAATATTTATTTATAAAAATAATTTAAAATGACTTAAATTATCTCATCTACTAGACTTAAGCTAATTTTATTCTATGACTATAAAATTGAATAAAATTAACATCCCTAGGGACAAATTTGTCCCCTTTACCCATGGGAACTGAATGAGTCAAAATTGGGGAGATGAAAAGTCCTCCCTTCCCAAAATTTCGTGTCCTCAAGCAATTGAATTTATGGAGGATGAACCTGTGCACCTTAAAAAAAAATCTCTACTTCCAATCAAAATCATCTGTTGTGCAATTTTGAAGTAGTGGACTCTATGAACAAATTTTTCTACAAGGTTCCACCATGGTTGTTGCTGCTCTACTCTGATTTTAGTCCCCATACTGTTTTTTTTTTTAGTTCTTCAAACTAGAGAATTTAAAATAAAAATGATCCTAGGATCCAAACTAAACCCATGCAGTATTTCTTTACTTAATAATTTTGAAACTCTGTACTGCAAAGATGAACTCAAGAGAAGAAATATTGGCTTTCACCAATAAGCCAACAACCATAGATATGTTCCCAGTGAACTGAAACAACAATGCTAGGATCGCATTGCTTGTTTGTCATTCTGATGGAAAGGAATACTTCTGCAATCCAACTATTAGGAAAAATAATGCCTGGATCCCACTGCCCCCACTGCAAGTATCTATATGGTAGTGTCAAAAGTGAAAAAATTACATCCCATGGAATGCTAGGATTCCATTGTACAATCTGTATCTTTCCAAGAATTAATGAAAACCAAAAAGTTCCATCATTATGTAAAATGCAAGGGAAGATGGAAACAACATGCCACCAAACAATAAGATCATCTTTAAATAAGTAACTTGGTAACTGTGAAATCCCCATCAAAATATGCAACTCTCCAATGTAGGGCTGAATCAAAGGAAGACTATACATCACCAAATATCCCTTCAAAGAGTGAGGCCAAAATTCAACAAGTCTTTCCTTTCCAACTAAAGGGTTCTTATGTGACCAATGCACACAAGAAGCAAAGGTGTCATCCATGAAACTAAAATGAAAAGGGTGAGGATCCCATGTCCTATAATGCTTCTCCAAAAGAGAGTAAGTTATATCAAAATCATCCATGTGTATGTCTTCCTCAAATAAATAGATCTCATGATCTCTATGGAACTCAACAGGTGATTCCCTCTTCATCCAAGGGCTCAACCCTCTTCCATTGGTCCAAGGATTCAAGACTCCATAAGATGACCCACACATTGAAGATAAGTGTATATTTGATGCCTTCTTGTCAAAAGAGGCTACAAAAACAAGCATGGGCTTCCTCAACTGCTACTGGGAAGGGAACATATCATCTATATCAATTATAGGAGCCTCCTGCTCCGCATGTGGCACAAAAAGGAAGAATCCCTTTACCCACTTTTCATCCATATGTGCGATGGATGCCATAGGTGTGTGGAATGAAGGATAGTGACCCAACTCTTGTAAATAATCATTCATATCACTTGTGCTTGGATGAATCAAGGTGTGATCATGTGCCTCTTCCAAAACCATGCAACTCCCTCCTAGAGGAAACTCATAATATTTTTGGAAATGAGCAAGTGCTTGGTATTCAGTTTGCTTGTCTTCTAACTCCTCAAGCACATGCAAATCAGATTGTACTTCATGTGCCACCATCACATGATGTTCTCTTTCTACATCATGTATGCAATAAGCTATATAAGAATGATTGTCTCCAATGTAGGGACTAAACTTTGTTTCTTGCAACTTCTCATGTAGTTTCTCAATATACTACCCAGATTCTTGAAGCGCTCTGTGAGTATTCTTTAAAGAATCTTGGGTGTATTCCAAATCAAGCTTGATCTTGTCAATCTTTTATTCATCCCTTAAGGATGTGCCATGATACAATTCTGCAAGCTCCAGTAAAAGATCTCTATCAGAAAGTAGCTGAGAAAAATTTCCTCTTAGGCTTCCTATTGCTTCCTGAATGTGCACAAAATGTTCAACAGAGGGTTGCTCCTCCATTGATGCATTTCTCCAACAGCAGTGAGAGATAAAAGAAGAAATCTCATGGAGGTTGTCCTAGGCCTCCTTGATATTTCCCTCACTCATTTTCAATGGCCCAATCACAAAAATATTTTTTTGCTAGTGAACCTCCTCTTTTGCTTCTTGCAATTCAATCTCGTTTGTTTCATGAACCCCAATAGTGGAGGACTCAACCAAGCCAATATTCCCACTAGAAGTGGCTTCCGTCTGGGGATGCAACAAAGGCATAAAAAAATCAAAATTGCATCCATACCTTTGTTCCCAATTCTCCTCCTCATGTGACAGTCTTATGTCAGCAGGCTTCTTCTCCAAATTTTTTGATTCACACCCCACTGATGTGTGCTTGTTTTCTACTTCCTGATGAAGCTCAAGAGGTGACTGTAAATATGATTCATGTTCATCCTTTGGATCATATCCAAAATATGTATTACCACTAGTGACAACATCATCATCCCTTGTAATGATTTTCAAATCACCCACAAAGAAACTAGGAGCGATTTCACCTTCCACATTGCCAACAACGAGATGTTGGACTACTGGATCTTCAGTTGTGCATGGACCTTCTTCATCTTCTTTTGATGAAAGATTTGGTAACTCATCAACCTCATGGATACTAAAAATAGGCTGATTTATATATGTAGGCTCTTCCTCATGGTATGATGGTTGTGATGAAAAATCAGATTTCTGATCATACATATGACTAGTATTTTCTCCTTTATGAACTGATGTCTCAGGGCATATATGGGGAGAGCTATTTGATTATTCTCTATGCTGCAGCATATGCTTAATTTCTTGGAAAATATTATCAATAATAAGGGAAACCACCCTCTGGTATTTGATCATCCTATCTACCACAAGTTCACAGTAATCTCGAAAAGATAAGAGATCCTGAATCTCTTCCTTTAAGGCATAGTATTCCATGAGATGCTGAAATGATCCCTTCATCTTCTTTCCACATGAAACTTTTCCATCCCATTTAGACATAGGTAGATCATATCCTATGTCCTATTCAAACATATGGTCATCAAAGTAATATTCTTCAAACCTCTGCAAATAACAATCTCCAACAGAGGACATTTCCTCTTCTTCATATGGCTCAAAATCTTCCTCAATCAATGGTAAAAGCCTCATACTTCACTTTTGAAGATTTGCTCTGCAATATTCTTCAACATTGAGATTATTTATTTCCATAGGGGTGGAGGAAAGTGTTTTGATACCACTGTAATATCCCAGCCAAAATATAATGGAATCTCAACTCAAAATTGTCAATTTTAACTCAGATTTTTACTAGTAAGATTGAGACAACTTAAGTAAATTGAACAATGAAAGTTCTGACCACTGGAAACCCAAACCAAAGGATGATAGGGGAATATTTAGGTTCTTATTTTTGCATGGGACAGTGTGCAGCAGAAAAAATTTTCATAGGTAAAAGGTTTATGAATCATTTGTACAAATCATAGAGACCATTTATGTTTCGAGCTTCGGCTATCGTCGAAGTCTACCGCAACACTTTTGGGTGCATCTGCGTATACAAACTAGATCAGGTAAGGATGGATAATATTGGATGAACTGAGCATGTTTGGAGATCATATGGTTTCAAGCAAGAGCAAGGAACAACATATGACAAAGGAATTAATATTTGGGGAGTTGTTACTGTAGTTTGAAATAATGGGTTGGATTTCCTATTTTCCTTCCAAAGAACTAAATGAAATTCTCTAATTAGTGTTATGAAGCTGGAATATGATTCATTATTATATAAATAACTCACATCAACTTACATAATTGAAATTGAGTTCATATAATATATTTTACAGGCAAAACAATAAAACTAGCTTATTGGACTGCCGAACTAGTTCGACTTCTAGTGGACCCAAACATTGTACAAACTGAACTAAATTGAATTATGAAACTTTTTATGGATTAATTATGACCTTAATGGCCTGCATAACTTTACATAATGGCATTTGTATTTATATAACTCGTTTTACAACCTTTTTGGAAAAACTAGTCAAAATTTCTAGTCTAATGAGCACGCAATGAGCATAGGTAGGAAAATGACTTAATTACTTGCAAAATTTAAAAGGAATATTTATGAATAATATTCAAGATAGTTTATCATAAATTAAACATCATATTACAGATATTTTTTCAGCAACAAAATGACTCTAAGGGTCTTAGTAACCCCCAACATGAACTGTGCCTTAGTTACATCAAAGAAAGCTCCATTGGTTGGAGTCTGGAATACGTAGTGAAGGTAGTTTCCGAACAGCATGAGTGGAACTGATGTAACTTCAGTGAGCATATATGGAATCCTCCCCCATCATGGAAGAATTCGAATCATCATAGGTTGATGCCCACGGAGAATTATAGTGAAGGAAGGAGATAGAAGGTTGCTGCAGGAGAGGTTCCTTCTTCAATATTTTGGGAGTCTTCAAGCAATTTAGACCCCAACTTGAGATCAAACTTTAATGGATGCAAAATGATATTCAATAGTTGTGCAATAGTATTCAGTACATGCAAGAGAGAGTGGAAGAGATACTGGAACAATAATGGCTGAGGGGAGCATCACCCAAAGCAAGGTTGAGGCACATCACTCAAAAAGAGAAGCTAAAGTTCTCACATTCAATTACAAAATGGTCAAAAGATGTGAATTGGAGTTGGAATCATTCTTTTATAGAATCTTAGGGTGAATTATTGAGCAAGTTGAATAGCTTGGTGACCTATGAGAACCCTTCCGCATGGGCCATCCATGAGTGGATATACTTGCCTTGCTTTTGCCTTACAACATTTTCTTTCCTTTAGAAACTGTGCCCCCCTTTGTATCAAGATGTTTCATGCTTTGTAAACTGAGCTCCCTTTTAGAAACTGTGCCCCCCCCTTTGTCTCAAGATGTTTCCTTCTTTGTTAGAGTTTCTTGCTTTGTAAATTGAGCTCCCTTTTGGAAACTGCGCCCTCCTTAGATTTTCCTAAATATTTCTAATTTCCTGCTTTTGAAAACTTCTTACACCTGCTTGCTTTTGATCTATTTCTAAATCGAACATGTTTCTTTAGACACCTTGCTAATTTATTGTCCTAAGTTCCAATTTAGCAAGCTTATCATCATGAGGGCACCCTCTTGGCCCACTTGCACAATTTTTAGGAATATTTATATATAAAAATAATTTAAAAATAATTAAGTAGGCTAATTTTATTCTATGATTACAAAATTGAATAAAATTAATATCTTTAGGGACAAATTTGTCCCCTTTACCTATGGGAACTCACTGTATCAAAATTGGGGACATGACATATTCAATGAAAAACATGCAACATATTCCACAAACTATCCCATAACATCATCTATGAAAAGGAAACGATAAGAAGAACAATATGTACCTCGTACCTTCTTTGATTGCTTACCAATTAAGCTAACAACTTGATATAATTAATAGATATGTCAAAAAATTATGGAACTTAAGCTTTCCCAAAAAGACCTGCATGCCATTGACCTAATTTATGTCTAAATCCACCAGACTCTATGAGATAAGATGATAATCCTAAGTGTGGAAATATTACAATAAATAACTTTCGAGATGAAAATGTACATGCATCACAATCATTCAATTGATCTCGTGATCATAATGCTCTAGAACTTAAAAGAAAGATATCTTAATTACTGGAATGAAATAAAGCTAGTAACAAGCTTACCAATAAAAATCATTAGAGAAATGGAGATAATACGAGCATAAGCATGAATAGGTAATTGCATTAATATTGATAAGCAGAGTTTTAAGCTACTAATTCATTCACACATTAAGTTAAAAACATCATATAAAAAAAAAATTTAATTAATAAAATAAAATAAAATTTTAATAAATTTAATTGAAAATAAATTTTATAACTTCAATGTATTATTATTATTTGTTAAGATATTATAAACAAATAAATATATATTTGAAAATTTTGAAACAAATATATATTATTGCAAAACATATTTTGAAAATGTAATAAACATGAAATTGAGAAAACTACAAGAAAATGCACATTCCAAGAAAGACTATAAATAATAGTTCCATCCAGAAGGTATTTGAAAATCCATCATTCAACGAAAGGTTCTTGCTTCTTTCATTCGTAGCCATTTATAAATAATTAGTTAAATGAGTGGTCACAATTTAGTTTTATTGGTTTTGCAATAGTATTCTTAACATGATTACATGTTCCAAAATGTATCCATCCTTGATTAAGATAAAAAAAAGTTGACATTTTAAATTTTATGAAGTTTTCACGGAGGTATATGCTTTTAATGTTGCGACACAATTTAGAAAAAGTTTTATGTACATTATCAAAATTCAAAATTATTGTTTTAATCTTAATGTGTCATGTTAGATACATGGTGGGTTCATGGCCTTATAAATAAACCCATGGATTACCTTAGCACACTACATGAATTTCATCGAGAAATAACAGAGAACATATAGAAAACAAAAGGATGCCTCAGACCCGACTTCCCATATACTACTTGCGCCTAACCATTCGGTTTCTCCACAGGATGAGAACTTTTCTGGAGCGGTTCATACATATGTATGAGAGAGACGCCATTAGGAGGCTAAGAGCGGATTGGTTAGGCCGATAAGAACATCTTGTACCTAGAATACATTTATGGTGGTGTTGCGTATGCCATCATTCTCCATGTATATATGCTTGACACACACGGGGTGGATGTACCTATAACTTTTGTGTTTTGGGGATTTTCAGACATGACTAATAACTGGGAAGTTTTAATGACATTAAGTTTTTGCTTTTATTATGACCTCTACAATAAATATTTTATTTTTCCTTCATATTGCAAATCGTTGTACACACTCACTTACTAGGTAGTAATTAATATATTGATGTAACTTTATGTAATTATCTGGAACGAATCCATCTATCATCTTAAGCATAAAGACGGACAATCTAGCAGCCATCAGAATGAGTTTTTTTTTCCCCGCGAAAAAAAAGCATACTATTGATATTCAAACTTGAATCAAATAGTACATGATATCAGTATTACTACTGTGCATCTTTCTACCTCCCACACCTGAGAGTATTTCAGAAAACTCAAAAATATATACATTATAAGCCAAAAAACAGACATTAAAATGTCCTTGGCAAAACTAGCAAATCAGCCCAAAAAGTAGCAGCTTCCAGAGTCAATCAACTAATTCTCACATATTTCTTCCCAAAATATGTGTTCATCTTCACCATCCAAAGCCTGTTTAGAAAGTAGATCAGCTTGCGAATTATATTCTCTAAAGATATGCTCCATGGTGATTACCCCCAGCTTATGAAGTTCTTCCTTCGTTCTTTCACACCAAGCAGCCAAATTTAATACATTAAGTTCATACTCCCCCTTAGCCCACTTAATGGTCACTTGAGAGTCACCGAATATCTTTACATTCACCAACCCAAAAATATTAGCCACTTTTGCAACACACCATAAGGCCACAAGTTCAGCCTTCATGTTTGTGCCCCATCCACACTTCATCTTAAGTGTGTAATAATGCTCCTGATTGAGAAATATAACACCACCTACGCCACAAACTCCCATATTGGCAGCACCATCGAAAAATAGAACCGGATTAGTAACCACAAAATCAAATTTCCCAAGGTCTCTATGAGCCCTAGGTTTCTCTTCCTTCAGATAGTTCAAATAATGACTGATAACAGTATTAGTTGTATTTTCCAGATTTGGTCTAGAGTCCTCAAATATAGCCTTATTTCTTATCCCCCAAACCACCCAGCAGATGAAAATAGGTAGGGTCTTATGTGCTTTACAATTCATCCTCCATTGTTGCAGAGAGGTAGCAATGTTTTGGCCTCCCCATCTAACATTTATATCAAAGTTCTGATATATTTTCCCCCAAAGTTCCAATGTAAAGGAACACTCCATAAACAGATGCAAAGTAGTTTCCAGATTACTTCTGCATAGAATGCATTGACTGGGGCCTATCCACCCCATTGAACTGAGATTCTCCCAAGTCTTCAACCTGCCCTGTAGAACAAACCAAAAGAAACATTTCAGTTTAAGTGGCAGATGCCACTGCCAGATTTTTTCATACCACCAATGTCTCGGAAAGATACACCTCCTTTTAATCATACAACTGTAGGTCGAACTAGCAGTAACAATACCAGAAGCTTCATTTCCTCCCCATACAACCTTATCTACTTCTGTATTAAGACGGATACCAGCAGCATTAAGGCCTTGGGTATAGTGTTGCCATTCCAGAGCAAGATTTGGAGATAGCTCAAGATCAACATCCAAACCCCAATAGCCAGTCTTGTAATAATTTGCAATAGAATTCAGAGTATAGTAACCAGCTGATTTGAGTTTATTCAACAGATTAGATGATAATCTATATGAATCTTTTAACCCCAAAATGGGGTCAACGCCAATAGCAACTTCCTCCCTGGAGCCAACTTTCCAACATAATTCAAAAGCCAACCATTTGTAAACTTTCATGAATCCATTCCAGATTGGTGAGACCCCTCTCACTTTCTTAGCAGGAGTCCTTAACCAATGAGAGACCTCTATCTTAATATATTTCTGATGGATCATTCTCGACCAGAGTGTATTGCCAAAAATAGCCCGCCACAAACTCTTCAACCTCAATGCCTCGCTGAATACTGTCAAATCCTTTATGCCCCAACCTCCAGCATCCAATGGTAGAGAAATTTTCCCCCAACCAATCATCACAAGACTAGATTTGTTGGGGCCACCCATCCATAAGAAATTAAACATAAGTCTTCTCAGAGAATTGATCACGGAACAGGGAATAGGCAATAACGAGAACCAATACACCAAGGTACCCATCAAAACTGACTTAACCAAGGTAAGTTTACCTCCAATTGACAACATACGATATGTCCAATTGGAAATCCTGTTTTCAAATTTTTTGAGCAGCCAATCCCAGTCTTTTATTAAGTATCCATTAGGCTTAAGGTGGAAACCAAGATACGTAAATCCATCATTGATACTGCAGAACTTATAGGGAAACAAAGACTGTAATTCCAAAATCCGATCATCTTCAATAAGATTTCCAAATATGCAGGATTTTTTCAGGCTTACATGCATTCCAGAGGCTTTACAAAATACTGAAGTGATATCATGGAAGTACCTCCATTCCAATAAAGTATCCAACCCAGCAATAAGAACATCGTCCACAAACAGGACATGTGTAATGTAAAGGTCCTTAGTGATTTTAATGCCACTAATCTTACCATCCAATTTTGCCTGAATAATCAATCTACTAAGTCCCTCAATCGCCAAGAGAAACAACAGTGGTGATAGTGAACATCCCTGTCGAATGCCTTTGGAGCAGCTAAAAAAAGGGGTAGGAGCACCATTCACTAACACAGCAATGTTCATAGTATCAACACAAGTCATGATCCATCTAATAGCCATAGCTGGAACACCAATTTGTATCAGAACTAGTCGAAGAAAGTCCCAGTTAACTCTATCATATGCTTTTTCTAAGTCCATTTTTAGAAGAATAGCTTTCTTCTTCCTGCATTTGACAGAATGTAATACTTCCTGTGTAATACCCACAGCGTCATGAATTTGTCTGTCCTGTAAAAAGCCAAACTGTTCCTTTGAAATATATTTTGAGAGAACCGGCTTAAGTCTCCCAACAATGATCTTTGATACAATCTTATATGACAGATTACATAAAGAAATTGGCCTGAAATCACCATAATGCTTCGGGTCATTCACTTTAGGAATTAATGTAATAAAAGTAGAGTTTAATGCCCCAGACATATAGCCCTCCTTCCGAGTGAACTCCACCATCCTGACAATATCTTCACCCATTATATCAAAGAAGTGTAAAAACAGTTCCACAGTCCAGCCATCCGGCCGAGGACTTTTTTCCTTAGCAAATAGTTTAAGTGTCCTCTCCACCTCCTCCAATGTAACTTCTTGACATAAATCATCTGCCTGATCATTATCAAAGAATCTAGGATAGTTTTTTACCACCTGGAACTGTGAATCAAGATCCACATAATAAATATTGCTGAAATGTTTCAATGCCAAGTCTTGTAGCTCTTGTTGACCTGAGACTTCATTCCCTGCCTCATCTGATAACTTCCAGATAGTATTGTTGTTCCTTCTAGTCGAAGCAAAAGTGTGAAAGAACCTTGTATTGCTATCCCCGAAATTAACCCAAAGAATTCTGCTCTTCATTCTCCATTCCTTTTCTTCCCTAAGATAAATATCAGCCTTCTCTTCCTCCAATTTTTTAAGTAATTCAAAATTCTTACTATCCAAAGGCCTTTCCAATTTATTAGTGTAAAGTACATGTAATTGTTCCTCTACCAACAATAGTTTTTGTCTGTCCAACTGCTTCCTCAAATTAATCCAACTGGTAACTTTTTGCTTGAAATTTTGCAATTTCTGACAGAAACTGTCCACCAGATTAAGCTCAGTATTGTTACTTAGATTCAGCCAGCCCTCCTTAGCAAATTTCACAAAATCATCTTGGCTCAACCACAAGCTATCAAATTTAAATGGAAATTTCTGCAAATAAACACAGTCTTCAAGTTGAAAGAATATCGGCCAATGATCAGAAATCTTATTCTTCCCAACCCATGTTCTATATCTGCCACATGTTTGTACCAGAGATTCATGAACCAAGAATTTATCCAATCTCTTATGGATACCATCCTGCCCACTTCTGCCATTAGTCCAGGTAGGAGTGTTCACCCCTGTGACAACATCAATTAAGTTATTATTTAAAAGAAACTCCGTAAAGAAGTCAGAAAGGACATCCATCTTAGCTTTAGCACCCCAGATATCTTGTGTTAATCTGGTAAAGTTAAGGTCACCCGCCACCATGATATTCTCCATCATTAAAATCCTGGATGACTGCAGACCATTCCAGAAAGCTTCCCGATTTTTGTAAGGAGCATAACAATTTAATATATTGAGATGCATATCATTCATTTTACAAAATCCTTCCATCAATAAACCCCACTGGGTCTTGTAGACAAAAAATGAACAAAACCTAGGATCCCAAGCTGCCAGTAACCCTCAAGACAGTCCATCCGAACTAAAAGCTGAAATTTCCCACCCAGGAAGAATACTTGCAACTTTCGAGATAGCCAAATTGTCAACACACATGGTTTCTTGCAGTAGTAAAATATTAGGGCAAGTAGTAGTAATGAGGTTGGAGAGGACCCTAGCTCACACAACCGACCCCAACCCTCTGATATTAAGTGTGCAAATAGACATTAGGAAACCAATTTACAAGGGGACATTGCTCCAAGGCCCCCAATACCAGACTCCCCCAAACCACCTCCATCTGAAGCAGTAATGTTACCCTTAGATGAACCAACAATCTCGAGTGTAAGGTGCACAACATCATTCTCCATACCCGAATTTAAACGCTCAGAAACAGACACAGACTCTAAGGCAGAATCATCAACAACCCCCAACTCTTTTCTACCTTTCCTTCTAGGTTTTCCAAGTGTAACATTCTGAAAACGAGCGTTATTACATGCCTGAACCCTAGGATTTGACGATGGATTTTTAGAAAATATAGGAAGCGACGAAAGGATATCCGTCTTAGCCGAGGTCATATAACCCGCCTCCCCTAAAATAGTGGTATCATCACTAGTATAGGGCCCCGATTCAACATTATCCAAACCCCCCACATACAAACCCGGGGGCTCAACAGGCAAAGTAGTTATAGCTTCTACAGAAACTCTAGACACCCCCACATTCAAAACCCTATTCAGCGAACGATCAGAGGCCGGGTCAATGGGTTCAGTATCCCCTCCAGCAACAATTGAATCCCCAAAAAGACCCCTACAAGCCCTAGACTTCTCAGAAAAAAGAGCAACTTCAGAATCCAAAACCCCAACATTACCTAAATGCAAAATAGTATCCCCCGACGCTAATTTTCTATCAAAAATAGTCTTGGCGTCCCAAATACAAGCTAATTCATCTTCTGGAATAACATGTATAGGTGAACCAAGTCCGGGAGACAACTCACCCGGAAATTCATGAGGCTCCAGAGTATCACCAGTCCATTTCATATGTAATTGCCCTTTTGCAGCAGTATTGTTTAGCGTCGACCTCAATGGAGTGGAAGACCGTAAATCCGGACAATGAGAGCGAATATGTCCCGTCTTCAGGAAAAAATGACAACGAAAGGGAATTCGAAAGTAGTCTAGACGCTGCCGCCACACCCTCTCACCCCACTGAAGCTCAATTTTAGTCGGTAAACCTAGGGCCATTTCGAACTCCACCAATACTTTCGCCGACCACCTATCAAATCCAAATAAAGATCTATTATCAAGCCGAACAAATCTGCCTACAGAATTTGCAATACCAATAAGTATGTTCTCTATCCAAAGCTCTATCGGCAGACTAGGTATAAGGAGCCAAATATGGTGGAACTGTTGCTTCTCCTTCAACGGATCAAAATACAAATGCCACTTCTTAAGGCAGAAGGACCCATCTTTAAAGCACCGGAATCTCTTAAGAACCAAACCCACATGCTCTGGTTTCAAAAAAATAAACATAACCCAACCATTTAACAGTTGCATTACCGTGGGCATATCCCCACAAATAGGTACCAATTCTTCCGAACCCATTCCACCAACTCAAGTTGGTCACCTCTAGTAAACTCAAGTCTCCCAACAACAGCCCAGGTATGTAACATCTTAATCCTCTCTAGATTCGTTTCAACAGGTATGGAGAAACAGTCCAGTCCCTCCCTCACTTTCAGGGTTTTGTTCGACCTTCTCTTCCGGGCCTTTTCCCCCCTGAATCTACTAGACCAGGCATGAGAGTAGTGTGGCTTGTTCTTCCTGTTTCCAAACTCCTCCGACACAAATGAGTGACGCCCGTCTTCCTGCACAATATCCCTAGCATTAGAAAGTGGAATAACAGCTAAATTCCCCTGATGTCCCATCGATACACCACCCCCCAAAAAACGGCAGCTTCCCATCCGGGGACCACACACCTGGAGCCCACTTCACCGCCAAAAATAGTGGTAATCAATCCGCAGACCAGCAACAAAGTGTAAACCTAGCTTCCCCACCAAAATAGTTGAGGAAAAGAACTGAAACAATCCGCAAAACTAGCTGATGATGACAAGTAGAGGCCAACCAAAAATGACAACAAACCAAATTTACTTCCCACTTTTTTGACTTGGCTGGTACTAGGTTGGCCCCAAGGGGCCAACGAGACTCCAACAGTATGTTGCCAAAATCAGTCAGCCTCCACCAACAAAATCACGCCATTCCTACAGAAAAAACACAATTCCTTACAAACCCTAAACCTAGCCATTTGAGAAGGTTCTCAGTCATCAGAATGAGTTATAAGTGGGTTGTTAACTATAGAGGATCTTTAAGCATCATATTGATTAAAAATATAACTTCTTAAAATGAAACATTAATCATCAAACTAGATGAGGATTCATGGAAGAAAGTACAAAGGTCAAGGTTAAAGAATTAACTTTGAACTAGCGGTCATTTTGGATGCAAGATAATCATGGCCCCGAAGCGTAGGAGACAACCACCAGCAACTTCAGAGAGTGGAAACCCCGACATACTTGAAATTTTGAGATCCCTTAGGGAGATGACTTCTATATTCAAATATTTGATGGCCAATGAAGGCCAAGCTCAAAATCCAAATTATAATGAGGTTCAATAACGTGAGTTGGAGGGGTCAATAACGTGAGTTGGAGCGGAAGAAAAAGCAAGATCAGGATTCCACGTATAACACTAATGCATCTAGATCTCCCCTTGACATTATGAAGGAATTTCAAAAATACAAGCTTCCAAAATTGACAAGGAAAGAAGAGGGTAGTAAAGTAGAGGCTTGGTTGTTGGGAGTTGAAAGAGCACTCAGTTACAAATTTTATTCCACCATTGAGAAAGCCCAATTAGCAATAAGCCTACTCAAAGATGATTCCTTGATATGGGGGGTTAGCGAGGAAAATAAATTTCATATTACCCCTGCGCAAGTAATATGGGAATCGTTTGAGGAAGCTTTTAAATCTAGGTATTTGTCAGAAGAGTACAAACATCAATAGATTGGTGTATTCCATGCAGTCAAGAAGAGGAGTAGATCTATGGAAGAATATGAGATAGAATTTATTTTGCTTGTCCATCATGTAGATTACATGGTGGAATATGATAGAAGACAATCCAAGAGGTTCCTCCATGGGATGGATGTAGAAATTCGGGTAGAGTTGGAAATGTGGAAACTGACAACCATGGTAGAAAAAACAAGTTCTTTTAGGTAGGCTCAGAATCATATAAGTATGTTCAGTTAGTCATCTAGGAAGAGCTATATCCTTTCCAAGGAGCCTTCTTGAGGAGGGGCTAGCAGAATCGGTGGACGAAGGTATGGTTTCTGAGGAAGGAAAGGTGGGGTAGCCAGGATTTCAGCAGTGGCATCTGTGGCATCTAGTGCACCACCATCTAGATGGAGGAATCGATCTCACAATCATGGAAGAGGCAGGGGAGAATCCCTCATTGGGTCAGGTCACAACGTGGTATCTAGTCAAAACAAGATAGAATGTTGGAATTGCAAGGGCCCTCACTAGAAAATAGTCTTCCTAGAATATCAAGTCAATCCTGGTCAGCATGAAGGAAAGGCTATACAAGAACAAGGTTAGGGAAGGAAACAAATCCATGTAGTTGTGATCAACCACCAAGCTGAGCATTAGGCTACTGTGGTGGAATCTATCGGTATAATAAAAAATATTTCCCTTTCCATTTTAATTGACCTTAGTGCAACATATAGTTTCATCTCTCCCTCTGCATTATCTAGGTGTGGGTTGGAAGCCCAAGACCAAAATGATTTCAGTCAAGTAGAAATGGCTTATGGAGTTAAGAAATTGGTGGGATCCTTGGTCAAGAATTGTATTGTTAAGATAGGAGGGTGCGTAACTAGAATGAAGATGTACAGCACACCTATGGGATCCTACGACATCATAGTAGGCATGGAATAGCTTGAATCTCATCAAGCCTTGGTATATTGCCACCAAAATAAGGTATACTTCCATGATGATTTGGGAAATCCTATGGTCGTTGAGGGAATAAAGAGATAGGTGTCGTTATGCTTCATCTCGGATAATAAAGTTAAGAGATGCATGATAAAAGGGTGTAAAATATATGCGATAGAAGCAATCAATGAAGTTAACAAATCTTCTTTGGTCCTACACCTGATATAAGATGAGTTTAAAAATGTGTTTCCCAAGGAATTTCTAGGTATGCCATCTATTAGAGAATTCGATTTCTCCATTCCCTTGAAACTAGGGATAGAACCGATATAAAAAACACCCTACCATATGACTGTACCAGAACTTAATGAGTTGGGTGTGCAACTCAATGAGCTTATCAACTTGGGGCTCATATATCCTAATGTGTCACCTTGGGGAGCACTAGTTATCTTCGTGAAAAATAAAGATGGGTCCCTCAAGCTTTACATCGACTATCGTGATCTTAATAAAACAACTATTAGAATAAGGTATCATATGCCTCACATTGATGACTTGTTTGATAAACTAAAGGGTGTGGCTTTATTTTTCAAGATCAACCTAAGTTCAGGGTACCACCAATTGAGAATTGAGGAATACATCCCAAAAACTACCTTCAGAACAAGGTTCATCCATTATGAATTTGTCATAGTACCATTTGGGATAACAAACGCTACTTCAACTTTCATGAATTTAATGAACAATGTATTTCAAAAATACTTGAAAACTATTTTGTTCAAGTATATTTTGGATAACATCCTCATTTATTCTTGAAATGAGAGGGAGCATCAAGAACTCTTAGTATTAGTGCTGCAGTGTCTTAGAGAACACAAATTGTATGGGAAGTTGTCTAAGTGTTCCTTCTTCCAAAAAGAAATTCAATATATGGGTCATATAATCAGTGGAGAGGGTATAGTTGTTGACCCTAGTAAAGTTGAGGATATAATGAATTGGACAACTCCCAGGAATTCTAAATAAATATGTATCTTTATGGGGTTGGCTGGATACTATCAAAGTTTTGTGAAAGATATCTCCCTTATCGCCTACCCTATCACCTCTCTTCAAAAGAAGGGATTTAAATTCAAATGGAAAAGGGAGTGTGAGGACTCCTTTATAGAACTAAAATGATGATTAACAAGCACTCTGATATTGAGGGTGCCTCATATGGACAAGGACTTTTTCATCTGTATGGATGCTTCATGGGAAGGATTAGGGGATGTTCTAATGCAAGATGAAGGTGTCATAGCTTATGCTTCACACAAGCTCAGAAGCCATGAAATCAACTATGCCACCCATGATTTCGAATTGGCAGCCATTTTTATGGCCCTTAAGTTATGGAGACATTATCTCATGGGATGTCAATTTGAGTTTAAAATAAAACACATGAGTCTTAAGAACATCTTTACCCAAAAGTACCTCAATGCTTTCCAGCGGCATTGGAGTGAGTTTCTTGGTGAGTATGAATTTTGGGTGAATTATATCAGAGGAAAGGAGAATAGAGTAGTAGATGATTTAAGTAGAAGACGCAAGTTTCACTTAGTGATATACCTAAAAGTAGACTTGAGGGATCGAATTTTAAGTCATCTTTCCCAAGATGGATGGTATCAACAAGTGATGTCCCATTTCCAAGAAGGAGGACCTGTAAGTTTTAAATTTGAATAATTATCCATGGAAAGAGATGGACTTTTAGGATCAAGAGAGAGAATCTATGTCCTTGAAAACAATAATCTTAGGGGGTTGATATCGGAAGAATCCCATAGGGCCCCTTACTCAACTCATCCCGTGGTTAAGAAAATGTATGATGATCTTAAAAAGGTTTTCTTCTGAGCAGGGATGAAAAGAGATATTGTGCAATTTGTGGCATGATGTTTGGAATGTCAACAAGTTAAGTCCAAACATCACCACCTTGTAGGAATTCTTCAACACATGATATACTAGAGACTAAATGGAATGTTATTTCAATGGATTTAATTGAAGTACTACCCATGACCCCTTTGAGGCATACTTGCATTATCGTAATTGTGGATAAATTAACTAAAAGATCCTACTTTATTCCTACAAAAAACACCTTTGATGCCCCAACCTTTGCTCAATTGTTTCTCCTAGACTTAATTGGCTTACAGGGAGTGCCCGGAAATATTATATCATATCGAGATGCCTCCTTTACTGGAATATTTTGGAAAAGTATTCAAGCATCTATGGGTACTCATCTTAAATGTAGCACCTCATGTCATCCCGAAACAGATGGTAATACTGAGAGAGTTAACCCAGTGTTAGAATATATGCTAAGGATGTATGTCATGGATCAACAAAACCAATGGAAAAAATAACTCCCATTAGTAAAATTTTCATACAACAATAGTTACCATAGCTGCATCCATGCCTCTCCATATGAGATCATATATGAGATACCTTGCAAACCCATTACGCTAGGATCGGTTAGAAGATCATGCTATGTTAGGACTAGACATGCTCCAATAAATGGAAGATCAAATGGTTATAATTAAGCAACATATTAAAGAATCTAGAGACCATAAAAAAATCTATGCCGATGCAAAAAGAATGATTATAATATATAAGGAGGGTGATGAAGTTTTTGTTAGGGTGAGATCCATTAAAAGTACCTTTAGATTTGGGAAACGTACTAAAATATCCCCCATATTTTTTGGACAATTCAAAATCCTTAAAAGGATTGGACCTGTTGTTTACAAGATTGATATTCCATCCCACTTACCAAAATGCATCTTGTATTTCATGTTTCGATGTTTAGGCTTTATGTTCCCGATCCTTCTCATGTATTGAAATTGGAAGGATTGGAGGTTTCCAAGGAGGGAGCCATTCAAGTCGAACCATATTGTATACTAGATCGCATTTTTCGCTAGCTTAGGAACCAGACACTTGATTAGGTGAAGGTACCATGGGATCGCTATAGCCCATGAACCGCCACCTGGGAGGACGCAAAAGCAATGCATTGATATTTTCTATACATTTCAAAGTCTAGATCAATTGAATATTAATATATTCATGGGTTTTAGTGGGTTGATGATTTTGTAGACAATGGATGTAAGTATTGAACATTCTGCACATATAAACTTGTTGAAAATACTATAAGAATTAATCATAATATAAACAATTATGATGATGTAATGTTTTGTATTTCCACATATGCTAGGTATTAATTCATCATGTTGGTATTATTTATGATTTTCACTTCTTATGGGTTAACCGATTTGATTAAATTATTATTTTGTTTCAAACATATGCTATGGATTATATTCATCATGTTGATGTTGTTTATGATTTGCACATATTGTGGGTTAATTTATTTTGATAAAATTATTATGTTGTTTCCACACATACTATGGATTATATTCATCATGCTCATGTTGTTGATGATTTTCACATATTGTGGGTTAACTGATTTTGATAAAATTATTATATTGTTTCTACACATGCTATGGATTATATTAATCATGTTGATGTTGTTTATAATTTTCACATATTGTGGGTTAACTGATTTTGATAACATTATTATGTTGTTTCCACACATTCTATGGATTATATTCATCATGTTGATGTTAATTATGATTTTTAGATATTATGGGTTAATTGATTATGACGACGTTATTATGTTGTTTCAACATATGCTATAGATTAAAATGATAACGGAAATGTTATCATGTTGCTTTATCACATATTTTGGGATTAATTAATAATGACGAGGTTTCTTTTCTTCATTTGCTAGATTGAATTGATTGTATGGATGTTACTTGTAATTATTTCATCCTTTATTACATATTAAATGTTCTTGATGATCACATGATTGTAATGTCCATATGATAACATTATGTTTGTTGATGAGATGAGTTAGCATGCAGTACCATGATGCTCATATTAATGACAATGTCTTAAATGATCCTTTACTAATCTTAAGATTGCTTGATGATATGTCATGTGGAAGGAGATCCACCATGGGCCTAGAAGTCTAGTTCATTCTGTGATCTCATGGGATCCCATATCCACGAGGGAGAATGTATTATTATCACACATTATGGTATAAATATTTCTGGGAAACTGAAATCTTGGGTTCAAATATCAATTTGCAATCTATACTAGTTGTCCTTTCCCCTAAAATACTGGAAGTCTAGGAATTGGTAAGAGTTATACTTTCCAATGGAGTTGTGTTGTAGGACTTTAGATGCCTAGGGTTGTGGCTATCAAGAGTTGTGGAGGGAGTTTTTGGGCCAACCCTTCGAGATTCCTAGTGTACATTGGTTAACATATGGGACTAGATGCTTGGTGCCTCTAGATGATATCTTGGGGACATATATCCCAACGAAGACCGGTAGACCTTATGCCTTCTCATGATGCTAGAAGTCAGTAAAGAGCAAGGAGTATGTTTGCTATGATGTGACTTCTAATGCTTGCAACAATCACACCACATGGGGTAACCCTTATACTAGTTGTAGCAGAGGACCATGCCATGGCGAGTGAGACCATCCAAAGTATTGGACGTGTTAGGAGGTTGATCAAATGGTATGATTATGGGGAGAGGGTGTGTGAGGATTTTGGGGGTACTTTTGGTAATTATAAAAAAAAAAATCTGGATTTTAACCTGAAGCATGTAATTATTCTAGGAAGATATATTTCTTATATTACTATATTAGTGCAGGTGCAAGACTTACCTATGATGGCCACACAAGTAATCTACTCACTTGCAAAATAGTACTAGTTATCTAGGTGCATATCTCTTAACAGTGTGTAATTTATAAGTTCTTTATCGGTCTCTAGTAAACTGAATCAATTTTGTGATGAAATTCTCGTAAGGGGGGAATTATGTAATGCCCAATATATGTTATTAAATACTTAAACATAATTAAGCTAACTGTAATGACAATATAATAGATTAAATGCATTATTAACATACAATGCCCAACATATGCTATTAAATACTTAAACATAATTAAGTTATATGTAATGCCATATAAGAGATTAAATACATTATTATCATAAAATATGATTAAGTAAACTAAATTTAATTTGTACCAAAATTTATATGAAATTTATTTAATAGTTGATATGAATATTGAATTGAAAACTTAAATAAAGTTAACAAATAATAGGGCTAATTGGTGGTGGACACCACTTGTCGTACTTGCAAATATTATTTGCATGGATTCCAAGTGGAGGGGGAGAGGACGGAAGTGGAATTTAGGAGAAAGAAAGAGGGGGAGTTGGTTTTAGACGGGGATTATTTTTATAGTGGTTTTTTGTCACAAAGGGGGAGTTTTTACAGTGAGGGTTTTTACAGAGGGAATTTAACAGAGGAAGTGAGATATTGACATAGATTACAAGTTGAGGCTCGGGGGATCTCAGCATTTTCCAAAGGGAGTTAGGTTGGTTAGAGAGTTAAACCCAAGTCTTCAGTTGGAAAAAGGTTTGGGAGTTGTGTGGCTTCACCTATGGAGCTCTAGAAAGTTTGCTACTACAAAGAAGTACAAAACATACTTGTTTTATATTGTTGGAGTATTTTATATTACTTGGAAGGTAATAATTTCTTTGTATTATGGTGGAAGTTATCCACAATCTTATATAAAATAGTAATACATTATATCCCATATTTATTATGGTAAAGTATACTCTTGATATTCATCATTATATAAAGAGATGTTATTATGGAGAATTATATTATCCCACATGCAATATGTGAGAGTAATTCCTCCACATCTCTTGGTATATAATAGGGTCAAGGGAGTCACATCACATAACATTGCATGATAAAGTGGTATACGATCATACATAGTATTGACACATGGTATTGTGATCACAAGCTTTATTATATTGTATTGGGGTTATTTGTAGTTGCTCTCTTGTAAGATTTCTGGAGATTTCTAGAGATAATAACAAGACAATCTTCCCGTGGACGTAGCCCAATTGGGTGAACCACGTATATCTGGTGTATTCTTTTTCTTGTTCTATTTTTGTTATTATTTACTTGATATTTTATTGATTGCTAAGATAGGTAAGCTAGTTTAGCTATATCCATATCTCTAACATGGTACCAGAGTTGGTTGTTATGATCTAGCACCTTCTATAGCTTTCAATCAATAACTATTATCATCTGGGCATTGTTTATCTTGTATATTTTATTTCTATCTTGTAGCCATTAGGATTCTCTTCAGATCTGGGCATATTTCTGCAGTTTTTTTCTAACCCTAACCCTGTTGTGTAGAATTTTGCACAAATTTTTCAAGGGTTTCTTGATGTTGTTTTTGTAGATATATATGATTTTTGGATTCTACTCAAGGAGATCTATCTTCTAGTTGTCAGATCGGTCCAAGTTTGGTAGACTTTGTGCAGGTTTACGTGTTCAGCTTATTTGGTACTGTTTTCAACCTCAAACTAGACACTCGCGACTTTTCCTTCGTAGAACCCGTGGTTAGCCATGACTTTTCCTACTGCGAACCTGCCAATATACTGCAACCCACAATTGTTCAGTTTGCAGACCCGCATGTACTACGACATACTCGCGACTGCTCCACTGATAAACTTGTGCTTTTCCTGTATATTCGCTACCCTGCTATGCAGAGACCCATGAGTGCTTCGGCATAACCGCGACTTTACTGCACAGATACCCACAAGTAGTCGCGAATTCATTATACAACAACCCGCGAGTAACCACAACTGCACCATACAAAACCTGTGAGTATCAGTTTTTACCTGTGAGTTTACTGTTGGCAGACCCACGAGTGACTTTTCTTGGCACTTTTTCAAGGTTTGTAAGTGAAAGTTTCTTTTTCTTTACTGTTTTTTTACTGTGTTTCTGCAGATCAATACGGTAAGTGTATCAGTTTTCTGTTATTCACCTTTTTTTTCTCTTGTCATTTCTAGCATTTGGGTTTATTGTCAATATTTCTATCATTATGACTTCAGAAGTAGATTCTGTTCCTGAACTTGTTGGTCCTAACTATCTTGCATGGAAAAGAAAAATGATTGATGTTCTCAGGAGTAAGAATCTATGGAGGATTGTTAATGGTGAACACCAAAAACCTATTGATGCTAAAGATGTGGCTATATGGGAAGATAAATGTGATCAAGCAAGAGGTATCATTGGTCAAACGATTTCAGATAGTCTTCAGGTAAGTATTGAGGCAGAAGACATCCCGGTTGAGGTATGGAAAATTCTTGCTTCTTTATTTGATAAATCTGATGATATTTTTGCTTATTACCTTGCAAAAAAGATTTTTGAGCTAGATCCTACTAACTTTGAAAGAGTAGAATTATATCTTGCTGAAGTGAAAACTTTAAATGAAAAATTAAATAATTGTGGTAAAGATTACAAGAAAACAAACATTGCTCTTATAATTCTTGTAGAACAAAAGTTGCCATCTTGTTTTGACATGTTTATTCAAACTAGGAATAGAGCTCTTGAATTGTCTACAAATACCACGAAACCTACTTTTGATGCTTTTTGTAAAGTGTTGATTAATAAGCAAGAAAGGTTGATTGTTTCAGGACAAATTTCATCTAATAAAGCTCTTATGGCACATAATAAGAATCCTAAGAAAAGTTTTAATAATGCTAAAGGTTCTAGTTCACACACTTCAAATCATACTAATAAATGTGGCCATGCTTCTAATGCACATCATGAAAATAGTAAGAAGAATAAAGTGTATGATCCTTGTAAGCATTGTGGTAAAACTAATCATCCTGAAAATAATTGCTTTAAAGCAAAATGTTTAATGGCTAAAGCTAACAAGAAAGGTTCTGATGAATCACAAGTAGTTTTATGTGCAGTTGTTGCTCCATCTAGTAGTTCTTATTCTAATGTGGAATGGATAATGGATTATGGTGCTTCTAAACATATGACTCGTAATGATTCTTTATTTACATCTTATGACAATAATAAAAACACAACTCAGAAAGTCTCTATAGGTGATGGTAAAAAACTTTCCGTAATTGGTTCTGGTAATGTTAAAGTTTCAAATGGTCAATTGGAAGTTTTTTTTCATGTTGAACACATGCCCATCAACTTGCTTTCTATTTATTATGCATGTCAAAAAGGTTATAAATTTGAAGCTTGGCCTGATAAATATGTTCTTAAATATATCCACCATAACTTTAAACTAGTTTCTTATGGTCTTCTTGATCATACTATCGGTTTATATAAAATTGTTGGTTTTAATTCAACTAAAAGACAACCTTTTTATTCCTATGTTTCTCATGTTGATGAACTAAGTAAATTATGGCATGAACGATTTGGTCATTTGAATTATGGTAAAATGAAAATGTTAACTAAAATGGTACATGGCTTTCCTAATATTTCGTCTACTAGCAGTGTTTGTGAAGGTTGTGTACTTGGTAAGCATCATAGAGAAATGTTTGATAAATGTAAAGTTGGGCGTGCTAAAGAACCTTTGCAATTAATTCATAGTGACATTTTTGTCCTCTTGAAGTTTATTTTCTTACTTTTATTGATGACTTTAGTAGAAAATCATGGGTTTATTTTTTGAAAAATAAAAGTGAGACTTTTTCTAAATTTCAAGTATTTAAATCCCTGTTTGAAAATGATTTTAGTAAAAAGATTAAGACTTTAAGAACTGATAATGGGGGGGAATTTGTTCATAAATAATTTGAAGTATTTTTATCTAAACATGAAATTCAATATCAAAAGACTATTCCTTACACACCTCAACAAAATGGTGTTGCTGAAAGGAAAAACAGAACTTTAGTTGAAATGGCTAGATGTATGCTTTATTCTAAACGATTACACAAGAAATTTTGGGCCGAAGCGATAAGTTGTGATAACTTTATTTTAAATAGAGTTCCTACAAAATTTGTTAAGCATGTTACCCCTGAGGAAAAATGGAATGGTAGAGAACCATATATTAGTAACTTTAAGGTGTTTCGTTTTGAATGTTGGGTTCATATTCCTGATGAAAATCAGAAAAAGTTAGAACCCAAGTCTCACAAGTGTATATTCATTGGTTATCCTGAGGATTCCAAGGATTACAGGCTGTTTGATCCTTCTAATAAGAGTGTCATAATCCGTAGAGATGTTAAATTTAGTGAAGTCTCTCATGTTAGTAAAACATGATTGCAGAGCAAAAACAATAAACAAGCTTCAAATACAAACACACAAACACATTGCACTAGAGACACCAATATATCGTGGTTCACCCAAGATGGGCTACGTCCACACTGAAATTGCCAGTCCTTATTATTATACAATCCAGCAAAGTGAAGGGATACAACTTGCAACACATCCGCTGCACTTCCTCTTCACTGTCTCATAGTCTCTCTTCATGATCTCAGAGATATTTACAATGCCTAAAACCTAATACATCAACCCTAGCCATATTACAATGTCTTTCTTATAAAGGGGAAATACAATTGGAAAATACCATGGGTTACCCAAAACCATAGGCCCGTAATCTGTTGGCGAAACAACCCGAGGTTGGGGAATGAGTGTACAGTCCATTTGAATATCATATAAAGCTAGGGTACAGGGCTGAGACAATATCATCTATGATACTGGAAGATCTGGCTCCACAACCAACAATCTCCCACTTGGAGACTGATCACAACAACTCCACTGCTACTGTACTTACTGGACCTTGGACTTGGAAAATTTCTCATCTTCACCTTCACGCTAAAAGGCCAACTGAAACTGAGCAGGAAATCAGTTTCTCTCCGGTCACTACCTTTGTAAACATGTTTGCAGGATTCTGGCTAGTATGTATCTTTTCCAGCTTCAACAGTTCATCTTCCAGAATAGAGCGTATGAAATGGTACTTGAGCTATATATGTTTAGTCATGGAATGGAATGCTGAGTTCTTTGCAAGATGAATGGCACTATGGCTGTCACTATACAACCTGCTATCCTTATTCTTCTTACCCAATTCCTCCATAAACCTCTACAACCAAATCATCTCTTTACTAGCCTCTGTAACAGCAACATACTCTGCTTCTGTTGTTGAAAGTAAAACAAACTTTTGCAGTTTCGAAATCCAACTTACTGTTGTTCCACCTACAGTAAACACATACCCTGTGGTGCTCCTCCTGCTATCCTTATCACCTACAATATATGCATAAACATATCCCTGTAGAATAGTGTCTCAACCTCCAAAACATAATTCTTGAGTGGTAGTACCTCTCAAATACCTGAGAATCCATTGTACTGCCTTCCAATGTTCTTTACCTAGATTATTCATATATCTGCTCACAACTCCCACTACATGTGCAATATTTGGTCTTGTGCACACCATGGCATACATCAAGCTGCCAACTGTTGATGAATAGGGAATCTTGGACATGTAATCTATCTCTTCCTGTGTCTTGGGACACATTTCCTTACTTATATTGAAATGGCTGGCCAAAGGTGTACTAACTGGTTTTGAATTTTGCATTCTGAACCTCTGCCACCTTTTGTATGTACTCACCCTAAGACAATGTCAATTTGCGATTTTTCTTGTCTCTTGTTATACTCATACCAAGGATTTGCTTTGCAACACCCAAATCCTTCATTGCAAATGAATTAGATAACTTCCTTTTGAGCACATTTATTTCTTGCATGTTAGATCCTGCAACAAGTATGTCATCCACATACAATAACAAGATAATATATGTTCCATTATCTAGCCTCTTGAAATAAACATAGTGGTCATAATGACATCTACTATAACCATATTCTGTCATAAACCTGTCAAATTTTAAATACCATTGCCTTGGAGCTTGCTTCAAGCCATGCAAGCTCTTTTTCAACCTGCACACCAAATTCTCCTTCCCTTTGACCTCATACCCTTGTGGCTGCTGCATATATATCTCTTCCTCCAAATCCCCATGGAGAAAGGTTGTTTTTACATCTAACTGTTCAAGATGCAAATCCCCCACCGCCACTAGACTTAAAATAGTCCTAATTGAAGTCATCTTAACAACATGAGAAAATATTTCATAAAAATCAATACCTTTCTTATGTGCAAACCCCTTTACAACAAGTATGGACTTGTACCACTTCTTACCTCCTTCTTCATTCAACCTGTAAATCCATTTTTTCTACAATACTCTTTTACCAGCAGGCAACTGAACCAAATCCCAAGTCTGGTTTCCTACCAATGAGTCCATCTCCGCATTCATGCCTTGCTCCCACTTCCTTCTAGTTTCCACCTACATTGGTTCTTCATAACATTCTGGTTCACCAGCATCATTCATCAACAATAATACATTGAAGGAGAGTATCGTTCAGGGAGTCTACTTAAGCTGGCAGATCTTCCTACACTTGCAGGAGTTTCAGGTACTTGTTATTGTTATTGATTTTCTGGCACCTTTGGAATTTAATTTTCTTCAATTTCATCAAGTATCGTGTACTCTGTGTTTTCCTTTTCTTGTTTCTTTCCCTGCAACTGATATTTACACATGACCTTTTCATTGAATATCACATCTTTACTCCTAATGATTTTGTTATTTTCATAATCCCATAAACGATAACCAAAATCATCAACCCCATATCCAATAAAGGTACATTTCTTTGATTTAGCTTCAAGGTTTGTTCTATTTTCTTTATCAATATGGACAAATGCTTCACAACCAAACGTTCTCAGAAATGAGTAGTTTACCATTTTACCTGTCCATGCCTCCTCTGGAATACCACCATCCAATGCAATTGAAGGCCCTCTGTTTATTAAATAAACAACAGTATTTACAGCATCTGCCCAAAACTGTAAGGGCAACCGTGCATGCAATCTCATACACCTTGCACGCTCCATGATCATTCTATTCATCCTTTCTGACACACCATTTTCTTGTGATGCTCCTGGGATTGTCTTCTCTCTACGAATCCCATGGTATGATTAGTAACTATCAAACTCATTGCCGCAATACTCACCTCCATTATCAAATCTGAGACACTTCAACATTTTTCCTGTCTCATTCTCAACCAAAGATTTCCACTTCTTAAAAGTAGCAAACACGTCATATTTATTTCTAATGCAATAAACCCAAGTTTTTCTAGTTGCATCATCAATAAATGTAACATAATACTGAGAGCCACCAAGAGATTGTACCTGAGTCGGTCCCCATACATCTGTATGCACAAGCTCTAACTTTTAATTCTTCTTTTGTTTCCCAACCCTGAGAAATCTGACTCTCTTCTGTTTTCCATAAACACAGTTCTCACATAATTCCAAACTTACCTTCTTCAAATCTAGTAGCAACTTCCTTGAGTAGAGAATATGCATCCCCTTCTCACTCATGTGGCCAAGCCTATGATGCCACAATGTTGTATCTATTCCTGTGGAAGCTAAAGAGATAGAATGGTAAAAAAGAGATAGAATGGTCAATATTATGAGGACATAAATACAACGTACCTACCCTGTCTCCTTTTGCTATCACCATTGATCCTTTAGTGATCTTCCACCACTTTTCTCCAAACGTGGATAAACAATTGCCATCTCCCAATTTCCCTATTGAGATCAGATTTATTTTCATAGCACGAATATGCCTAACATATTTCAGTAGGCATTCAGTTCCATTCTTAAATTTTATCCATGCCTTACCCATTCCAACAATTTTACATGGCTTATCATCACCCAATAAAACATGTCCAAAATTGCCTGGAACATAATCATCAAAATATTTCCTATGGGGTGTAGCATGAAATGAAGCCCCTGAATCTACTTCCCAATAATCACTAGTATTATCTAATTCAAGAATCAAAGCATCTTGTAACACATCACCTGCTACAGTTGCTTCCTGGGTAGTTTCCTGCTGTGCATCTCCTTTCTTCTTTAGAGATCTGCAGTCTTTCTTCAGATGTCCTTTCTTTCCATAGTTCCAGCACTCTATCTTTCCCATTCTAGACTTGGATCTACCCGTTTTAGACTTGCTGCGATTACCTTGGCTCTTTCCTCTCTCCTTTTGTCTTCCCCTTCTCTCCATGGTCAACGCATTACCTGATGTCTCACTTGTGCTTTTTCTTCGCATTTCCTCGCTAAGAATAACACCAATAACATCATCAAATTTCAAGGTGTTTGGACCAGAGACAGGGTTACTTATAGCCATGACCAAGCTATTCCAGCTTTCTGGCAATGAACACAAGATTAGAATATCCCTAACCTCATCATCAAAGTTCACACTTACAGAACTTAGTTGATTTGTAACCGTTTTAAATTCATTTAAATGATCAGTAACAGATCCACCTTCAAAAATCTTCATATTAAATAAATGCTTCATTATAAATACCTTGTTAGAGGCCGAGGTTTTTTCATATAGCTTACCTAATGCGCTCATCAAATCCTCCATTGTCTTTTCTTTTGAGATATCGAAAGCCATCGATGAAGCCAGGGACAACCGTATTGTTCATAGTGCCTTTCTATCAAGAACCTCCCATTCTTCATCCTTCATAGTCGCTGGTTGCTTTGCTCTTCCTCCCAATGGTACGAATAGATCCTTCAAGTATAGGTAGTCCTCCATTTGCATCTTCCATAACTAGTAGTTTTGGCCATTAAACTTCTCGACCTTAAACTTTCCTTCTTCTGCCATTGCTCCCACTCAAACCAGAAACCCTAGTTTCCTGCGGGTTTATCTTCCAAATAGACCTTTGGCTCTAATACCAATTGTTAGTAAAACAGGATCGTAGAGTAATAAAAATAAACAAGATGCAAATACAAACACATTACAAGAGAGACACCAATATATCGTGGTTCACCCAAGATGGGCTATGTCCACACTACAATTGCCAGTCCTTATTAGTATACCATCCAGCAAAGTGAATGGATACAACCTACAGCACATCCGTTTCACTTCCTCTTCATTGTCTCACAGTCTCTCTTCACGATCTCAGAGATATTTACAATGCATAAAACCTAATACATCAACCCTAGCCATATTACAATGTCTTTCTTACAAATGGGAAATACAATGGGAAAATACCACGGGTTACCCAAAACCATGGGCCTGTAATTTGTTGGTGAAACAGCCCAAGGTTGGGGAACAAGTGTACAGTCCATTTGCATATCATATAAAGCTGGGGTACATGGCTAAGACAATATCATCTATGAGACTGGAAGATCTGGCTCCACAACCAACATCTCCACCACCTGAGTCTTTAGAACCTCATGTCACCCTGAATATTCCATTGTCTCCTGTTACTCCTATCTTTGTTACTCCTAGTTTTGAGCTTGATGTTGATTTTAGTTCACCCTCTTCTTCAAGTGTTCCACCTGAAAGTCTTGAAGCTCCTAAAGTGACTTATGTTCCTTCTAACCTTCTTGTTTGAGACCATAAAACTCTTGAATCTGTAGGTAGTAAGATCGGTAACCCTTCCGATACTCTTAGAACTAGATATAACTTTGCTCTTATGACCAAAGTTTTGGCCACAGATAATCCTACCTCTTATGCTCAATCTAAGGGTAAACCTCATTGGGAACAAGCTATGTCTGTTGTGTATAATTCTCTTATGAAGAACAAGACTTGGTATCTTGTTCCTCTTCCTTCGGGAAAGAATTTAGATGGTTGTAAATGGATTTATAAAACTAAGTTTACTGCAGAAGGACAGATTGGAAAATATAAAGCTAGAATAGTTGCAAAAGGTTTTAATCAACTTGAAGGTATTGATTATAGTGAAACTTTTTATCCTATTGCTAAAATGAATACAATAAGAACCATCTTTTCTCTTTCTTCATCTTATAAATGGGAAATACACCAAATGGATGTTAAAAGTGCTTTTTTAAATGTTAATCTTAATGAAGACATTTATATGCAACAACCTCATGGTTTTATTAATGCTGAATCATCAAGTTTAGTATGCAAATTACACAAGTATTTATATGGTCTCAAGCAAGCACCTAGGGCTTTGTATGAAAAAATTGATACATATTTCCTGAATAATGGTTTTAAGCGTTGTATATCTGATCCAAATTTGTATGTTAAGAAATTTTGTGATCATATCCTCACTATTGTGTTATATATGGATGATCTTATTATAACTGGTAGGCAACTTGTTTTAATTCAAAGTATAAAAAGTAATATTCAAAAGCATTTTGAAATGACAGATCTCAGTATATTGCACGATTTCTTGGGTCTTCAAATTTGGCATATGGTAGATGGCATTCTTCTCTCTCAACCGAAGTATGCTACAAATTTATTGGCTTGTTTCCATATGAGTGATTGTAAACCTGCTCCTACGCCATTTCAGTCCGGTGTAAAGTTAACTGTTGAGTGTACTACTCCTCTTGTTGATGCTACTCTTTATCGTCAACTAATAGGCAATTTGATATATTTAACTCACATCATACCAGATCTTTCTTTTTTCGTCAGTATGGTTTCTCGGTTCATGCAACAACCTCATGAAATTCATTGGAAGGCATCCAAGAGAATTCTAAGATATTTACAGGGGACATTGTATTATGGTGTTTTTTATTCAAGCATTGTTACAGTTTCTCTTTGTTGATATACAGATTCTGTTTGGGCAGGTGACAGTTCTAATCGACGGTCAACTACTGGTTATCTATTTCAACTTGGTTCAAGTCCGATTTATTGGTCCAACAATAAGGTAAAGACTCTTTCTTTATCTTTGTGTAAAGCAAAGTATACAACAGCCAAAGAATCAGCTAAAGAAGCAGTTTGGTTATGGCATGTTCTCACTGAACTTGGTCTGGTTCCAAAATTGTCCACTGTGTTTAAATGTGGTAGTCAGGGTGCAATTCAACTTGCTTATAATCTAGCATATCACTCCAAGACAAAGCATCTCGACCTTGATGCTCATTACTTTCGAGGTCTCGTCGCAAATGGTATTCTTTATCTTGAGTATTGTCCTATCGACCAGTAGGAAGCCGATATCTTCACAAAATCCTTAACAGTAGCGAAGTATGTGCATATTCGCTCTTTACTTGGGACGAGGGAAGTTTTCATCAAGGGGGAGCAGTAATGACTCCTTTTTTCCTTAGTGTTAGAAAGGGATTTTCTCCTAGCCATTACTAAGGGGGAGTGTTGGAACATTTTATATTCCTTGGAAGGTAATAATGTCTTTGTATTATGTCGAAAGTTATCCACAATCTTATGTAAAAGAGTAATACATTATATCCCATATTCATTATGGTAAAGTATACTCTTGATATCCATCATTATATAAAGAGATGTTATTATGGAGAATTATATTATCCCACATGCAATATGTGAGAATAATTACTCCACATCTCTTGGTATATAATAGGGTCAAGGGAGTCACATTACATAACATTGCATGATAAAATGGTATACGATCATACATAATATTGACACATGGTATTGTGATCACAAGCTTTATTATATTGTATTGGGGTTATTTGTAGTTGCTCTCTTGTAAGATTGAAGGATATTTCTGGAGATAATACGAAGAAAACCTTCCCACGGACGTAGCGCAATTGGGTGAACCACGTATATCTGGTTGCGTCGAGAGGCGCTCTACATCCCAGTATGGGGGAGATCTTGTTAGTCGAATGTTTGTCGAGCAACAAAATAATACAAAGTAAACAAAAAAAGAATAATACAAAGTAAAATGTAATAAATATTATGTCGGCCATAAACAAAAAAGAATAATACAAAGTAAAAAGTAAATATGAGAGTTAAACTAGAGACTTTAGAGCTTAGGATTAGGTGGTAAATATTATGTCAGCCATAAACAAAAAAGAATAATACAAAGTGAAAAGTAAATATGAGACTTTAGAGTGTATCCAGTAACAAAATAATACAAAGTAAACAAAAAATAATAATACAAAGTAAAAAGTAATGAATATTATGTCGGCCATAAACAAAAAATAATAATACAAAGTAAAAAGTAAATATGAGACTTAAATTAGATACTTTAGAGCTTAGGATTAGGTGGCTCAGGTATTGCACTCAAGGAGCTATTCAAGGAGAGGTTTACACCTCAGGAGATTTGATCCTTCTCAGCGCTTGATAGAGCCTAGGATTTGGATCTAGGCTGGTGTATTCTTTTCCTTGTTCTCTTTCTGTTCTTATTTACTTGATATGTTATTGATTTCTAAGATAGGTAAGCTAGTTTAGCTAGATCCATATATCTGACATATATTTATATAATTTGTAATACAAGAAATGCTAATTGGTTTTGATGTTTATTTTTATTTAACCTCTCCCATTAATGGTGGGATATTTTATTAAATTATCCGAACCGTAAATGCCTTAGGAATCCCTTTAGGGCATCTCAAGAAACATAATCCAAAGAAAATTTTTCAGGTGTCAATAGGATGTAAATGTCTATACTATAAATAAAAATTATGAAACCAATAGTCTAGTTCCAAAGGAAAGGAAACTCCTGCAACTAAAGTAACTTACGCATTACACATAGAGAATCTAGTCAATGTTACTATGCCTAGTATACCAAAGGGGGTTCTTAAAAATTCGACCTACAATCAAAACACCTATGCTAACCAAAATTATAACAGAGTATAACATTTTCCACAAGATCCTTGTGCAATGTCCACCCCCAATGTCCTCCAGAGTTTTCCTACTCAACGGAAGACATTTCTATCAGCTTTAGGAACCATAGACTCCATGGAAAATTAGGTAGTAACATTTGATTTTGAATATTGGAAGCTTGATTTACCCCATCATGTGGCATTTTAGATTTAGGTTTCATATGGAAATACCAAAATACATTGTACTTTTGTTGAAGAGGGTGCCTCCACATGTGTCATGTATTTATCATGTTGGAAGGCTCTAGGATCACCTAAAGTAGTTGCTCCTGTGGCCATGTTGAAATATTTTGATTACCACATTTTCCAACCTCACGGAATTATCCTAGATCTTCCAGTAGAGATAGGGGGGAAGACAATAAAAGTTGATGCAGAAGTTGTTGACACTCCACTTGACTATAACTTGTTGTTAGGAATAATTTGGGCTCAAGCTATGATGTCAATAGTCTCGACAATCTTTCATGTCATTAAGTTTCCTCATGAAGGAAAGATTGTTACAATTGACCAACTATCCTTAAGCAAAAATGAGTTCAACCACGATAATGGATCTAATATTCCCCTAGTAAGCCATTCTGCCATGGATTGTGAAAATGTTGGAGTGGAGATGTATCCTACTTTAATGGGAACATTTAATTTACACCCACCTGAATTGCATGCCAATGCATCTCCGATACACACAATTTCAATAGTTTCAATAAATTCCACTCAAAAGGTGTCTCAATTTAAGACCTCTTACTTTAATAACCCTTGGAAGTTACGAGAACCTTCTAATGAAATTGGGTGTAGTCAGATGACTCCGGCCTTGTTTATGGCCTTATCTCCTTGGTGTCTAATTTCTACTGAGAAGAATCCTCTATGTTCATGCTTACCTTCTCAAGACCTAGGCCATGTAGTTGACCAGGTGACTCATCCAATGGGGACATTAGATCCATATCTCCACCCTATTGGTCCAAGTGAATGTTTTGACATGTGTTCTCTCATGGAGGATATACTTCCTTTATATGATTTTTTCCTTGAGTCTATGATACAATCTCACATTACTATGGATGTTGACATCCTTTCCAAAGATCATCTCCCTGTATTTGAGCCAGTTTCAATCAAATCCAGTCTCGCTTTTCCTTTTGAGTATGATCTCACTAATTATAGATCCTCAACCCTTAGCACTCTAGAGTTTTCACTGGTAAAATCTTCCTTGTTTAGGCTTGTTGTGGAAGATGTTGAAGTTGCACATAGTTCTACCAAAGTTATCTGTATCAAATATTTCCTTTTAGATTTTTTGAATATGATCTTGGTATTGTTGTTTCTTGGAGACATGAATTTCAATTGGACTCATGGTTGCTTAAGGATTCATGGTTGCAAGGATCAGAAACTTGCATATAGGTTTAGGCCTTCCTTTTATTATACTGCATTTGAACCTTTTTCCACTAGAATTTTCCATAGGGTCAATACTGGTAGATATTGGTTTGTTAGCCATCTCTATATGCATTTTCAACAAGTCCGGCAACAGAGCCTATGTAACATGGGTCACCGTATTTAGCACCCTCTTTCCATTTTAATGGTTCCCATGGTGATTTTTTCTCATAGCGTCGGGAGAATTTTTAGTTTTACCATGAATTGGATAAGAATTTCCATGCGATTCTTCCTCATCTATTTTTGTCCATTCCATATAAGGCTCCAATTTTTGTGTTTAAATTGTTAATGCATTTGCATATTTCTTGCTTGCGCTTTTGAGCCTAATGTTGGATTTCATCTTTTAGCTCTTTATAATCCCTCATTTATTATCTCATTATTGTTAATCCTTGCATCATTTTTCCTTTTCAACTTGACACTATTTACTGGGAGGAAACACAACCCCTAAGTGTCCTTATATTGCTCATGTTCCTTGCATTATGCATAGGTTTGTTCCTTGCACTTGGAACTAGTTTTGCTTGTCCCTAAAACGCATTTCCTCCCATGTATTATAGCATGTTTTTATAACTTTTTAGGCTTTATAATTTGAAAAAGACAAAAAAATCAAATATTTAAAAAAAAAGAGAGAGAGGGAAGGGAAAGATCTCCAATGTCTATTTACTAGTGGAAGCTAGTCATGTCATCTTTGAGCAAAGCACCAGTTTTGAGTCTAAAATTCAAGTTGGTATTATAGTATGTAGATTTAGGATTAAACCTTGATCATAGAATTAGGACTCCTTTAATTGGTTACTCTTCCAATCATATGGAGATTCTATCAATTTCTCCTACATTGCATATTTATATTACTAGTTCCTTTGTGTCAAAAGCTTCCCAAGTCACTATTTGTGTCAAGCTCACCATTCAAGGATATAGCCTATGTCAACTACTCTGTAGTTTCCTTCACCTCATGTGTCAACCATTCCCTGGTATCAGTTCTCATTATGTATCAGTGCACTCAGTGTTCAGACTCATGCTTGTGTGGAATGTCTCCATTGACTTCTCATAGGTATGGTGTGTCTCATTGACTACAATTCATAGTCTATAAGACATTAACCTAGATTCATATAAAAATGGCCATGTTTACATCATTGACAGGTCACCTTGAGCTAAGTAGAGACAATCCATCATTGTTCATTGATTGAGTGGTTTCCCTTGATGTTCGATGTCAAGAAATTTATTCACATTTAGGGATTTGTGTTGTACCTTGGATTCCATTTTCATCATTGGTGTACATCCTCACCCTTGTCAATAGATTTAATTATTGGTTGTTGCTTAGGGGGTCTTTTCCATGCACTATTTAATTTTGGTGCATGCAGAATATGTACTCGGTGGTCTGTTCTGGAAAAATTTGTCCCAGTCCTTTTCCAAATCAAATCAATTCCTGATACTTCTTCGTGTTGGAGGATGGAGGATTCCTTAATGCCTCCATTCCAATGGGTCTCTTCCCATCGAATTCAACCATATTTCTCTGGAAATGAGGTCTAGAGTTTTGGTAGTACCTTAGGGTTTGCAAACATCAATGACAGGTTCCCTTGCTATTTGGTAGTGGGAATACACCAATGTATTCTACTCAATAGATTATGTAGGTGTTCGACTCCAAAACATCTATTTACACTTGTTAGAATTTACTAGGTACCTTGGTTCCCATTATCATCATCGGTGGCTTACCCTGGGTTTGTTAATGATATACATCAATGATCGGTAGTCAAAATGTGTCCTCCATCTTCAACTTGATATCATTTATTCACATGAGTAGGATTTGTACCTTCAGGAGGTTTGGATAGAAGACCGTGGGCCGACAGTAGCATCCTTACATTTTTCTGTTACCCGAGTTGCGCAAGACTGTACCACACCTCATGTGACACTAGTACCTTTTGGAGAATCATTATTTAGTTAACTTGTATATTGTTCTCTTGATTCATGATGAGGCATAGATCCATTGTGTATTCCTTCATCTGTATGATATTGATATTGGCATGGATCCATTGTGTATCATATTCATGGCCATGATCCACCTATATATCAAATGGATCCACTATGTATTTCTTCATAGCCATGATTGTTACATCATTTACATATATGTCATGGATCTGTAGTGTTTCTATTTGGTGGACATGTTCTATCGTCTTGAGCATGGACATATCTATACAAAGGGAAATATTGTCTAACATACTTCTTTTGTTTCAGATACCTTATTGAGGATGGGATTCCTGGAATCTCCAACCATGTTTTCTACACGTCCTGTTCCATTGGTTATTATAATGCATTTTGGCCATCATGATCCATTTTTACCTCATACATTAGGGGGCATATTTTATATCCAAAATTGGAAATTCTCCATCCATAACAACAATTCAAGTGACATTGTTCATTCACACAAGGACATCAATGGATAGAATATCCTTGATTTGATCTCTATTGATGTGGCTTTGAACATTTGAGAAAACATTAGTCATTCCCAATCATATTGAAAATTTTTAATCCTTAATAAGATGATATTGTGAAAATCTTGTTCACACCAATATCTACTCCAGCAAATACACTCTCTCTCACAAATTGCCTTGCAAAAACTAGTCATTGAACACATAAAACAGTCATGAATATGATGAAAATAGTATAAATATATTGAATAAGTATACATTAGCCAAAATTAGGCTATGTAATGGCTGTCCAAATATATAATTTCATCATATATTTGAAATCCAAATAAGGAATTCAAAATCCTCACAAAAGAAGGCTTACTAAAAAGATGAAAAGCCCCCCCTAGGTGCAAAAAATGCTTTCCAAATCACCTCTAAGGCTCACGAATTGGTAAAATCAGAGTTGTATGGTGATTTATGATGGAAAATAATCCTAATTACAATTGTTAGAAAGAGGAAACATCATGGAGGGTGAGTTGGACAAAAAACTATTGAAGCCAAGTCAACTAGCTTTCACCTTTTCACCGAAATCAGTAAAAAGCAGGATAGCACCCTTCTAATCCATGAATGGAATAAAATATCATCAAATATTATCTAGTATCTCCAGAAGTGTGCTCTAGTGACTCAATATGGCTTGTGGTCCACACAAAGACAAAATAATGGCCAACTACCTAGTCAACACCGAGGAATTAATAAAAAATGACTAATAATCTATCTCCTAAGTATGGAATGGGTATGAATGGGTTTTTAATATTCTAAAAACCCCCCTTAAGCCTTAATTTATGTGTAAAATCATAAATATATAGGGCCCAACAAATTGGCATGGTCACCCTTTTTACATATTGCCTTGTCCACAAAACAAGGAAAGAAGGAAAACATCATGGGAAAAACCTCCCCTCAAACATGGAAATGAACAAAATTGAAGAATTGTTGATCAATCCTTCACTCCACCATATTTTCACCCATCCCAAGTAGTGATATAAGATGGATGAATGTATTCTTTGAAAAATATTTGGTGAAGATGTCGACAAGTTGCTCAGATGATGGGCAAAACTGCAGATCAATGATGTGATCATGCATTAGATTCCCGATGTAGTGCATATCAATCTCAATATGCTTGGTTATTTTCCTTTTTACTATATTAGTTGATATCCTTATAACAATTTGATTGTCAAAAAATATGACTGTGGGAGTGCTAAAGGAAATCCCAAACTCAGAAAGTATACCTTGCAACCAAACACACTGAGTTATATCATTCACTGCTCCTCTGTACTCGGCCTCTGTTGAAGAGAGTGAAATTTCACTTTGTTTCTTACTTGAACAGAAAATAGGTCCTCCTCCAAGCATGAAAAAAAATATGCAAGTGGAATTTCTATCTAGGCTATCACCATCCCAATCTAAATCAATAAAACCAAGACGATCTAGGCTAGAATCTACAACATAGTGGATCCCATCAGACTTGGTGCCTTGCACATAATGAAACATTATTTTTGCATCCCTCCAATGAATCTCATGTGGCTTCTCCATGTATCTTGAGGCCACACTCACAACATAATAAATATCAGATCGAGTATGAGTCAAGTACAACAAGCTGCCAACTAGCTTCCTATACAAGGTGTTGTTCACCAACAGTGTCGAATTTGCTTCTTCAAGTCTTACTCCTAAAAGGAAGGGCTTCTTTGTAGGCTTGCATATTTTAACTGGGATACTGTAAAGTATTCCCAAGTCAATCATAGAAAATGATTGATGCAAGAAGGTCTTCAATGAAGCTATTTGATTAATGGAGCTACCTGTGATTAGTAGTTCATCAACATATAACACAATAATCAAAATGGAATCATCAATCAGTTTCATGTACACATTCGGATCAGACTTGCATCTACTGAAATATTGTGGCAAGAGAAAGTTGTCCATCTTGGAATACCAAGCTCTAGGAGCTTTCTTAATCCCATAAAAGGACTTATTCAACCTATACACAAGGTTAGGATCTAAAATATATCCCTATGTATATTTCATATATATCTCCTCCTCAATATATCCATGGAGGAAAGAAGTCTTGACATCCATGTGATTCACTTCCCAGTGCTGGGATGCTTAAATTGCCAAGACTAGTCTTATTGAATCCATCTTTGCAATTGGTGCAAAGGTATCTTTGTAGTCAACGACATGGACTTGGGAGAAGCCCTTTTCCACAAGCCTTTCCTTATACTTCACTGTTGTACCATCAACATTAAACTTGGTCTTTAAAATCCTCTAACACCTTACCATTTTTTTGCCTGGTGGAAGCTTGACTAGCTCCCAAGTTTCATTCTTTTGCAGTGAATGAAACTCCTCATCCATGGATTCCTACCATCTTGGGTCATGTGAGGCTTATTCATATGTCTGAGGGTATGAATCAACCATCAAGAAACACTTCTCAAGTAGGTAAGGATCATTCACTGAAAATGAATTCTCAAATTGTGATCATGTCCTCCTAGGATCATGAGGATTCCCCAGAAGTTCACCAACTACTTCAAGTGTCTTAGTAGCCCAATTAGGACTTGTAGGTGAAATTGGATCTACAATAATATGGTATTCATCATTAGGTATATCAGAATCATAATTATCATGAGAAACTTCACTTACTCTCACAAGTGGTGGTGCAGAAGATTCTCCAACTTTGACTGATTGCAAGGGCTCTTCTTCGAATTGAAAACTCCTCTCAATGAATGCTTTTTGAGTGGTCATGTTCAACAAATTATAACCATTGAAGTCTTATGAATATTCAACAAAGATACATGGTTGGATTTGGGGCTGCATGGCCCTCCTCTTCTCAAGTGGAATTCTAGCCCAATCCTTGGAGCCAAAAATATTGAAATGAGAGACATCATGTTTGTGCCCAGTCCAAGCTTCAATGAAGAGTGATTCCTTTCAATGATTTATGAGGCACTCTGTTCTATATGTAGGCTGCACAATTGATAGATTCAGCCCAAATTCTTGGATACAAAGACTTAGACTCAACCATGCATGTATCCATCTCTTTGAGAGATATGTTCTTCCTCTCAGCAACACCATTATGCTTAGGTGTGTAGGGAATAGTGTGTTGCATCTGAATACCATCAAAAGAATAGAATTGTTGAAAATCAGAATTTATGTACTACCCATCATTATCATATCTGAGTACCTTGGTATATCTTCCAAACTGGTTCTCAACTGAGGCTTTGAAAAGCTTGAAACAAATGAAAACTTCAGACTTTAATTGGAGGAAAAAGGCCCAACAGTATCTGGAAAATTCATCTATGAAGGCTAGGATGTATTTTGCACTGTTCAAAGACACATGGGTAATGGACCTGATATATCATTGTGAATGAGCTCAATGGGTGCAGAAGTTCACTCAAACTTGGCTCTCTCAAACTTATGCTCATGGTGTTTTCCTAGGATACAACTTTAACATAATCCTTTAGAAAAATTGATGTTGGGCAGCCCTATGACAATATTCTTCTCATGAATTTGAGAAAGGTATTTGTAATTAAGGTGACCAAATCTCTCATGCCATAATTTTCTTGACTCATTGGCATGAGTGAGGAGAGTAGAAGGTGAAGAGAAAGGAACAAAGTGTGGAGACCTATATATTTTTGAGCTATGATCAACAATACCTAAGGCAACGATTCTTCCTCTAGAAATTTCAAAAATTTCCACATCATTAGGTGTGAAGACAACCTTTTTGGGACACCCTGTGTGAGCCATCTTATAGACTAACACAAGGTTTGCATCAAGTCCTGGGACATACAACACATTAGTGAAAGAACCATACTCAAGATCAATGTTTCCTTTACCTTTCCATGTAGTTTCAGAGTCATCACCCAACACAATAGTTGGACCACCAAAAGAATCAAGAGAGGAAAAGGACTCTCTTGTGGACACTGTATGCTTTGAAGCTCCAAAATCAATGATTAAAGAGGTTGACCTGGATGTGCTTGCCATCAAAGCATGCACTCTCTCCTTGTATTCAGAATTAGATCCTCCTTCCTTCTTTCTTATGCCATTTGGAAGAGGGATGTTGGATTTCTCAAGGAGTTGAGCCATTTGGTCAATGGTCTTCTTCATGCATGAGCTCTCAGGATGAAATCCCCTATTGAAGAATTCACACTTAGACTTATCTTTCTTCTTTTGAGAACTCTTTTTGGAATTGGGGGAGTCTTCTTGATATTTTTGCTTGTCTTTCTTCTAGTCTGGTGGCATGTTGGGATTTGTCTTCTTCTTGCTTTTTGAATTCTTTGAATCTCCATAAGCTAAAGGATGGTCCTTTGATGGATTCTTGATTTTTCCCATCAAGACCAACTTGTCTTTCTCCCGAGTGAGTGATTCCATGAATTATTCCAGTCAAGGCATCTTCTAATTTCGAATAGTAAGTTTTGTAGCATGGAAAGTCGAAACAAATACTGAGTAATTAGGGCCAGGTTTTGAGAGGATGGAAAAGATCAATTGCTCATATTTCTTATCAATTCCACACTGCTTTAATTGAAGAACACGATCTTTAAAATTTGAGAAAAATTATTGTAAGGTATCGAAATTGCTTGGAATCAATGAACCTAGTTCATTCTCCAGTTGGTGGCCCCTCAATTCATCAATCTTGTCAAATAAATCTTGTAGATTGACCCAAACCTCATTAGGAGTGGTAAGACCATCTAGATGGAAAATAAGATCCCTATATCTGATGAGACACAAGAGACCATAAGCCTCATCTCTTCTATTATGCCACTTTTCCTTCACAATGAGAGCAATAGGCTCAGTTTCAGTATCCATAGTAACCCTGTAGAGGCCTTTAATACTCAACAAGACCTCCATCTGTTCCTTCCAGTAAAAATAATTTAATGAAATGAGCATGATTTTTTTGAAGGATCCATGGAAGCTTTGAATTATGCCTATGAGATGTTTGGTTGCACCCCTAAGATGCAAATTTTTGTTAAATTTTCATAATTTACTTCAATCTGATCTAGGATATTAACTGAGAGAACAACATGTACAGCAAATCTACAGCATATCAATCATGGACACAATAATGCAAGCACACAAGAGACACAGAGTTTACTTGGGGAAAACTATAAAGGTGAAAAACCCCAATAACTTCCTCAGAGATAGATAGAGCAATGATACAACCAGAATACAAGAGATAGTCTTCTCCTAGCAGCAGAGCCTCCTCCTCCACAAGTGTGCCACTCTCCCAAGTGTGAGTGAGAGAATAGAATGTGTAAAATGAGAGAGACACACTCTCTATTTATACACTAACTTGACTTGACCTTTACTCAACTAGGTCGGCCTCAACTTAACCACTTAACATAATGCTGACTGGGCCGACACCCAATAGGGTGGTCTAATAACCCTTTGACCCACATGACTTATACAGGACCGACCCCAACAAGGTGGTCTAATAACCCATCAAGTATAAGTTACGACACTTACAATATAAATGACGACACTTCCATATAGAGGAATAATAACATCTATATAGGAATACAAACACTTCTGTATAGAGGAATAATAACATCTCTATAGGAATAAAATATACATATATGTGAAATACATTCCGAAGTTACATATACATCAACAAATTGTGCCCTCTGGAAGACTGAAATTCTACCTCTATATGACTGGTTCGATCCTGCGAGACAAAATAAGGATAATAGAACAACTTGAAAACTCTAATACCATGTGAAAATAATTTTCACACCAAGGTCTACTCAAGCAATTACACACTCTCACAAATTGCCTTGCAAAAACTAGTCATTGAAGACATAAAACATTCATGAATATGATGCAAACACTATAACTCTATTGAATAATTCTACATATGCCAAAATTAGGCTATGTAATGGCTATCCAAATATATGATTACATCATATATTTTAAATCCAAATAAGGCATTCGAAATCCTCACAAACGCAGGCTTACTAAAAATATGAAAACCCCCCTATGTGCAAAAGGCGCTTTCCAAATCACCTCTAAGGCTCACGAATTCGTAAAATAAGAGTTGGATAGTGATGTATGATGGAAAATAATCTTAATTCAATATTTTGGAAAGAGTAAACACCATGGAGGGCGAGTTATCCAAAAACCAGCTAAAGCAAAGTCAACTAGCTTTCACCTTTTCACTAAAATCAGTAAAAAGCAGTAAAAAACAAGATAGCACCCTTCTAATCTAGAAATGGAATAAAATCTCACAAAATATGAATAAATATTATCCAGGATCTCCAGAAGTGCGCTCCAGTGACTCAGGATGGATTGTGGTCCACACAAAGACAAAATAATGGCCAACTACCTAGTCAACACCTAGGAATTAATAAAAAATGACTAATAATCTATCTCCTAAGTATGGAATGGGTTTTAAATATTCTAACAAATATTAATTCCCAATGGTCATGCAAAATTTGAATCATTCACATATTTCCTATGATTTGCTAGTGAATGCATGAAAAATTTGCATTCGCATGTTGCACATGGTTAGACAGTGAACCATTTGCTTATCGATTTTGGTTTAGGTGCAAATGCTCTCAAAAAATATGAAAAATATATTAAAATTCAAAAATTGCGGGATTTAGGGTTGTTTTGGAAACCACCTTCTCGGTTATAACTCTCCCAATTAAATGGTAACTATCTTCACCAACTATAAAAAGGGGTGAGATAGACCAATTTGAGATGGCTTTTTCTTTGTATTGTTATGCTAGAGGAATTGCATGCCATACATTCTCCTTCCCTCTATATTTGAATTTCATCATTGATCTTGATCCATGTATGTTGAATCTATTTCCCTCAAATTGTTTCTACCTTTGTGCATTAGGATATTTGGAGTGGGACTAGTGGAGAACTTGAGCAGGAGAGACCCGGAGTTTAAATTTCAATGAGGTTCCTAGAAGAACATGGTATGATTTTTTACTTTTGCTTCTATTTAATATAGATTGGACATCTTTCCCTTCCTATATTCAATGTTTTTCCTTAATATCATATTTGGCTTAGATGTTGATATGTATTTCATTAAGTAGTTTCATTTCTATGTTAACTATTAACTCCAATAATATTTTTGTAGCCAAATTTGTTTGAGGGAGTTATTGTGGTTTTGTTGTAGGTTCTTGGATTGAGTTCAAGGACCAAATCTGAAGGAGCAAAGAAAGATATGACCAACCTTCATAAACAAGGTGCATTAATTTATTTCCCTTGAAATCCTTAAATTTAGATTTGTTTGATCTTGATCCATAGTTAAAAGTTTAAATTGATTGCATTCAAACCCTTAGGTGTTTGTCTTTTGTAACCCCAATACATTGGTGTTTGTCTTATCTTGCCCCAATCATTTTGAAGTTTTCCTTAGCAATCGGGTATTCCATCAATATTTGGAAAATCCATATTCATTCTTCCCTACACATATGCCTAGAAAGTGAATGTTACAAGAGAATATGCTGAGGGAAATAAAGTATGATTCTATGATACTTACAACCATTAGACCAATAGAAAACCATGACTGAGTTCATGGGTGAATGTTGAATAAAAAAAGAAAAGGAATATAGATAAAATTTCTTAGTTTCAAAGAACTGAGGTTTCTTGGCCAGTCTACATGGAAGAATTTGTGGGAACTGGGATAGGTTGAGAGATTGGTTAGGAATGAAGTATATACCACTCATTGTGTTGTCCAAAAGATAAGGGGGTAAGAGAGGCTACTGAGTATGAATTATGTAAAATAAATGGGCTAAGATGTTTAGATTTGGTTTGGGTTGGGAAAACCAAAACCATATCACATAAATTTTGTCCAAAAGATAAGGGGGTAAGAGAGGCTACTGAGTATGAATTATGTAAAATAAATAGGCTAAGATGTTTAGATTTGGTTTGGGTTGGGAAAACCAAAACCATATCACATAAATTTTCCCTTGTTGGTTATAGGGGTTCTTAGTGATTTTTAGCATATGATAGGTTTGTCTCATATAAGATATTATTTGTATCATATTATTATTTGTATCATGTGCATATTTGACTCATATTATTATTTTAGTTTATTATTCTCATGTAGTAGTTGAGACGGTTTCCTATTCCAATGGGCTAGTTGAGATCCTATCTCTAAATATACCTATTATTGTAATTTGTTGCTAGTTTTAAAGATCTGATTTAGATTATATCTCTTAGTTTGTTGAGTTGGTTTTATTCATGTAAATATATAAAATCTTCTTTATTAATGAAAATCAGTCATAGATTTCCTTTTGCACATTTATGTTGAACTCTGCTCATGTTGTAGGATATTCTCACATCATTGGTATCGGTAATTTGGGTTTGGGTTTGATTCTTTAGATCCAATTTGGGTTTTCATTAAATCTTGTGTATTCACATCACTAAGGAAAATTTTATTCATTCCATAATTATTTTGAAGGAAATTTTCTTATTTGGTCTTCTGGGGCAAAGGTTGCTTTTTTCAATTTGAATTCCAGGCTTTGTCTCATCAAAATAGTCAAGTATCCACTACTTGCTACTATGTTTCTATTCAAGTTCATATTCCAAATGAAGCTCATGGGATTTATCAACATCAAATGCAACAACATTTTCCCTCTCTTCTAAAATCATTAGAGGCCAATTCTCCTCTTGTTGGTAGGGATGATAGGGAATCTTAGTGATGTTTAGCATATGATAGATTTGTCTCATATGGGATATTTGTCTCATATTAATTTTTGTATTATGTGTATATTTGTCTCATATTAATTTTTGTATTATGTGCATATTTGTCTCATATTATTATTTTTGGTATCCTATTACCATGGGGTAGTTGAGATGGTTTCATATTATCATGGGCTAGTTGAGATCCAATTTCTAAATAGACCTATTATCATAATTTGTTGTTATTTTTTAAGATGTTGTTCATATTTTATCTCTTAGTTTGTTGTGTTAGTTTTCTTCATGCAAAGCTATAAAATATTGTTCTTTCTTAATGAAAATCAATCACATATTTTTAATTTACGCACCTTTGTGTATAAATATACTGATGAGTGGTTTTGATCCACATACCAGTTGGTTCATTGCTCGACACTAGGGTGGCATCTATTCAAGATGGTGCCTATGGCTAGGAGTAAAAACTCTTCCATGGAGCTATTTTCCCAAGTGTAATTTATACAAATAAGTAAATTAGGTTATATTTTCTATATGTTTATTCTAACACTTGTGGGTATTGTGGTAAATGAGTTATATGTGCTTGTTGAGAAAGGAAAGGAAAAACAAATAAAAGTAAAAAGAAAGAAAAGGGAAAACAAAGAAAAGGAAAAATAAAGGAAGGATGGAGAGAAGAAAGAGAAGGAGGAAAGAAGTAAGATAAAGGAAAAAAAAGATATAAGTTGTAGAAAAAAGACACGCTATAGAAAGAGTTGCATGCATAAAGGAACTGTGACAAGCTAAATGAAAGTACATGGGAATCATTAAAGAATGAAAAAGAACCGAAAGGACTAATATGTGATGGAATTAATGAGGAAATCAGCTGCGGAAAAATGATAGTTGGATGGATTTGGACAGGTCAAATAAAATCTAAGATGGATATGGATAAATAGGAGGGAAATAATGGAAAATATAAAATAAGTATGATAGCAAGTGGTGCTAAAATTCTCATGCAAGAAATCGAAAAGTTATAAATGAGACCATGAGCAACAACGAGAGACATCAGCCACAAAGCACACATTAGAGAGTGATTTTCAGAGCAGAAGGTGTTAGTTTTTCAGAATTTCAATTTGATCTAGGATCTTAACTAAGAGAATAACATGTACATCATATCTACAGCATGTCAATCATGGACACAATAATGCAAGCACACAAGAGACACAGAGTTTCACTAGGGAAAACCAAGAAGGTGAAAAACCCCGCAACTTCCTCAGAGATAGATAGAGCAATGATACAACCCAAGTACAAGATATAGTCCTCCTAGGAGTAGCTTCTCCTCCTCCACAAGTGCTCCACTCTCCAATGAGTGTGTGAGTGAGAAATAGAATGATAAAATAGAGTGCCTCCCGCACTCTATTTATACTTGACTTTACTTTCCTAATAACCTTTACTAGGTCGGCCTTAACTTAACCACATAACATAATGCTAACAGGGCCGACCCCCAATAGGGTGGTCTAACAACCCTTTTACCCACATGACTCATATAGGGCCGACCCCATCAAGGTGGTCTAATAACCCATCAAGTATAAGTTACAACCCTTCCGTATAGAGGAATAATAACATCTCTATAGGAATACAAACACTTCCGTATAGAGGAATAATAACATCTCTATAGGAATACAATATACATATATGAAATACATTCCGAAGTTATATATACATCAACACTCCCTCTTAACTAGGAATGTATTTCTCGACACATATATGCTAGGACAAGTCTTCTTCTCTGGATCATCGTCATCGTCACTGCTGTTGCTATCTCAATCAATCTCCAATATACTCGTCATAAGAAGTTCTACAGAGCCATTCCTTTTTCATACTGGATGTAGGCCCACCATCTGCAGGTCTTCATCATCACTGGCCATACTGTGGAATCCTCAGGACTTATTACGTGCGTCACAAAACCTGGTTGTAGCATCCCAGGCTGTTACGAGCACACAACTCTACTTGTCGGATCTCCCAGGAGCATATTACATGTGACCCCACCACAAAACCTGGTTGTAGCATCCCAGGTTGTTACGAGTAGACATCTCTACCTATCGGATCTTCCAGGAGCATATTACATGTGACCCCACCACAAAACCTGGTTATATCATCCCAGGATGTTACGAGCAGACAGCTCTACCTGTCGAATCTCCCAGAAGCATATTACATGTGACCCCACCACAAAACCTGGCTATAGCATCCTAGGCTGTTACGAGCACACAGCTCTACCTGTCAGATCTCCCAGAAGCATATTACATGTGGTCATGGCAAAACCTTGCAAGAGAATCCAAGGCTGTTACAAGAACACAGCTCTACCTATCGGATCTCCCAAGGACACATTACATGCCATAGGACAAAACCTCAAAAGAGCATCCCAGGCTGTTACGAGCACACAACTCTACATGTCGGATCTCCCAGGGCGCTATTATATGTCCTCCCAAAGCAATGCCTCGAAAGAGCATCCCAGGTTGTTATGAGCACACAACTCTACCTGTCAGATCTCCCAGGTCAACTTACATGCTCATCTACACAACCTGTCCACAGCCACAGAGTATCAACCTGATACTCACCATACATCATCCTAATGTACATCATCACATGATCATCCTGATCATCATCACTTCATCGTCCTGATGCATGTCATCATCGCATGATCATCCTGATCATCGTATTTGCATCATCCTAATGCATGTCATCATCGCATGATCATCCTAATCATCATCTCTGCATCGTCATGATCCATGTCATCCAGAGCATCGTCCTGATACTCATCATCCATGATCAACCTGATCATACAATGTATCCACCTGATACATATCACCATACATGATCTACCTGATCATACAATGTATCCACTTGATACATATCATCATACATGATCTACCTGATCATATCCAACATCCAACATGATGCATATACATATCATCCAGCGCTTACATCCACGGCCATGTGAAGGATCCTCCTCTCACCATGCTTGGAATGGCTTCAGCAAATGTGTCCATCACTTCTTCCTCGAAGTGTTGTCAATCTGAATAACACCAAGCCTCTCTCTGAAGTACTCAAACTTCGCTCTGGCTAGTGGTTTCGTCAGCACATCTGCAACCTGCTCATCCGTCGCAACATATAGGAGCTTCATTGCTCCTCTCTGCACCATATCCCTGATATAGTGATATTTGATCTCAATGTGCTTTGACCTGTCGTGGAACACTAGGTTCTCAGACAGCTTCACACAATTATGGTTATCACAGAAGATACCAATAGCATCCAACGAAAGATCAAATAACTCAGACAGTAGCTTTCGGATCCATACTGCCTCACAACTAGTCCAACAAGCTGCAGCATACTCTGCTTCGGCTGTACTCAGTGCTACGCAGGACTGCTTCCTGCTAAACCAAGAGATCACACCTGATCCCATACTAAAGCAGAACCCAGAAGTGCTCTTCCTATCTGCAGCACTGCCTGCCTAGTCTGAATCAACATAACCCTGTAGGTTAAACTTTTGATTCGCATCATACTTGAGCCCATAGTCAATCGTACCCTTCAGGGACCTCAGAATATGCTTTACAGCAACCAGGTGAACACCTCTGGGATCTGTCAGGAATTGGCTCAATGTGTTCACCGCAAAGCAAATATCTGGTCTAGTGTTCGTCGGGTACATCAAGGACCCAGTCATCTGACAATACACAGTGACATCAACCGGATCAGATGAAGCATCACACAGAAGCTTTAGTTTTGATTCCATAGGTGTGGCCATGGCCTTGTAGTCCATCATCCCGAACCTCTTCAGGATCTCTACTGCATACTTCCCTTGTCCAAGGAAGATTCCATTTACACTCTGCCACACCTCCATGCCTAGAAAATAGTGCATCATCCCCATGTCTTTCATCTCGAACTCGGTTGCAAGCTTCCTCTTCGTGTCAGAAATCAATCTATCATCACCTATAACAAACAGGTCATCTACATACGAGAGTAGTATCACAGGATTTCCTTCCTCAACCTTGTAGTAAAGGATGGAATCAACTTTACTCTTGGTAAATCCCAAACTGGATAGAAAGTTGTCTATCCTACCATACCAATTCCTAGGATCTTGCTTCAAGCCATACAAGGCTTTCTTCAACTTGCACACATATGACTCCCTATCATGTGTCTCAAAACCAAGTGGCTGCTCCACATACACTTCCTCCTCGACTACACCATTCAAGAAAGCTATCTTGACATCCATCTGGTGTATCTTCCATTTCATCACTGCAACAAGAGCAAGTATTGATATAATGGAAGTATATCTGGATACAGGAGCAAAATTTTCTTCATAATCAATCCCCTCTTTCTGGGAGAAGCCACGGGCTACAAATATCGCTTTGTATTTCTTTATGCTGCCATCTGTAGCATGCTTGATCTTGTAGATCCACTTGGAAGTCACTACAGACTTACCTTCAGGTCTTGGGATTGCATCCCAAACATCTTCATGATTGACTGGTACTCCTCGATCATGACATTCTTCCTAGATCTTTGGAACTTCAATATCTTCAATATCTTCAATAGATAACTTTGTTGCTGAACAAATGTTGTAGTCCTTCATTTGTAGGTGATGGTATACAATCTTTCCTACAAAACAAGTTAAATTGCATGATTAGAAACATCTCATAGTTTTCAGAACAAATTCTTACACATAAAGAAATATGTCATACAATCATGCAATTATCTTAGCCAATGCTTCAGTACAACATTTATCCATATCCCGTAACTTTCTAGATGCCTTCCAATCTCTACCAGAACATTGTTAAGAGTGTACACAACTCCCAACATGTCAGCAAAGAGGTTTCATTCTAGATATGTAGCAATGGAATGTTGTACAATGTCATAGGCCACTTACCCATCACATGCATATTAGTAGTATACTGTTTATTAATGCAATTATTCTAATATGCATAATACACACCCTAAGTCTAGGAACATAAGCATATACATCATTGAACAATATTATTTAAACAAACAAATATGCATGAAATGACAATTAAAATACTTATCTTTGTTTTGTTGTAGGGTTGACTCCCTCTCAGTCTTTACTTCCTTTCTGCAACTCCATTCTGATGTGGATTGTGAGAAGTGGTCAACTCCCTTTGAATATCTGCATCCTTGCAGAAACTACTGGAGTGTGCTCCCTCTTGATCTTTGCTTCCTGGATTACCTGTCCTTGAACTTATATCCATCCTCGATCACTATGCATACTTACTAGTATCACCATTGTGTTATCCTCAAGATCTCATACATAATCATAGATTCATTAGTATAATCTCAATATGATCAAAACACAATAATATTAAACATGTATAGTCATGATCATTTTACATATAGATAATATATCACAATTCTTTTACTCATGCATATTCCTATTTGACCATAGGACTTTTCTGGTTAGTCATATCATCAATCAAAGTAAGAAACATAATATGCCTAAGCCCATGACTACTTCAACCTATAATTTCATCAATAATCATAATCAATCATGCCAAGTATACTTATATAAGAGATCCTAACACAAGGTAGGATTCTAATTTGACATATGAAAAACATACCTGGATTAGCATGTTAGCTAGTTATGTCTAACATACCCACATGATGTCTTCTTGTTCTCTTCAATGACTTGTGCTTGTAACCTGCATATCTCATAAGTTAACCATTATAGAACTAAGTTATACATACTTCGCAAGTAGATTTTCTATGTGATCCATGACAATGGATGAATCTTTGTCTTCATGTCACCATGGTCATATGTTCTTGAACTAGAACATGATTTGTCTTTCTTGATGTATTTTTCATGTTAGTGGACAACATCAACCTCATACAACATCACAATGCATTAGTACAATCATAAGTGTCAAAACCCTAATCAATTAATATTTTCTATCATGCATTCATAATTTTATTAAGGTGATACGACAAGTCTAAAATTAATCAAGATTGTACTAACCTTAATGAAGACAAACATACCATAAACTTAATCATGAACAGATTTCGAACCATACCTGTAAGTCATACCTGTCGAAATTGCTTGTAATCTTCTTATGTAAGGCCTTAGCCTCATCTCCCTCTGAGACAGAAACTTCTTCACTTATGCAGGTGACCAATCCATTCTCTTCTAGGATTAACCCAATCCACTTGTATTGCAGAAACTGGATCTGGATCTGGATTAGGGTTTGTCAGAGAAACCCTAAAAATTCAAACTTTGAATTTCAAACTTCTGAAGAGATAGAAAGATGCGCCTTGATGAGCAGATCAACTTAGTATACTCAGAATTTGAAAACTGCAAAGTTTCACCCCTCAAATTTGTTTTTCAATCTTTCGGATTCACTAGGGAGGACCCTGCATTAGGGTTTGAGTTTCCCAGAGCTTCACCCAACCAAATAGTTTTATCCAAATCTCTAAACTTTGATTTTTCCAAGGAGCTTCCAGCTATGGTCACATATTTCAAAAATTCCCATTTTTGCAAAAGCCCTAATTTGCCACCTTTCCGATCAAAGTCCCGAACTAGGGTTTGATCAAGCCCGGCCTTCTGCCTAACCAAAAAATTTGATCTTGGTCTCTAAATTTCAATTTTGATGAGTAGCATCCAGCCGTAGTCTCCGATTACAAAAATTCCAACTTTCTCCGAAGCCCCAAATTCTCGAAGCCATGAATGAAGGTGCTCAAAATCCAATTATGTTTTGACAGAAATATGCATCTGATTGTTTCTGGTGTAACTCTAAAATTTCAGATCTACAGGGTCTGAAAATTCTTCCTATTGTAGCCTGATTTGTTATCTTTCCAACCCCACAGGTCTGACCTCAAATGGATTCTCTAAGAGAGATGTATGCCAAGTGTCGCAACGTGACTTGTTTATGGGGTAAAACAAAAGAGAGAACTTGTACGGTGTGCCACGTGTCACTGGTTCACTTTCGGCCTCTGAAAATCGTACCTGTGAAAGTACAGTCCGTTCCCTACCTACCAATTTTTATGAAATTTCATTTGGAGCTTCCTAGCCCAAGTTGTGACCTTTTTTCCTAGATCACCTGTTTATGACTGAGATCTGGAAGAGACAGAAACCCTAGATTATACGGACCATAAAACAAAAAGTACAGCGAATTAGATGTTGTGCTTTGGACACAAGGTACATTGGGATCTTGGATTCGACCTGTAAAACTTTCAGATCCAAAAACTTTTCCAAAATGGATTTATAGCGAATGTTCTATGATGACTAGTTTTTTCTATATCAATCCCTAGCTTCGCAAGTGCAGCAAGTGCCATAAATGCCATACCATGCCTTCTTTCAGGCTAGCTCTGATACCATGTTAGTTTTTCAGAATTTCAATATAATCTAGGATATTAACTGAGAGAATAAAATGTACATCATATCTACAACATATCAATCATGGACACAATAATGCAAGCACACAAGAGACACGGAGTTTCACCGGGGAAAACCAAGAAGGTGAAAAACCCCGCAACTTCCTCAAAGATAGATAGAGCAATGATACAACCCAAGTACAAGAGATAGTCCTCCTAGGAGTATCTTCTCCTCCTCCACAAGTGCGCCACTCTCCAATGAGTGTGTGAGTGAGAAATAGAATGATAAAATAGAGTGCCTCCCGCGCTCTATTTATACTTGACTTTACTTTCCTAATAACCTTTACTAGGTCGGCCTTAACTTAACCACATAACATAATGCTGATAGGGCCAACCCCCAATAGGGTGGTCTAATAACCCTTTTACCCACATGACTCATATAGGGCCGACCACATCAAGGTGGTCTAATAACCCATCAAATATAAGTTACGAACCTTCTGTATAGAGGAATAATAACATATCTATAGGAATACAAACACTTCCGTATAGAGGAATAATAACATCTCTATAGTAATGCAATATACATATATGAAATACATTCCGAAGTTACATATACATCAATAGAAGGAAGGTTGATAGTTGATATTTGCATCCATAGAAACCATGGCACCTAGGAGACCATCCAAATCAAAGAACGTGATAGTAGGATTGCATATAGGGATCGTTGAGACACTAGGAACATCATTATAAAATCCTGTGAAGTTCCCCCCCGACTATATTCCACTGAGAAATATTACTGCAAATCCAGTCATCCTACCAAGCATAGAGGTAAAAAAATATACCAGTGCTAGATATTTCAGAGGGGGTTCTCATCGAAGAAAATCTGCTAGGAAGTCTACACATGTTTCAGTTTGCAGATCATGAATAACCAATGAAGAAAAGTTTCCAGAGCTAGTGGACAACACTTACATGAACAAACGAATCAGTTCAGACCCAAAGGAACTAGTTGAGTTGGAAACTCAGACATGGGTGGTTGGATTGTAGAAGTCAGCATTTTGAATTTTGTATACATTCCTTATTTTGGGAGGACTCTGCAGGTGAAGCTGTGTGAAAAGATGGTGTTGTCATGTGTACATGGTGGATTCTCGTGGATTGAAATACCTATCTCCATTGACACCAAGATGATAGAGAAGATCACTAGATTTCCAACAAGGGGAGAAGATCTGAGTGCCCTTCTAGATAAGAAGCAGGAGAAACCCCTTGCGAAGAAGATGTCATAGAAATATGGTACCCATAGAGTCGACAGAGGATTGTTAGTTGAGCACATAAATGACAAAGCAACAAGGTTTTCCACCCATATACTAGCATGTCACATATTACGAAAGAGTCATAAAGAACAAGTCTCAATAAGAATTATTACGGCTACATCAAAGTGTGTGGAGGGAGTACAAATGAACTAGTTGGCATTCCTATTGAATGATTTTTTGACCAGATGCTAGGAAGTGCAGGAGAAAGTACACCTCATTACACTTGGATGCTAATATGCATTGCACTGGTCGGTTGGAAGGAGATGGTGGATATCCAATTCTTTGATAGGAACAAGAATCATTTTTAGTGGGAAGTCGCAAATGATTGATGCATATAAGGGGATTGCATGCTTTAAGGAATAGATGCATCATAAATGTGTACACGCAAAAGAGATCCTGAGAAGCGATGATTAGCTACAATGTGTAGTCCTTAATAGGATGAAATTAGTCACATTATAAATGATTGGGATCCAACATGACGAATTCTAGAGACAACATCATGAACAACAAGATGACATTCCATCACAGAATAAGTCTACAACAGAGTAGACCAAGAGTGTAGAAATTTTCCCTTATAACACACAACAGATTGCACAAACTGAAAAAAGAACATAAAAGGACCCACTATAAGGATCATTGAGGAAGAAGAGGAAAACATCCAAGCCCATCTCTATTCAGGTGTTAGCAGAATATGATGCGGATTAGATTGGCTAGGAGGTCAAGAATGTTACTAAGGAATTCATCAAGAAGGTATCCACAAGGGAGGAAATGGAAGAACTTGCGACCAAACAAGAGGAGATATTCGTGAAGGTTGAAGAAGATTTTGTGACAATAAAGTAGTTGTTGATAGTGACCAAGAAGGAAGAAGGACATACCAATGCGCATACACACTCAACTTTCCAATGGAGCCACAACAAGGATTGAAGATTTCAACAGCAGCACTAGTATTTCCCACACAAGAGATGCAGGAGTCAACATTCACAATAAGTCATGTAGATATAGTTTTCTCACACTTACCTATGGATGAGCTACATACATTGCATACATCTATCGCACAGGATATACAAGGGAGAAATGATACAGTCACATCAAAGTGGTATAGAATCTATGGTGAAAAAGAAGCGTTAAAGGATGAATGCTACATAATGCGAATGGAGAAAGAAGAAATTGCACAGAAGATAGAAACATTATAGAAAGAAGCAGAAGAGGAAGCCAAAAAGAGTGATAAGATGAAGAAGGAAGTAGAGGAAATACAATAGAAGAATTCAATATTGCAGAAGGAAGTTCAGGAAGTACGTAGCAAGCTACTAGATGTATAGATAGAAAAGGATACCCCTCTAGAAGAGAAGGTGAGGAAGATAGACGAAGCTATTCAAGGTTTCCGCACTAAGATTGAGGAGCTTGCACGAAATCAACAACCAAGGGCACCACCAGAGGTCAGAGAAGAGTGTGAATGCAAATAAGAGAGAGTGGATACTCCAGTAGGAAATATCAAGACCTTGGAGTTAAAGTGTGTAAAGTTGCATGAAGAAATTATCACTCAACTATGGGCATAGTTGGTTAGAGATGAACAACTGAAGGAAGTAGACCAAAAATTTTAGGTTGTGAAAGAAGAATAACTAAATATGCGCCATAGTTTGACTACCCTACCAGTCGCGAAGAAGATGGCCAAGATGGGGAATATAGAAAACAACAAATGGAAGTAAGCAAGATCTGGGAAGACTGATAGAAAATAGCCAACAAGCTAGAACCATTACATGATCAAGCCATGTAGGTTGTAGAACAATTTGTGCATATATAGGGGCATGTTAAGGAAACTATCAAAGAATGCACATAATCCTTGAAGCTAACTCTCAGTGAGCATATAAAAGAAGAAATTTTGTCCAAGGAAGCATAAATGAAAGAAAAGATCACGACTGCACAGGAAGCCTTACAAAAGTTAACAACAATAATACAACCAGAGAAGCAAGCAGAATTATGAACATGAGCAGAGATGCAAATTTTGGATGACAGAATCAGGTGACTCAGGACGAGCCATAGGTGAGTGTTGGGGGATTTTTAGAGTGAGATCAAGAAGGGACCAGTTTTGGGAATCACACGTAAGGATGTGGACTGTGCACATGCAACAAATGGGCGGAAGTGTGAAAAATATGGAAATTAGTTAGAGTTTTGGTCCATTATGCATATTTTTGGTTTGTTTGTGGGATTTGGTCCCCCACTAAAAATATATAAAGAGGTATTAGATAGAAGGATAGAGGAGAGGGTGAAATAAGAGGATATGATAAAAGTAGAGAGAGTAAGAAGAGTTAATGATGTAATACCTTTCTATTTTTGGGCTTCTATTGCGCAATGCATGGTAGATGTATGGTTATGGATGAATGATAATGTGTTGATCATGTTTTGTAGATCCTCTTGTGTATTGATGAATGCTTTATTTTACATGCATATTGAATGTAATGTTATTATGAATATTGTGTCTAAATATGTTTGATTGATAATTATTGTTCTATTTTAGATATGATGTTTGTGCACATAAGTGATAGAGTTTCCTCATAACCCTTCATGTCTATCGAAATCTAGTTCCTACAACCTCCCTCAGATTCCTTAGGTGAGACTTCATATATTTAACAGGTGATGTCATAAGGGCTTGTATATAGGATTTTTGTTGGTATTTTAATGCTATAACTCGGGTCTACCCTCTGTGTGCTAACATGGCCAGGTCAACCAAGACAATGATTAATATTTTGAATCCTGGGTAGCTACATTCCATGCAGATATATGATAGGAAAAAATCTATAATGCACATGGACAATTGTATTCATAAGGTTACTTCAGTCAGGATATTGGAGGAAAAAATAAAGGAAACTTCAGCATTGGTTAACCCCTTCCTCAAAACAATGTATGCAACTATGATCCAAGATGGGATCCCATCCCTTTCCCCATGGGATAATAAGTTAGAACCGTTTTCCAAGAACTCATATAGTCAAAAAATCAAAGAGTAGTTTCCAAAACCAACTACAGTATCTCAAAGAATAAGTCCTCCCAAACCAAGTGAATTATATGAATAGTTATGACCCGCAATAGCCTCCATTTCTCTATTGAAAATATAATTGCAACTCTGGGAGAATTGGATGATATGCCCCAATCTGAATTGGATAAGGATTTTAGAATTTTGCAAGGTGGACTAAGATTTCTAGATCGAGCTTCAGAAAGCATATTTTTATTACAAAATTTTCTAAGTGGGAAACAACCTCATCTCCAAAGCACAACAAGACAACACCAAGTATTTCCAAGTGGATATTCGATGGGTCCCTCTCAGACTCCTAAAAAGGATGGGTTGGGAAAGATGAAGAAAGGGACATAAAAGACAAAAGCATGTAGGTATCTCAGGAACATGGGTGATCTGTCCACCACATCAGTTACATTAATGAAAGATAGATGCCATCTTCGGGAACGTAGTGGTCTTGCATGTCCATTTTTTCAGAGGTGTAGAACAAAGGCACAGTCATCATCAAGAAACATATAAAATATCATCTCGAAAGGGTGCAAAGGATGTTCAGTCATTTTTGGGAGTTTGGAAAGGTTAGGGAAGCCGTTAGGATCTTAATCATTTGCTTATTCCTCTCTTTATTCCCTCATTCTTCATTGTATTATATCATTGGAAATTTGATGTAAAGTTTGAAAATAGATGATAAGCACTAGGGCTGTAGCGATGAATTAATCCCCCTGGTTTTACACTATCATAAATTGTAATGAAAGTGCTGAGTATTTTGAGACTAGGACCAAGGAAATGATGCCACTAGATGTATGAATTTGTAGCAATTTCATTTGTTATGTAATGATATTTCAATCGCAGTAGATAATTCTCCATTTGTATACATTGTGCACATGGACCAGAAATTTATTTTTCACCTGTGTGATGTTCTAACAACTCTCTTGGATGCATTTCAGTTGCTATTTGAAACTACTCTCTCATTGGAAATTTTTCCATGGTTGTCTTGCTTCTTCTCAAGGATTAAGAGATGATTAAGGCGCCTAGGAGGGACTTGTTTTGAGTTTTATTTTCTTTGGAATTTGTGCCTCCCCTTTAAATTTACAACACTCATTTCCATTTTTTTTCATGGCTGAGATTTTCCCCCAAGCACCTCACATTTCAACTTTAATCTAGTCAATTTTTTCATGCATATCTAAAACGTACCTAGGGTGATAGACTAGGATTCATATCTCCCTGTTGTTGAGGGTACCCTCCCTTAGTTAGAGGATTTCCTTGCTAACCTAAAGTGGTGTAGATATTGTGTTATCTGCACAGTCCTCCTTGGCATTTGAATCTTAACCAAAGCCTACTTTGTGACATTCATATATGTAGTTGGGAATACTACTAAAGAAAATATCAAATATGGTTGGGTACAACTTGAGGGACAGACAACAAGGTAAACTGGCACCATTTCCAGGGAACAATATATCAAGTTCTAAAGGAACTACGACCGATACCCTTTCTAAGTTAGAGAAGAAAGGGTGGAAAAGAAGTAATACTCCTTCGTTTTATTCTCGAGAAATTTTTTATCGAAGCTGTATTTGCTTTGTTTGAAGTATAAGTTGTGTTCTTAGTACTTGAGATCAGAGCCTTATTTCCAAAAGGAATTCTAAGAAGCATTCTCTAACTAGAAACTCCACTACCTAGATAGACTCCATCGGGGAAGAAAATTTGTATGTTGAAAATACATAGTCAAGATCCATAATAAACAAGATCCAAATCTAAGGGAAAGATCATTTCTCCCCTATCATACACTAGTCCCATCTAGAAAAAGAGGAAAGAAATAGTTCCTCAAAGTTGTGTGCATTAGCTCAGAAATTCCTACAAACAACTCGTCCATTCTCAGAAGTTTTAACCCACCACCAGGCGTTGCATGCAGTCCTCCTGTTGAACATTTTAGTCCATCTCATTTGAACCCTCATACCTATCATACTCCAAAATGTAGCAAGTGTTTCCCCTTGGGGCCTCCTACACCCGATAAAAACCCCACATTCCATCCATAATTTTACTAAACCTAATCCTCTTTCCATTGTCCTCCATATTCCTGCTCCTTCGCACCACTCTCCTATTGGTCAGACACAATCGTTTGTCTGAAATCCTAGTATGGCAACCCCTAAACCGCCCAACCCCTTGTTGGCATCCAGATTTAAATCGTTGGTCCTACCTCCTGCACACTATCTGGTTGAACTGCCCAAGGGATATCTCAAGTTTGTCCCTAAGTTCAACATAGAAAATGAAGTTCTAGTTGAAGAACACCTTGATCTTTACAAGACTACATTGATGATATTTTGATAGAAGCAGAAGATGTGTTCTTTAGAAAGTTTACACACTCTCTATAGAGGAGTCTAGGAGATGGTTTAGAGGTTTACCTGACGAATCCATCACTTGTTAGGTGCAGTTCATGGAAGAATTTTTTAGCCACTGTGGTGCAAAAGAAAGTATCAAGCAAGCGTCAAACCAGGTGGAATCCTTAAGGGGAAAAGACAATGAGATGACCATAGGGTTCCTCGCAAGTGTGAAAAATTCGCACTCCCTTCCTAGGTACTGCTACATATTTAGATACCTCTATTGATATCATGCCCAAGTTCTCTCGCTTCCTAGGAAGGAGAATATGTACTCACACAGGAGGATTTACCAGTGACATTTTCAAATTAGAAGATGACATGCAAGCCACGCTTACCAGGCTAGCAGACATCAAAAGAACTATGGATTATGAATACCCCATCATTGTATGTATGGAGAGGAATTTGTATAAAGGAAAACAACAAAGCAAGGATTAGAAGTTGATAAGATATGCAACCCCATCCCATACCTACGCACAGGTCTATTATGCTTGTAAAATTCATGTTCATGGTGTTCAGCAAGTCAATGTCTCAACTAAGTGTAGTTACTCTTGAGATTATCTCATGTTCATTATAAATATACTACCTTTCCCTTTAGTTCATCGGATCCTCCAAATACAGAACACATCATCATTGTCATCCATACACAAATATCACAACATTGTTAAGCTATACACCTGGTCTCATTGGAAATGTCATGTAACCTGACTACCACCTATGCATGTTAGACTAGGTAGGTAGGTTGCCATTTCTAGTTAATCGTAGTTTTTTATTTTCTTTTCACATCTTGTTAGTATGTGCATTTGTCATTTTCTTCTCAAGACAAAGTCCCAGATTAATAAGCGACCGAATCCATATCCCAATAGATGTTAAAGCACTGGTCTACTACACCAAGAAGATAGATGTTGGATTCTTATCACCTCGCAAGGAGGGGATATCCGACAAAACGAGTCGAATGTTGTTGCTCGCTCCATCCCCACCTTTCGCCATCAATGTTATACAGTTTGGAAAAGATCATGGTTATTTTGGTAGAGAAGGTATGGCACCAACGACCACGATCAAAGAATATTAATCACCCAAAAGAGATATGATTTGTCCACATGGTTTACAAATCAAAGGAGCAAGCAATCAATCACCTCGTGCTTACAACTAAGATCAAATCATGCAACTTCTCGCAATAGATATTGACCATTGGAGGATTTTAAATATTCTGAGGAATTAAAGTGGGGGATTTCTCGTCGATGGCCCAAATTGAACTACACAGGTAATTGAACATATATCTAGACCGTTAGAGGCCTTAAGAATTGCATCTTGGTTAGTAAGCACCCTTTCTTGCGGGAAACTCAAATTGTGGGAAACTCAAATGAGGTGACCTATCTACCCAAAGTGAATCGTGATCGTTGGAGGTATTAAAGCAAGTGGTTAGGGTAAGAGAGATTCTTCACCACCAATGGTCGGTATTGAAGCTTAGGAGTGGTTCCCAACCGTTGCAAGTATAAAAGTTGTTGGGTGAATTCAAAATCCCTCTTCCCATTCACGAATTGGATTGAGCGAAACGTTTTTTAGGAATAATATGGGCCATTGGCACCAAATCATTCTTTTTATCACTAAAGTAAGAGGCATGTCTAATTAGAATAATTCATTTTCCATTCTTGGGAAAGTGACTATTTAGAAAAAAATGTATGCCACTAATCGAACATGTTAGTTAATATGATGATAAGTTTCCAAAATCGAGATACAATCAGCGCTTCCAAATCAATGCCCCAATGTTTGAAATCTTTTTGTACTGACAACACCTAAGGAAAATCTTCGGCCACCTCAGATGTCATTTAAAATCACATTATAGAAATTTAACATTCTCTTAAAGGTGCACAAATCGACAAAAATCCTACCATAGAATTAAATTTCCCCTCGCATCCCTCTCAATTGGATAGTCAAGGAATCATGAAGAGAAGGTTTTTGTTGAACTAGCAATTTAACACACTGAGTGGCGAAATCAGGCAAGATGATACATAAGACTGTTTTAAGGAAGAACCAAGTAACTACATATATGGTCCCTTGGTTTTATTTGTTATGAAGAACTTATGTAATAAGTAAAAACTAGGTTATGATCTTCCTTAGAGGTCACCCTACTACACTTGGTCACACCCAAACCCACCTTAACCCTAGCATAATAATCCAAGAATGACAAGAAGAAATCCAACCACCTCCCGCACTTCCTCTTGATATTTTTCACATAATTCTAATGTATTAGATTTGTCCTCCCCTAATGTTTCACCCTTTGTTGTTCAATGGGCCAAGGTATCCTCGCCCGACCTAAACAAATCATCCTATCAACTTATAGGGGCAGACATTGGAAAGTTGAAATACCCTAAAGCCTCTCCTAAATTATCAAGAAACATTGCTTGACACCTTCCCCTTCCCCTAACGTGTACACATTTGTGCTAATAACGTCAAACCAACAACCTCCACCATCTACACTAATGATGGCCAAACCCTCCTTCTTGAAATATCACCCAGTTCAATTTCCACAATGTTAGGAACCACCACTCGAGAGAAATCAGTTTCTCTAAAGGATCAAGCAACTCATTATCGGAGATTCAACAAGTAGAAGAGAGCTCAGATACATGCCCAGATGGTACCATTTCACAAGGATCTCCCAACTCCCCTTCAAGCTTGGAAATTTGTGAATTCGTTACCATGGAAACAAGAGACTGGCTCAACTTTCACCATAATATTTGGTGAGGATTTTGATAAAGACCTAAGGGAAGGAATGGTGACAATGATTGACAATTATTATCATCCACAAACACCCAAGTTTGACTATGCAAGGGAAATATCCATGATAATCAAAGTGTAAGTTTTAAACCTGTGTAGAGAAGCAAAGCATACAAATTATTTTAAGCAAAACAGAGATTACACCACAACATTCACACATAATATAGAGAGATTTACCCTGGAAACCCTTAACCGGGAAAACCAACAAAACTTAGAGTCGCACCTCTTATTTTTTCATTGTCATTATGAATCACTCACAATACAATATAGGTATTCCATAGCATCCAATACCCTAAGCTGTTAAACCGGATTAGAAAATAGACCCTAATCCCTTAACTGGGATTATATTACATATTTTTAGAAAATTCCCAAAAATAGCCGAAAACAACCCAAAAAATTTGGCGCTTGCTATGTTTGCGGGAACGGAAATGGCCTAATTCCCATTTCCATGATCAGCTTTGTGGAGGGGGGAGGGCATTGGCACGCCCCCCCCCCCCCCTCTTACCCCCTCTGAGCCTGCACCACGTATAGCTCCTGGCACATACGACAGAGCACTAAATGAAGGGGATTGACGATTGCACGGTCAAACATGCACCCCCCCCACACACACATGCAAAGAATATAACATATACTCAACATTATCCCACTTGTTGTTTTCTTTGTATACAGGGGGTACAATATTTTATTGGATCAACGATCTAGGGATCGAATTCCCATTGCTCCTTTACACCAAGAGAACTTCTCAGTGCTCACAGATTTTTTAATGTCCCCATCTTGACACTATTGCATTAAAATTGTAAATGATGTAAATATCGTTATTAAATCATGGTGAGGAGCTCAAGGACAAGGCCCCGCCATCGATTTAGCGTTTTATGTATCGGCAGTTAAAAATAGATGCCTATGGTTCTTGTGCTAGACATGCACAATGTAAATTAAGACATCATGTAAATATGAATTTTAATGAAATACCCACAACTAGATATGCAATGCAATAAGAGATGGGGGCATTATTTTTACAAGGAATAGGGAGGGAAATTATTCAAACCCTTGAACCAATGGTGTTAATCCAAATGTCAATGAAGGAACCCATAAACCATCAACTCCCATTTTGACTTATGCACCCAATCATTTAATTCTTCCAAGAGTTGGTTGAGGTAGTTAATGCCTTGGGATTGGAGAGGTATGGCAGCCAATTTCATGTATGGGCAAGCCATCAATATGGGAAATCGTATTTTTTCTTCTTGGGCAAGAAAACACCCACGAAATGGTTCCCAAAGCCATCCTTCACCCATGGAATTTTCTCTCTCATGTAGTCTAAGCTAGCTAGGCTTTCTCCTTCACGTTTTCCATCTTTTTCCTGCATTTTCCATAGCTGGGAACTCGTTTTTGTATTGCACAATGGCTGGGAGGAAGGGAGTTACGATTTGGGGGTTTATGGAGGCCATTTCTGTCCCTTGAATGCCCACAAGCGTTTTACGAAGAAAAAAAATTCTCTCCCAGGGTTGTTTCCCCATCTTCCATTTTGTTTTGGTTGCCCACGTTTTTACAGAAACTAATGGAAACCCATTTTGGGCATCCCACTGTCAAAACGTATCTCTTCATGCCCAGCATTTGTGATTTTGTTGTTATTTAAATCCTTGTTTTGGTTTGAACTTGTGAGCAAGAAATTAGGAGTGGAAGTGGACAAGAATTGGCTTGAAAAATCTAGTGAGGAAAGTAACCTCTCAAGAGAATCAAAAGGGCTGGTTACTCTTCTATGCACACCTTGAACAGTACTGGATTTGAAGGTATGGCCTGAGGGACTATGTAGTAGTGAAGAGAATACTTCCTGTGTCGGGTGTGTAGGCATTGTGGGGAACCAAGCTGGATAGATCTTGTAGAGGTATCCTTAGCTCCATGGTTGAGCTCACTAGCTTAGAAGTTCTTCCTTTCCATTGCCTTAGTAGCTTGATAAACCCAACTGTATATTGGCTTGGCTGATTTTGGTGTATATTTGGTTATGTGTGAGCCTGTTGTTCCCTTTTTCTTTGTAGAAATCATGCCCAGCTCGGGGGTGGAAGTTGTGTTGAGAGACTGATGAGCACAACTGGCCTATGGTTGGGTGGAACGTTGCAGCGGCATAGCTAGTTGCTCGGGACTACTTTATTTAAGATAAGCACTCTCTTGTGTTAATTATGTAATGTATTTATTTGATGACTATCATGAATATCTTGGATGTATGTTAGAGGTGTAATAGAATTTACTTCCGATGTGTTTCTTGCACACATATATATATATACATCTATATATGTATTTTTATATTCCAATGGTTTTTTTTTGTTAATAATAATGGGGCTAGATGCCTCGTTTTAGCCTCACGTTCTCTCCATCGCACTGGTATGATGGGAGGGGACGTTACATATTTTGTCAATGAATCTGCAACATTCTTCAAAGTGTCAACTTTCGGGCCCATAACACCTTCTTGATTTAAACCATGTCTCTTACAAAGTGAAATTACACATCAATATGCTTCGTTCTTGAGTGATAAGCAGGATTCTTTGTAAGGAATATTGCACTCTGACTATCACAATCTAACCTTACATCTTTTTGTTCAAACCCAATGTCTGAACACAATCTCTGCAACCATACATCCTCTTTACTTACATAAGTGGTTGCCATGTATTCAGCTTATGTAGTTGATAGTGCCACTACATCCTGTCTCTTACTCATCCAACTGATATCACCTCCAAATAGGTTAAATACATACCCACTTGTAAATCTTCTATGATCCAAATCTCCATCCGAGTCAGCATCAACAAAGCCATGTACATTCAACACTCTGTCTTGTTTAGTTCTTCCTTGATAACATATTGCACTATTTGTTGTTCCATGCAAATACCTAAACACCCTCTTCACAGTTGTGTAATGTTCCTTTCCCGGTTTTGACATATACCTACTCAAAGTTCCCACTACATGGGCAATGTCTGGTCTAGTGCATACCATGGAATACATCAAACTTCCAACTACACTAGCATAAGGAACATGGGACATGTCTTCTTTTTCTTCATCTATCTCGAGAAACTGTTTTATATATAATCTTACACCTACAGGAATAAGAACTTTTATTGGTTTAAATTCCTACATATTAAACCTGTGTAGTATTGTTTCCACATATTTTCTCTGGTTCAACCAGAGTTTCCTTTCTTCCCGGTTTCTCTTTATCTCCATCCCCAAGATGAAATTAGTAGCATTAAGATCCTTCATGTCGAACTTGGAGGATAGCTACGTTTTCACCTCCTTAATAACCTTCATGCTATTTCCCACCAACAACATATCATCGACATACAACACTACATAAAAAAATGTTCTCCAACCTATTTGCAATAGACATAGTGATCAACTTTGCTTCTCACAAATCCCAGTCCCAATATGTATGTGTCAATCCTTCGAGACTATTTTAGACCATAAAGGGACTTCTTCAGCTTGCAAACCAACTCCCTCTTACCCTTTATTGTAAATCCTTCAGGTTGATTCATGTAGATTTCTTCTTCTAGGTCCCCATGTAGGAACGATGTCTTCACATCCGTTTACTCTACTTCAAGATCAAAAGTAGCAGCAATAGCAAGGAGAAATCTAATAGAAGTTAACTTTTCAACTGGAGAAAATATTTCACCAAATTCAATTCCCTCTATCTGAGAATATCCCTTTGCTACCAAGTGGGATTTGTACTTCTCCACTTTACCTTTTGCATTCAATTTCTTTTTAAATAGTCATTTGCTTCCAACGGATTTTCTTCCAGCTGGTAACTACACTATATCCCAAGCTTCATTTTTGTCCAACGCATCCATTTCTTCAACCATTGCCTTCTTCCAGAGATTGCTATCCTTTGAATCAATAGCTACCTTCACAATTCTAGGATCATCATTAGTAATAGACAAATCAAAATTAGACCGAAAGTCAGGATGGGAATACCTCTCTGGTTTCCTTCTTTGTCGAGACGATCTCCTAAAAAAATGGGTATGAGGTTCTTCTTCTTCTGATTCAGCTTCTTCCATTGAGTCAGAATCTTCATCTTCTAACTCAAACTCTGTTTTCTCTAGTTCCTTTTCTATTGGAGTAACTTCCTGTTTGGGAACTTCTTTGATCTCTCTAAACACAACATCTCGACTATAAACAATCTTCTTAGTAACATGATTCCAAATCTTATAACCTTTCATACCATCTTTATAACCAATAAAGATACATTTTTCATCTTTATTATCCAACTTGCTCCTTTTCTCCTTTCGAACATGTACATAAGCATCACACCCAAAAAAATTTAGATGTTTAATTGAGGGTTTCTTACCAGTCAATACCTATTGCGGATTTTTGTCAACCAATGCTGATGTGGGTGATCGATTTACCAAGTAACATGTTATCTCCACTGCCTCTGCCCAAAATTCTTGTCATATCCCGGCACTGCTTAGCATGCTCCTTGCCTTTTCCATCAACGTCCTATTCTTCCTTTTAGCAACTCCATTCTGTTGAGATGTGTATGGATTAGTCTTATGCCTTTCTATACAACACTTCTTACAGAATTCCTCGAATTCATTCATTCCCGTAAAACTATCCACCATTATCTGTCCTCAACACCTTTATTTTCTTTTCTGTCTAATTCTCTACAAGAGCCTTAAATTCTTTAAACTTAGCAAATACTTTAGATTTCTTTCAAAGGAAATAAATCCACGTGTTCCTTGAGAAATCATCTATAAATGAAACATAATACACATATCTACCTAGTGATGAAATAGGCACAGTTCCAAACACATCATTGTGTATTAACTCTAAAATTCCCTTTTCTCTTGTAGCACCAGATGCAAATCTTACTCTATTTTGTTTTCCATATATGCGATGTTCACAGAAATCAAAATCTAGAGTGCAATCAGTCATATCTTCAACCATACCTTTACCTTGTAATGCTCGAAGGCTCTTTTCTCCGATATGCCCCAATATTTGATACTATAGAATTGTCTTTCCTCCTGATGTAGTCATGGTTTTGTCTTTTGTATATCCCCCCTCAGACACAACAAAATTGTTACATTCACCGATGATGGTTCTTCCCAACAGTTTGTGCAAAGTTCCATACTGAACTCCCCTCATCAGTACCATTAATCCTCGAACCATTTTTCAACCACCATCTCCACACACATTCTTTACACCTGCAATATCCATCTTTCTGACAGATATCAATTTTCTCTCTAGATTTGGTATGTGTAGTACTCTAGGGAGAGTTCTAACCCTTCCATCCTTGAGTTTTAACTTGACTCTACCACGCCCAATGATACTGGCTGGTGAATCATCTCCCAAGAACACATCGCCTCCATTGTACTTTTCATATTCACAGAACCACTCCCTATGAGGGGTCATATGACATGACATGCCTGAGTTAATCAACCATATACCACGTTCTATATGATTAACAGTGGAAGCTAGGTACACATACCCTCCTTCCTCTAACGAAGTCTTCGCCTCTGTGGTAGAGGTATCCTCAGATCCATTTCCTTTCTCAACATTCTTAGATGTACAATCCTTTTTATAGTGCCCAACTTTACCACATTTCCAACACTTATAAATTTTCCTGGGAATTTAGATCTACCCTTAGATTTAGATCTCCCCCTAAATCCCTTATTTTTGTTTCTCTCCTGGGGGTGACCTCTCACAAAAAAGGAATCCATGCTATGAGTATCCATGGTTTTCCTCCTCATCCCCTCTGATAGTAGGGATGATACTATTTCATCAAATTTTAAAGTCACTTGATTAGCACTCCCTATTGCTACAATTAGGTTGTCCTAGGAATCTAGCAAAGAACACAATAATGTAATACATTTATCTTCTTTAACCATTTTAATACCAACAAAGGTTATTTTACTTACCAAAGTATTGTAGACATTTAGATGCTCTATCATTGTGTCATTATCATCCATTATGAGGTGATACAGTTTCTTTTGCAGAAACAACTTGTTTAAAAGGGATTTTCATTGATACAAACTCCCTAGTTACACCCAAAAATTTACCGCAATATCTTCTTGAGATATGTTCAACATCACATAGTCTGATAATCATAGTTGGATTGTACTCCTTTCCCTTCTATCTAATTGCTCTCAATCTTCTTTTGACGTTCCATAGGGTTGTGTACCCGGATCCATAGCAATCCACTATTCTCGATCTACAAGAATATCCTCCATTTTGAGCTTTCGTAGCTCAATGTTTCGACCATTAAATTTCTCGATCTCAATTCTTGAACTGATCACCATTCTCTTTCAATGCACAAATCAAAGCTGCAAAACTCCCACTGAACCCAGGTTTATCACAGACCCAAGATCTACCAACAACATCAAACCCTCAGCAATAAAGGCATCCCCATGAGACCAAATAATCGAGCTTTGTTACCACATGTAAGTTGTAAACCTGTGCATAGAAGCAAAGTAGACATATTCTTTTAAGCAAAACAAATATTACACCACAACATTCACACATAATACACAGAGATTTACCCTAGAAACTCTTAACCAGGAAAACCAACAAAACTTAGATTTGCACCCCTTATTTTCTCATTGCCATTATGAATTACTCACAATACAATATAGGTATTTCGCAGCATCCAATACCCTAATCTGCTAACCTGGATTAGAAAATAGACCTCAATCCCTTAACCAGGATTAAATTACATATTTTTAGAAAATTCCCCAAAAAACCGAAAACAACTTAAAACATTTGGTGCTCATTGCATTCGCGGGAATGGAAATGGTCTAATGGCCATTTCCGTCATCCACTTCGTAGAAGGAGGATGGCGTAGGCATGCCCCTCCCCTCTTATGCTCCCTAAGCCAGCACCACATGCAACGCGCGACGCATACGACAGAGCACTAGATGGAGCGGATTGACACTACGCGGTAAAACGCGCATCACCCCCACACACACATGCAAAGAAGATAACATATACTCAACACAAAGCTCAACTGGAAGAATTCAATGAGACGAGGATTTTCAGGTATTTTTGTTACCTCGTGTATCTACTGTTGTTTCATCAAACTCAACAGCAAATACACCAAGGTTTTCTTGGGATCGTTTTGTTTCTCAATTTATGTATCTAGGTCCTTTATTGTGATACAACAGGGGTTTATTGGACTTGTTTTGTTTCCCAATTTATGTATAGGTCCTTTATTGTGATCACTGGGTTAGAACCTACACACATGCCTCGTAAGATTAGAGAACACTTACAACTAAGTGAGGTCATTAGAAGAGGATATTGGTTCCTATCTGAAGAAAAACCCCTCACAGACTCCCTATGTTACTCACTCCCATGACATTTTCCCTAGAATATGGTTTGGAATTGATAATGGTTTGGAATTGATCCACTGGAATCTACGGTCTTAATATATGCTTCTAGGGCTCATGGACCATACACGCAAAAGTCTCAAACCACTAATGGGCTTATAAAGGGAACATTTTCCCGACTAGTGGGATATGGGCACCATTATAAGCGATTTATACCAGAGATGTCTAAGGTCCCAACGTATTGTCCAAATATGAAAACTAAGGTATTAGGCTCTAAAATATTACTCTCTATGGATAATGGGCCATGCATAATGCCACAAGACCCATGGCATGCCATGTAACGAGCATACTTAGTTTTTGAATGAGATGTGGTTAGTATTTTGAGGTTTTACACAAAAAAAATGGGTCTCCAATACATGCCTATGGTCTAATGATAAAAACCAAAATCTTATACCTTAAAATAATTTTAGGGATCATGGCCCATGTATAAGGATCCAAACCACTGACAATCCTATAATGAGAATTTTTGGCATAAAAGAGAGATATGGTCACTACTTTGGGGCCTTGCACACAAGGCATGGATTTCAAGGTCGTGATATGGTCCGCGGAAAAAAAAATTCTTAGGCCCTAAAATATGCTTATTGGGTTCAAGGGCCATGCACAACATCTCATAACACCATGCACACTCTATATAGGGAATAATTAGCCTTTGAGTGTAAAATCAACATGTTACGTAAACAATTTCCAAAAAAGACCTTGAAAAGAGCAGAAATGGATCAGAAAGAGTACTCAATGACTTGAATGAAGAAAATAGATGAATAGCAAGCCTTTTCATCAGGGAAACCTCCTTATACAATTTACGAAGTACACAATACAAGGCAAGACAAGATACAATGATGACTAAAATGAAAATATATCCTTCCTATATATATGAGACAAAGGTGTACAATAACAACTAATAGACCCACTAATAGACCCAAGACAACATCAATAATATGTAGTGTACCATTCTATAGGGGGTAATGTGCCATCATTGAGGGCTTAACATGCCCCTCCCCTTAAAAAAGTGTTTTCTTCAACGCTGAAGTATTTCTGAATGTTGTTGTATAAATGACTTGTCTTCCCATGTTGAATCTTCCACGGGTAGGTTCTTCCATTTAATGAGATACTCTAGAATTGATCGATTTTGAAGTTGTCTAATTCTTGTTTCAATGATTGCTTTAGGATACAAGATTATTTTTTGTTCCTCATCAAGTTCTTGTAATATCATTTGAACTGGTAGCTTGTCACCAATTACATTCCTTAAACATAAAACATGGAAAACTGGATGGACTCATGAAGATGTAGGCAGTTCCAATTTGTAGGCCATACTACCAATATTTCGTAGCACTTTATAGGGACCGTAGTATTTAGGTAATAATTTATTATCCTTATTGGTGTTCTTCAGGGACATCTGTTTGTATGGTTGTAGTCTTAAAAACACCCAATCCCCCACATCAAATCTTCGTTCACTGCGGTGTTGATCTATTTGTTGTTTCATTCAATTATGTGCCAAAGTTAAGTTGTCCTTTAAGAGTTGAAGAACTTGTTGTTGATGCTCCATGTGTTATTCCACTACATGAACCTTAGATGAGTCTCTTAGTGAATATGTGATGGATGGTGGATGATAGCCATAAAGTTCCATAAATGGGGTCATTTTCGATGTATGGAAGGAACTATTATACCACCATTCTACCAAGGGTAACCACTTGAACCATTTTGTTTTTTTATCAGCTACAAAACATCAAAGATATCCTTCCAAACATTTGTTCACTATCCTTTTTTGTCCATCAGGTTGAGGATGATAAGATGAGCTATGAGCCAGCTGAGTACCCAAACAAGAAAATAATTCAGTCCAAAATTTTCCAGTGAAAATCGGGTCCCTATCACTTACTATAACATTTGGAGTACCATGTAGTTTTTGGACTATCTCCATAAAATCAGTGGCAAATGTGCTAGCTTTGAAAGGGTGAGATAGTGCACAAAAGTGTGCATATTTAGTAAGTCTATCAAGAAACACCATGATGACACTCTTTCCTTCAAACTTTGGTAAACCTGTGATAAAATCCATTGATACCTCTATCCAGGGATAATTTTAAGGACCCATACTTATTTAAAAGCGTATAAACCTTGGCGAATCTTACCAATTCTTAAAATGTTAGCTATAAAATATTTGGCGATATTTTTCTAAAATTATTTCAATTTCTAAGGATTTTAAATAGTTTATATAATAATTTGGCGATTTTTAGAGTGAAAAAAGTTTACCCCATCAAAATTGGGCGAAATGCAAATTGTTGAATCTTTTTTTGGAAAAAAAACATGGAAAAATAGCCCATGGGCTAAATTTCGCCCCTAAAATTATCCTTGCCTCTATCCATCGTTGCCTTGGAATGGAAAGTGGTTGTAGAAGACCTGGGGTCTTAATTGTTTCAACTTTATTTTGTTGGGAAACCAAACATTCTGTCACAAATTTTCGAACATCAGTTTTAAGACCATCCCAAAAAAATATTTCTTGACCCTCTGGTAGTTTTTTAAAAAACCTGAGTTCCCTCCTATCGGTGAGTAGTGGAATTCCAAAAGTACCTTTTTCTTTAGTTGGCAACTCTTACAAAGATATAAGTGATCCTTGTACCATAGAAAGTCATCTTTCCACATAAATGTATATGAGGCACTTGGATCCTAGTGCAGCTTTTGAATGAATGTCCACATTTCTTCGACATTCTTCCATTCATCCCTTGCTTTGGTTATCCAATCTGGTTGGATGATTGAGGTAGCATAGAGAAATGCTTCAACATCCTTATCTTTCCTAGAGACTGCATCTGCCATAACATTTTTCTTCCCCTTTTTGTAGATGATTTCAAATTCATATCCCAACATCTTTGTTACCCATTTTTGCTGCTTTTATGAAGATAGCCTTTGTTCCAAGAAATATTTAAGGCTATCATGATCAGTTTTAACCTTGAAATGTCTTCCTATGAGGTAGGGGCGCCATTGCTTCAAGGCATGTAGAATTGATAGCATTTTCTTCTCATAAATTGGTTTGTGTAGATTCTTCCCCTTAATTGGCCAGCTTTCAAAGGAAAGTGGCCTTCCATCTTGCATTAGAACAACACCAATGCCATTCCCAGATGCATTGCATTCCACGACGAAGGTTTTTGTGATATCGGGAGTAGCCAAGACTGGGGATCTACACATAGCCTCTTTGAGTTCTTCGAAGGTCTTAGTTTCATTTGGAGTCCATGAAAATGCATCTGTTCAATAATGTTGTTAAGGGTGCTACTATTCGCCCATAATTCTGAACAAACTTACGATAATATTATGTCAACCCAAGAAATCCCCTAAGGTGTTTTAGGGTTGTAGGGATTTTCGATTCCTGGATTGCTTTAATTTTGTTAGGGCTAACCTTAATTCCTTCATGATATAAGATATGACCCAGGTATTCCGCCTCCTATACTCCAAAGAAAAATTTGGAGGGTTTTGCATATAATTGTTGTTCCTCCAATAGTCCGATCACCTTATCAACATGTTGAACATGGGCTTCCCAATATTTACTGTATATCAGTATATCATCAAAGAATACTAACACAAATTTTCAAAGAAAGGGCTTGAAGATGGAATTCATCAAACCTTGAAATGTGGAAGGTGCATTTTTAAGGCCAAAAGGCATGACCAAAAACTCATAATGGCCTTCATGGGTTCAGAAAGTTGTTTTTGGAATGTCCTCTTTCTTCATTCTGATCTGATGATATCCTGAGCGAAGATCCATCTTGGTGAAGTAAATTTCCTCGTGTAATTCATCTAACAATTCATCAATAAACAGAATGGGGAATTTATCTTTAATAGTGAGCTTGTTGAGCTTTCTATAATCTACAAACATACGCCATGATCCATCCCTTTTGTGCACCAATATTACTGGAGAAGTGTAATAACTTTGGCTAAATTGAATTATTCCATCCTCTAACATTTCTAAGACCATATGCTCAGTTTCACTTTTCTGGGCATAGGGATATCCGTAAGGCTTGATATTGGGAGGAACAATTCCTGGAACCAAGTGAATAGCGTGATCATGTCCTTGAGTAGGTGGGATACATGTGGGAATATTATCAAATACCTTGGAATGATTGTCGAGGACCTGTTGTAGATCTGGAGAGATAGACAATTTAGGTGTTTGAACATCCAGTGAGCAAAATTGTGCAATTACACCCCATTGTTCCTTCCGCAAAATCTTGTTCATGCAATTAGAGTTGATTATCTTACCAGGTCTCCCTATGATACCTCTTAACACAAATTCTTTTCCTCCCTGAAAAAAATTCAAGAAAAGATCTTGAAAATTAAAAGCTTATGTTCTCAAGGAGTGTATCCATTGGACCCTTAGGACCACATCAACCCCACCCATTGGAATTTCGATCATTGGACTATTTAGGACATACTCTCCCATAGAGAGATATATCTTATGAAATTTTCCTGAGCAATTTATAGTTCTTCCATCCGCATCCATCACCTGAAACTCTGGTGCTGGATATATAAAGCAATTTAAATCTCGTTCTATCTTACAATGAATAAAATTGTGAGTACTGCCAAAATCAATTAGTACTATTAGCGTTTTCTTCTTGATATATGCTTTAATATTGAGAGTTTGAGGAGTGGTAATTGCAGTCAACACATTGCAAGATATGATGGGGTGAATTTATTATGCTTCAATCCCTGGTGTTGGTTCTTGGTGTGAATCCTCTTCTTTCGATTATTCTTGTTCATTTTCTTCCTCTTCTTCACAATCTATGTAAAATAGTTTCTTCTCAGTGCACTTGTGGCCCTTACTGTATTTTCTATCACAACTGTAACAAATCCCTTTCGCTCTTTTTTCTTCTACTAGTTGTTGTGTCAACCTTGTGGGTTGTGGATGACTCAAGACCACACTTCCTTCCTTATAGTTGTAAGTCGTAGACTTCCTTGTTGCCCTAATTTTGTTTTCAACTTTTATTGCCACCCTAAATGCATGCTCCAAGGACTTAGGTTCCCAAAGGAGAACCTCATGTGGGATGTTATCCTTTAAAGTTCCAATAAAGAGATACAATAAATTATCTTCTGAAATATTCTTCACTCTGAGACTTAGCTTATGAAACTGCTTGATATGCTCTGTAACTGGGCCTTTTTGCTTGATATTTACCAACTGGCTAAAGAATGTGTTGCTATTTATATCCCCGTAATGTGCAATGAATTCTTTTGTGAATATATACCAAGAGATAATAGAGTCCTTTCTACGGTCATAAAGCCATTGGTACCATACAAATTGATTAGGCTCTAAATATAATGATGCAATAGTTACCATTTGAAAAGTAGGAACTTGTTGTAGATCAAAGAATTGCTCCATATGAAATATCCATTTTATTGGATCATTGCCATCAAACTTTCTCATGTCAATATTAGGAAGTTGGGTTCCCCCTAGTGACCATCCCTGATGACTTCCATTACTAGAATCATTTCCTCTTGGAATATTCTTATTCATGGGATGTTTCTCAACATGGAATTATATTTATCCTCATGAGTATCTTGGAACACATCATCACCTGTTGGGGGAGTATCCCTTGAATTTTGTATGAGATTATAAATATTTTTCATATTTCCCAATGATTTCTCCTCAAAATTGAGTAAATCAACTCTTCTCACAAAACCTTTCATATTTTCCTCCATTTTAGTCAACTTCTCCTCTACTAAATATACTTTTTTCACAGACCCTTTAATCATATTTTCCAATTGGGACACTCAAAAAGAGAGGTCTTCTATTTCATCATACACCGTGGATGGATCCTCTGGTGGTTTGAGTGGAGTGTGAGTTTTTACACTTCCTTTTGGTGGCATTTTGAACAATATAAATAGATATCACACCCTACATTTCACCAAAATTAGATCCTTCTACTCAAAGATATTCAAATTTAAAATGGCATACCTTTTCAAACTCTAATTGGAAGACTGTTTTATGGCCAATTTGAAACTGAGGTAAATTTGAAATTACGAGTCCTCTAGTTCTAAACCTTCGTCCTACAGTATCTTGATGTGTCCTTTTTCCAATTCCATAGGTATGACCTAATTCCAATGTACCAAGAAGAAGTTATTGTGAATCTCCCAACACTTCTTATTTTTGGTCTTTCTAGAATAGCAAACTTGTACGGTATGCCATGCGTCCAATATTTCATATCTGAGGATGAAAGCCCTACCACAGATAGTGTGGTACGTATTATTTCTGGTGCAATAGGTCTCACGCAATTTGGATCTCACATGCTCTAGATATGACCTTTTTCCCTAGAACACATGGTTTAGACTAGTTTTTGAACTAGTCAAAAACCCTAGCTTCAAGGAAAATATCTTTGAACCTGTAATGTCTCAGGATCTGAAAATTGGACCATAGATACCTCAGCCCTTTTTTGAGATGTTTTTTGAGCCTTGCTTTCTGAAACCTTGTCTAATTTTTTTTTAGAAAAAATACCCAAGATGACTTGTTTTGAAGAAACCAATCCCGAGGAAAAAGCTCTGATACGAAATGTTATGTAACCAATTTCCAAAAAAGAGCTTGAAAAGAGAAGAAATAGGTCAGAAAGAGTACTCCACGACTTGAATGAAGAAAATAGATGAATAACAAGCCTCTTTGAGGGGGAAACCTCCTTATACAATGTACTAAGTACACAAGACATGACAAGACTAGATACAATGATGACTAAAATGAAAATATGTCTCTATATATAGGAGACAAAGGTGTACAATAACAACTAATAGACCCACTAATACACCCAAGAAGACATCAATAATATGTAATGCACCACAATATAGGGGGTAATGCGCCACTTTATAGGGGGTAATGTGACATCATTGACGGCTTAACACAACACTAGTTCAAAACAATTGTAGATGAGGTATAGGTTGCATCACCATGGTCATGGCCTAGTAATGAAAAGTAAGGTCTAGTTCTGATTACAGAACTCATGGGCCATGCAATATTTAGCTAGTGAGTGGGACATGGACACCATTTTGAGGCTTTGCAATCCATGGATCATGGCTCTCGAGGATTTGGCCATAGTTTAGGGTGAACAGTTAAGGATTTTGGATGTATCACTTGCTTCTATAACTTATGGGCTATGCATGGGCCCCAAAGTACCACATAGGTCACGTAGACAAAATCCTTTGGTCTATAAGTATGATATGTGCACCAATTAAAGGTTTTGTGCACCATGCATGGGTCTCATAGCCTTAGCCATGAAGGTAAGTACTTAGACCCAAGAATATTTCTTCAAGGATTTAGGGGAAATGCAAAGATCCCTAAACCACCACGTAGACCTCATTGAGAGAATTTAAGATGCATGACCTTGTTAAGGACCTTTAGGAATCAATTATAGATAATAACAATTTAAGATAATACAAATTATCATAATTTTCAATGCTAACTATTTTTAATAAGATGTTATAATGTGGATTGGAAAAGGGATAATAAATGCATGCATGCCATATAAGGTGATCAACTTATTTGATTGTATTTTTTTGGATAAGATTGTATTCATGATAACACACTCCCATTTTTATATGTATGTGATCTAAACTATATTGCATGTAATAGTCATAATACATATAACATCACATTCACCATGAACCAATCACATTCACCATGAACCATGTAAGAGTCATAATATATAACATCAAATCCACATCACTAATGTAAAAATCCATAAACACTCTATCATATACACCAGATGAAAGTCATGTATTTGTATTGGAAATAGGTCTAAAAATACATTTTTATACAAAATGGAACATCGCTCCCAATACATATATTGGATTCTCATGCCCAAAAATAGAATAAGGGAAGCTCATGACCTAGACACAAATAAACATCTCCTTCCCAAAACACCACATCATGGATAATGTGCATAATGGGTGTCTCAATCACCCTAGCCACCATCGACACCCCGACACTCATCTCCAAAATCAATCTTCCTCCACTATGAGCTGGAGGAAGCTTGAGCCCCCCTGCATCTAGGTGTAGAGCATCTCTCCAAGATCCGAAAGGGAAAAAACAACATATCCATTTTCCCGCAATTCTATCAATTAGTACACTTAAAAAATTACAATTAGAATTCAAATCTTGTGTACTCACCTAAGAGAAGACGACGTCTCATAACGAGATTGTTCATCTCCTTGGTCTAAGTCTCTCAACAATGCCTCCCTGCAACAATTACAAAAATCAATTAATACATAAAAATCAAAATGCATTATTTTATAAATTCCATTCATGCTTTATAATATTTTAATGAACTTAAAAATATCACCATAAATATCTGAGGCAATGTAGGAGATTTCCCTTCTTGGCTAGGAAGTGGAGCACTGGGATGGACAACTTTCTTTGAGGCAATGGTTGTGGAGGTGGTTGATATAGGTAGAGGGAGGGGGTTGATGTTGGTATAGGGGAGGGGGATAATGTATCTAAATGGGTGGGGGTTCATTGCACCGAGAGTAGCGAGGTGCTTTGAGCCCGGCATGGGGGAGATGTTTTAATGTAATGTAACTTTACCAAAAATAAAAAGTAATTAAGAAAAATTCATGTCGGCTAATATAATAAAAAATAAAAAAACAAATAAAAAGTAATTAAAAAATCAATTTCGGATGTGTAATATTTTATCTTGAAGTGTAAATTTTTCTAGACATGTAAAAAAATTAAAATTAAAAGAAATTACACCTCAAGAAATTGGATGCCTCTCTGTGCTTGATAGATCTGGATTTAAAATGGATCTATGCTGGTGTAAGAGAAATGGATGGAGATGATGTGGATGGAGCCAATGTGGATGGAGCAGATGGAGCCAAATGTTGGACAATTGGGGGAACCACAAGAGAGGATGGGTGTGGGTGATGATATAGCCCCAGTGGCTATACAAGGGATGATAATGCCCTATGGGGGGAGATGGGTATGTCAATCATGGGGGCAAAGTGCCCAGTCACGGGACTTGGCATGAACTAGGTGGAATATATGGACGGATGTGTGGGTATGGTGATCAGAGAGCAGAAGATGGAACTTACATAAACATATGAAATACATTGCATTAGTTTAAAAAACATGTAAATTAACCATACAAACACAATGAATTTTACATCAAATATATAATTAATTTCACACAAGTTACTTGAATGATGGGTGATCTGCTCAACCTAGGTGGAGACCTATGTTCAATCTCTTTAGAAAGAACCTATGGAAACACAACATTGAGATTGATATATCATAAAAAACTTTGACAGTTTCAAGTAAATCAATTTTTAAATCCTATAATATACACTAATTTAAATATCTGTATGTGAGGTGCTGCAATATCCACAACTACTCCCATGGCGGAATCAAGGTTGGGAGTAGTAATGTCCTCCCACCTTGATTCAGTTGTTTCATATAGAAACAATTGTACATGCCAAAAACATCAATTGCATATTAAATACTCTAATAAATGTTTATCTAACAATTGTAAAATTTTACAATTAAAAATATAATTGATCGTTTACGGCCATTTACAAATCTTGTACTAGCATCAGACATAAAAGTATCTTGTACAGGATCCTTCGTAGGGCCATGGAAAGTATGGCCACAGTGAGTGCACTGATGGGGTAATACTTAGTTTTCAAAAGTATCATTTTCCCCACTAGCTGTCATGGATGGTCCATGACCAATGGGGCCTAAAGGACCTACACCTGATTTTCCTTTGTGTTGTTCTAATGGGTCATTCCTGGATGATGCCACAAATGTACTATGTTGTAGTACACTAGTGTAAGTTGTGATATGGTAGTGGCAGTCTCAGCTAGGAAATCTAGTAATTGAGGTGTCTATGGTTTTAGGCATATGCCTAGGATTAGGTATCCCTATCATTGGGTTACACCTGGTGATGGGTCGATCCTGGGTAGATCCAAGACCAACCCACTGAAACTCACTAATGTTAAATTAGTTGACGTGCAGACCCAAAATGAACTCCACATATAGTTTCCGAAGTAAATATAACAGAACCTCCCTATTATTGCGAGGAGGTTTGTCGAAAATTATAAACCATCAACTCATCCAGTTTTGTTTCCATGGCTCATATGTGCACCAATCCATGAAAATGAACCTTTTGTGTGGATTAGGAGGTAGGTTGGTCCTGGTGTCAATGAAAAAGCTAACTATAGTATGTTTTGAGATGTTCAAATCTTTGATTTGGTCTCTACTAAGACCGGTGGAATAGTACTCTCTCATCTTGGCCCTATACTTGGTTATGCTTAGCAATTGACAATGAGTGTTGGATTCAAAGGAATCACATGGCAGTCAAGGAGAAGAATATATCACGCATAATAGCCATAGAGAGGAACATAAATGGAGTCGAGCGTTCCACTGTTTCATTCATTCGTGAAATGGTATATTTATACATTAATTGGAGAGGTTGGAGCGGTTACAACCGCTCCAAATCCTCTTTAGTTTAGTACAATAATACAAGATAATGATGACAGATTAAGAGACCCAAACGGTCCCTCCAACATCTTCCCCACCACAAAGCTCTTATTCATCCCGAGGAGAACAAGTATGCAGAAAACAATTGCGACTTGTGATTCTTCAGTATCCATCTTCAATCGGGTAAAAGTCGATCAATGCCTCAACCTTTAATCATATAGCCAGCTTTCATCTCCATCAACTCAGAACTAAGGTCTATTAGCTCTTCTTTCTATACCATTTCTCTGCCTTCAACTTCCGAAGTCACAATCCAAGAACTGCTTCTCAATTTTTCAACAGGGGACTCGATCGATTCAAGTGTTCTTTGTTTCGTCATCTTGTCTTTAAATCACTTTTTCTGTGCAGTGTAAACATTCTTCTGCTTGAATTCCTTGAATGTCTTCTGCTACTATGGAGATTTAAGATGCCTACAAGGTTCATTAGAATGTTTGTGTGTGTTCTTGGTGATGGTCGACTACTTTTAAACTTGAATTGACTCGATTCCACTTATAGATTCCACCATAGACCAACTTTTTTTACAAAAGTAGTGGAGATCACCTACCTTCAAGGAGGCCCACTTTTCATCCGCTTGACTTCAAAAATTTAGAGTCACATTGGAATAGTGACTCAGTCAATGCAAGATGAACCTCGACCACAAGTTAAAGTGACTGAAACACTATCGACCATAATAGAATATAGGGCAAATGATTTGTCGACGAGTCACATCAACCGGGTTAGTAATATACCATCGACCATATTATGGGTCAACATTTTTAATAACATAACCGAATACAATATCACCAATGTTTAAAGGATATCGACTAAATGTTAATAACACCATACCGTGGTGTTCGACCCATGAAATAATTTTCATCGGCTCTTCCAAACCGTCGTCAACTTCTTTATAAAACATTTGGTAATCACCTTCAGAAAATAAGAGTATGTATTGGGCAGTCCATAATCACCGAATGAGGGGTCGACCATAAAAAATAGGATCGACCAATGTCTTCAGAGGGCCAATCTTCATCTTCTGTTTAAGCTTCCAAGTAGAACAAAAACCAGTAATAGATGGATGAAGTGTGATAACTGGTATTCAAATTGTCCTGGTTTTTGGTGATGGGCGACAGAAAATTTTCTGGTGAGGTATAGTTTCATTTTTTCTGGTTATTTTTTTAGAATTTTGACAATCTGAGTCGTCTTAAAATGAACCAAAATCCTTAAAGGCACAGTTCTATGGTATAATTCTGCAGTAAATAGAATAGAACTACAATTCCACCAGTTTTTATAACTAGATCTAGGAAACGATTTGAGTGCCAGTTATCCCACGCCAATACGATTTGTAATGGATGGTCAACATACTTTTCTGGAAGATAGTCGATCGATTTCTATTAAATTGCATGCGCTAGTCTTTAATGCATCAAATCCTAGTACTTCATAAGGGAATTTATGCTTATAATTGTCTGTATATAGAGCAACTTCAGCTGATATATTTCAACGATGACTAGTCTTTAATGCATCAATACATAATCTTTCAGCGCCCATCACACATTAACAAAAGACTTCTTTGCAGCATCCAATTTTTTTTAAACCCCCAACTCAATACTAAATCAACTGAAAAGATTGAATCAATTATGTGCAGACTATGTCAATAGCGCATCCACAAATAATTCCTTTAATGATCTCAATGTACTCACTAAAGAGTCAACAACGGTATCTTATTTATCTTCTTTGCAAGTAATTTATGCATACACACGTGAGCAGTCCTTCATCTTTTTTGTAGGTTTCTCTACATCTCACAATTTCTTCTAGGAATCACATGGCACTCAAGTAGAAGAATATATACCTTGCATAATAGCCATCAATAGGAACATAAATTGAGTCGAACATTCAATTGTTTCATTCATTCTTGAGCATGGTCAATTAGGCAATGATGTTGTTAAGGGATGTGGCTAAGGAAAGTCTTTATGGTTCCCTAGTGGTTCTAAGCTCTTGAACCAAGGTTCTTAACTGGTTTAAATGTTGGTTAATTAAGCATTTTATGGTTGGGTTCTCCTCAGGGTTAATATTTACTTTAGATCAAGTTTAGGGTTTTGTGTGCTCGGGATATCCTAAAGATTGTTTGTTCAAGAATTTGTTTCACATTATTGGCCATTGTGATGGAGAGACAATCTGCAATTAAAAAATGTTTTTATTTAAGTTTAGGTTGATTTTTTACCATGTTTACAATGTTTTTTTAATTAAATCATTAAAAAACCCCAAAAAAATGAAAATTTATAAATGGAATCCTACATAGATAATGTGTTGGATGATTGGTAAGTGGATGGATGCGCCCGTGTTCCTTTTTCTATTCTTTGGATGCATTTCCACCGAAAATTTATAAATGGAATCCTTCATAGATAATGTGTTGGATGATGGGTAAGTGGATGGATGTGCCCGTGTTCCTTTTTCTATTCTTTGGATGCATTTCGACCAACCCAATCGAGGTGGAATCGGGCGGAAATAAGCCTCGACCCAATTTTTGGTATATAGAGACACGTGCGCACTTTTGTGCCAATGTGTATGCTTTAGTGGAGATTCAGCAATTGCTGGACCAAAAGCATGTGCGTAGTGACAGTGGCGTGTGCCTGCTTTTTATTTTTTTATTTTTAGCACTCACACGCTCTTATTGCATCAGTTTTGGGTACCATTTTCGTGTGAATGCTCATAAGAAAATTATGATTCGATTAAAAAAATGAAATATATTATGTTCTGATATCTGACCTAAGAAGCCACAAGTTGGAAGAATATATTCAGGAACAAGCCAAGCCACAAGTTGGAAGAATATATTCAGGAACAAGCCAGGAAGACAATTAAGAATTTTCTGTATTATTAGATCATTTTTCAATGTGGCAATGATAAAATCTATTACCATTGTTAACATGGGGGGCTTCAAACGCCCTACCTCTAAGGCACATTTTAAGCACTGATAGGTTGGATGAAGTAGTTCAAGACATGGAAGAGTTCCTGCAAAGAATTTTCCATTCATGAAGAAAAATCGAGCCATTTTCTAGTCTCCTTCCCCAACAGTACCATGTTCCCAAAATATATGGATGCTTCTCTGTCCAGGTAAAGAATGTTGAACTTTGTGATTTGATTGACTCAATCAACACAGAGGTGGGAGTAAAAAAATGTTGTTCAAGTTGTCACTAACAATGCAGCCAACTGTGTGCCACCCATTCTATAGACCTCATGTTCTATAGACCTCATGTCAACGGATAATGGAAACTTTTTGGGTCCAAGAACATATAGAGAAGCCTAGTCCATTACCCAATATATCTACAATCATACCAGGGTACCTAGCATGATGAGGGCTCAAAGTAAAGGCAATGAACCTGTTTGCACTGTTGTCACTGGATCTGCACAATTGTCACTGGATCTTCACAAATACTAGAGATTTGAAGAATATGTTTATGTCATGTGACTGGACAAATTCCATATATGCAAAGACCATTGATGTCATTCAGATTTCCGTTATAGTATTTTCTTCATGGTTAAGGGAAATCTTTGAATCGTCCATGTGAAAAAATTTCGGTCATAAGCAAACCCGAATGCTTTGTTCTGTAAATTTATCCTAAAGACCAGTAGTGCTTTTCGAAAAACTGAACATGCAGCTTCGTTTTCCTCCAAAAGACGTTTCCAATGGCTAGAAATCAACTTGAATCTGATCCCAGGATTATCTCTTATGACCTCCAGAAGTTGGAAACTGTATACTTTTCTGAGATTTTTTGCTGCAAATTGAGACCCGTGACCAACTTTTGTTCCCAAGATTAATCGTATGTTCTGATCCCAGGATTAATCGTATGTTCTCTATTGATGAACTCTGTGATGGATTGAGTGACAATGGTAACGAATGAAAGGAAATGTAGGCAAATGTTAAATTGTGGATGATACATAAAACTGTGAAAATTTTGTAATATTCATATAGAAATTATCATAAACATGCATACAATATATTCATACAAGAAGATTGCACCGTGAACAAGGATGGGGATCATACCTCCAGGCCGTCGTACGAGTACCAAATCAGCATTCCTGTAAGAGTACCATGCAACTTAGATTTATATACATTCACAGAAATATGGCTGTACACATCCATTTAAGCAGTCACTAAGATGTGACTACAGTGTTGTAGGATGTAATATGTTAGCATTTCTGCTTGCAGATAAAGTCCACAAAAAGTTCATCTATGCCGAGAAAAAGCTATGTTGCTTTCAAGTACATATGTTGCTTGAGTACATCTTTGTGAAGGTATTGGTACAAGGATGAAAAAATTTTGAACTACATGTATGGGGTATGTAGATTTTCCTGTGTAAAGGAGGAGGTCATAAGGATGTGGGTACTGCACATACAACTATGGCATGGGGGGCATAGAAGTACCCAGCTAACTATGGAAAATTCTAACCCCCAAAAAAGATATCCTTGGTAAAATATGTAAACATACAATTTTCTACAAAGGATACATGTCCTGAAACTTATAATGGCATGGTTTGCTATATTTCATTTGCTTACTTTATTGTTTGGAATCAGAAATCAAAACCACAACATTGAAAAAAAGGCACTCTTTGCAGCAGATAACAAATTAAATTTGCAAACTCCAAGCCAAAAGTAATTGGAAAACCTTGTCACTCAAACAATGCAAGAAATAAAAGAGCATGGGTTTGATGTGTTTTATACAAATAAAATCCCAACCCTGACAAATAAAAGTTTCAATTACAGCAGAGATGAACTTATCAAAGGAGATTTGGAAAATGACCTTTTCTCCCAACGGTTAGCGCTGAAAATCAAATGAATGGTTCTGTCATCCATATCTTCTTTGCCATACAAATAAGAAGATATCATCTTCCCCATGGCCGTAGTGCGATCAGGGAAAGCTTGACTAGCTAAGTAGGATGCCAACTTCAAGCACTGAGAACTTTTGCCACTTCGATCCAGTCCTTCCAACACAATCAAAGCACCTCGCTTGCTATCACAACTAAGATTAGTTATTTCCATCGTATTTCCATTGACATTCTGTGTGCAAGTCTTATGGGCATTCTTTCAGCACAAAAATAGGTTTTCAACACAACACCATATCGAAGAAGCCCTCTTGTTACGCTGCAATGTTCAGAAAAATCATGAGCCCACTTTATTGTATAATCTACACAGCTTAGGACCCCTCACTATATTTATCAAAGAAATAAGGGCTTACCTTAACCTTGGACTAGCCGACGCTGGGATTTGCATGGAATGGTTGAACCATGCACTTACACTTGAACCCGTGATCTTTCAATCAAGAGGGTTCAAAATTTAAATTAATGAAATACTCAAAAGAACTCGCAGAAGATCTACACTAGCAAAGAAGTTACTCTTGCAGAGTAAAACCCGCATACAGAAAAACATAGATGACTACAACAGAGTGCAAAGAGGGCTTATCAATAAATGCATGAATTACAATAAGTCCAAATTCAAATTTCAAATAACTGAAACCTTATAAGTCTGCTAATGTAGGACTTAAACCCAGAATGGAAGATATATTTTCATGAGCGAAACATACAATGTAAACCATGAAACAGTAAATACTTCCTTCAGATTGAACATTGTAACCAGCGTTACCGGGCGGAAGAGAGCCGGATTGAACTCACTTAGCTGGGTGTAGGTCTGCCTGTTAGTCGTCCCTTAGGTGCATCCCCAACGAGGCAAGTTTCAGCAAGAACAGTTTCATTCTTAATCCCAGGACCAGGAACCAGGCAATTTAACGAACCATGTCTTTCCCATCCATGTGACTGCTGGGTTTTATACAATCCATTATTTATTGCAACTGGGCTTTGGACAACCCATCAAGTATTGCCAAAATAGCATTGGTTGTTGTTCGCTGTAACCAAGTAGTGGAGAGGAGCACTAGTTAATTATAACTTATAGTTTATCTGGTGCCAGGTAAACTTCTCCATGGCGTCATATGTAATAACCAGATTATTCAAATTGTCAAGGTGCAAACGTGTATATGCAAATTGTTGTTTATGGCTCGGGTCGACCCTCCCACTCCGCTGTCCTAGATAGAAAAGCCCTGTAGAGATCAGCTCTATTGTTTACGGCTTGGGTCGGGCTACTTCTTCCCCCTCATCTAGAGAGAATCCCTATAGACCTGTTGCTAAACTAACTGCACCTTCCCCTTCCCTGCCTGCGAATAAGTGATGAAATCCAATTGATATAGCGGCCATTGTACACTAATGAAATATGTAAGTTCCCTGTGGTGAGAATTACTTTATGGTCACATGGAGCTGCTTACTTAGTTATCTACTGCGGAATTTGGGGCAGGCTGATCAGAAAAACTGAGAGGGTGGTCCCATCGATTCCCGCGGAAATTCGTTAGAGTTGTTGACAAAGGAACAATGGAGACTTTATAAATTCCTAAAAAGCAATTTTAATTCTAATTAAAAATAATACTGAAAAATAAAACATAAAAAATAAAACATAAGAAAGTGTATAATTTAGCGAGGAAACTTGACAATGTATAATTTAGCGAGGAAACTTGACAATGGAGGGAATTGACTTACGTTTAAATTTTTCAAAAATCTTATCTTTGGGATGTACTTTTAATTCAAGACGCGCCAAAATGAAAATGAGAAAAAACAAGGAAACACAGCTCTCCATGGACTATGGCCTGAGCTGGCTTTCTACCTAACCACATGTCATCCCAAACCGCGAGACCTTCATAAATTTCTTAGTAATATATTAAAAAATTTAGTAACCAATGTAATTTTTCTTTTTACGAGGAGGGAAAATGAGTTTGTGTTGAGTTCTTTTAAAGTTTCCTAATCATATATTAACATTTTTATTTTTAGAAACTAATGTAATTTTTCTTTCTTAGGATGGAGGAAACTCTAACTCCTATTTTTTGAAGTTTTTAAAGCAATCTTCATTCATTTTAGAAAGTTGTATAATTTTTTTAAATCTAAACAAAAAATTCAAGACATAGAAAAATGAAGTATTACAATTTAAAAAATAATAGTTATTGAATAATTTTAAAAAAAATTTCATTCTATAATGTATACAATAAAAAATGGTAATAAATATAGCTATAAATTTTGAAGTAACAATCATAAATATAGTTATAAATTTCGAAGTAGCCAATTATAAATAGACTTTTACTTCCAAGAAGGTTTTGATTATTACAACTCTCGTAGAAAATCCTTGGATGAAGCAAATCATGACTAGCACATGAGGTTGTCAGGTAGGACACAAGACAAATGATCCAAAATGTCATCCAAAAGAACCATTAGGACAAGTTCTATATTAGTCAGCCTCATGCTTTGCCTCACATGTTGTTCTAGGGACTTCCCCACATGGTGACAAAGGCGTTTTGTTGTATGGAAATGTTATACATATAGAAAATATAGAAATCCTACATGAATTTGGTCATTGGAGTGGAGGTTTAATTAAACAAAGTATTCGGCATGGGTGAAGAAACCCTTATTGGTAGAGATCATGGTTAGAGAATAGGAAGATCCCCCCCTAACAGAATATTTTAGTTACAAGGGGGGAGAGGTGGGGCTAATTGACATAGCCCAATATGTGTTAAATGCTATCAAGAGAAACAACTAGGTTGGTGAGGCTTAGGTAGAAAAAATATTTAATGTATTTCTCATTTTTTAGACTATTTCGATGATCATTTCTCCTATCATCAATGTGTATCCTAAGGGGTCTTATTATTATCATCTCATACCCGATAATATTAGTGTGGATCCCAAGCCCCTAAGTCCATTCAAAATGAATCTCCAATGGATTAAGGATTATATATCTCAATTATATATATTCTATAAAGGTAGTATGGATTCCATATAGTGAACAATCCCCTGATTTTGTGTTTGCTCATCTTTCCTAAACAATTTGAAGAGGGATAAGAAGGCCTTTATTTCATTGGAAAATGAAAAAAAACACTTATGATGAAAGACTCTTCATTGAGATTGAGTACAAGTTGTCAAATTTGTATTCTTAGGATCATTTTCAGTTTCTCTTAGATCAATTCAAGAAGATGCAATTTTATCTATGAGGAGAATTTAAAGAATATCTACTTAAATTGGATGATTTCTAGCTTGTCTTTGTGTTATAATCCTATGAAATTCTTAGAGTTGGGTTCCTTCCTGAACCATGTGCAAAGCCTTGAGACTCGTAGCTAATGTTGATAACCTTCTAATTGGATTTATATCCCCACATAGTGATCATGGATGTTATTGATAGGTCATGTGTGGTGGTTTGAACTATAATTCATAGGCTTGCATTCCTAAAAGCTTATTTTACATCTTTCCACTTACATATTGTTGAAAATCATCCAAGGCTCCCAAGTCCCTAAGTTTTTGATACATAGTGCCATTGATACCCCTACGAAATCATGCATAGTGCTTCGAGCCATTATTCATGGCTTTGGATGCCTATATGGTTTCCTTAATGCCAAAGGGATGTTGTTCTTACTTGGAAAGTTATTTCCAAGGCCCTAGGACATGCAACTATTTCTCAAAACCACCTAGTGGAATATACATCATCAATCATAGGATAGTGATACCCTTAGGAGGCCATGTGTTGTTGGTGAGTGAAACATTCTTATCCCTCGATGGATAGAATATTCCTTTAGAGATCGAAGTTGATGTGTCCTCCATTGACCATGTACAAATCCCCAAGAACATAAGAACTAGAAACATAACACTATGGATACCCATGCAAAGTAATGTGTGGTGATTTGAGGCATTGCTCATGGATTTGAATGCCTTAATGGTTTCTTTTGAGCCAAATTTATGGTCTTCTTCCCTTAATTTCATTCCCAAGGCCCTAGGACGCCTACATAATACTCAAAAACCACCTAATGGCACCAACATCCTCAAACACGGCCAATGACATACTCAGCAGGCCATGTGTTGTTTTTGGAGGAAACCTATTTAGCCCTAGATGGCTAGAAGATTCCTTTAGATAAAAATGTTTAGGTTTCCTCCACTAATCATGTCCCAGTCCCCAAGGCCACAAGACCTAGATACAGGCATGGTCTGGTCAAATCCACCTAATGGAACCAACATCATGAATCATACACTCAGGATACCATGCGTAGTTGGTAGAGGCAACCTCCTTAGACTTGGATGGGTACAAGATTCCTTTCGAACTCAAGGATTGGGTGTCCTCCACTGACCACATCTATGGCCACATGAATAGATACCTAGATACATAGTTCCATGGGTACCCCTATGAAGTCATGCATGGTTCCTCGAGGCATTGTTCATAGTTGCGGATACCGCAACAATTTATTTAGTTGACAAAACTAGTCTTCTTATTTATAACATTATTCCTAAGGGCCCATGACACATAGTTACTACTCAAAAACACCTAATGGAACTATAAACCTCAATCACAAGCCAATGATACCCTCAAGTGTCCATGTGTGGATGGTGGAGGAATGATGGGATTAAAATTCAAGTCTTCTCCACTAGCCATGTCCAAGGGACTAAGGCCAAAATACCTTGATACATGGAACCATGGATACCTCGAGAAAGTCATGCATAGTCGTTCAACATATTATTCACATATATGGATGAATCAATGGTTTCTTTGAAGCCAAAGACATGGTTTTATTCCCTTGAATGTTATTCCCAAGTCCTTAGGACACCTACATAAGCCTCCTGCCTTCCTCTTATGACTCTATTTAAGGCCTTAAGACCCATCCCACTATGGAAGAACTCTTGATTGTGCCCATATCCAACTGGGCATGCCCAAGACACCGAGGCCCCAGGACCTAGATACATAGCACCATAGATATGGTTGCAAAATTATGCATAGTGATTCGAGACATTCTTCATGGATCTAGATGCCTCAATGGTTTCTTTAGGGAAACATTTGTGGTCTTATTTCGTAGAGAATCATTCCCAAATCCCTAAGACACATACATTCCCAAGGACCTAGATACATAGAACCATAGATATGGTTGCATGATGCCTTGACACATTGTTCACAGCTCTAAATGCCATAAGAATTAATTTAGGTCCAAACAAATAGTATTCTTCCTTAGAATATCATTCCCAAGGCCTTGAAACAAGTAGATATTACTCAAAATATCTAATTGTACTAAGATCCTCAATCATAATCCAATGCTACCTTTAAGAGGCTATGTGTGGTTGGTTGAGGTATCCTTCTTATCCTTGGATGGATAGAAGATTCCTTTAGAGCCTGAGGTTCAAGTCCCCTCCCTTGACCATGTCTAATGCCCCAAGTCCTAATGACCTGGATGCATAGTGCCATGGATACTTTTTGAAGTCGTGTGTGGTGCTTCCTAGCATTATTTATGGATTTGTATGACTAAATGGTTTCTTTAGGGCCAAAGGCATGGTCATATTCTACAGAGTGTCATTCCCAAGGCCTCGAGACACGTGTCTAATGATAAAAACCAACTATTGGCATTAAAATCATTAATCATAGACAAGGCATTGAGACACATACATATTTTCAAACCCACCTACTAGAATTTCCATCCTTAATCATAGGCCAAGGATAGCCTCAGGAGGCCATGTTTGGTTGGTGGAAGAAACCTTCTTAGCCTTGGATGGATAAAATATTTCTTTAAGGCCCAAGGTTCAAATTTCTTCCACTGACCATGTCCAAAACCTCAAGTCCCTAAGACCTGACACAAATCTCAATGGATACCCTTGCAAAGTCATGCATGGTGCTTTGAGTAATTGTCCATGGCTCTAGATTCCTTAGTGGTCTATTTAGGGTCAAAGGCATGGTATTCTTCTCTATAGCATCATTCATGAGGTTCTAAGACACCTAGATACTTCTTAAAATCACGTAATGGTGTTAATATCATTAATCATATGACAATGATACCCTCAAGAGATCATGTATGGTTGGTTGAGGCAATCTTCTTAGCCTTGGATGGCTATAAAATTCCTTTATGGCTAGAGGTTCAAGTCTCCTCCCTTGACCATGTACAAGTCCCCAAGGCCCCAAGAAATGGATAGATAGTGGTATGGATATCCATGCAAGGTCATGCATGGTGCTCTAGGCATTGTTCATCACTCTAGATGCCCCAACTGTTTCTTTAATGCCAAAGGCATGGTTGTTTTCCCTATAACATCATTCCCAAGGCCATGGGACATGTAGATACTACTCAAACCCACTTAATGGCAATGATATAATCAATCATAGACCAATGATACCCTCAATAGGCCATGTGCTTTCAATGGAGGCAATCTTCTTAGCCTTAGATGGATGGAAGAATCATTTAGAGATCGAGATTTAGGTCTCCTCCACTAACCATGTGTAAGGCCCCAAGGCCATAATACATAGATACATAGTGCCATAGATACCCCTCTGAAGTAATCAATGTTGCTTTTAGGTAGTATTCATGGATATAGATGCGTCAATGATTTGTATAGGGCCAAAAACATGGTCTTATTCCATGGAACATAATTCCCAAGGGATTAAGACATGTGCATGCTACTTAACACCGCCTAACTATAACAACATCCTCAATCATAGGAAAATTATACAACTAGTAGGTTGTGTATGGTTGGTGGAGGAAAACTTCTCACCCATAGATAGTTACAAGATTCCTTTAGGGGCAAAGGTTAAGGTATCCTCCACTAACCATGTGTTTTTGTTGGAGGAAACCTTCTTGGTGGAGGAAACCTTCTTAGCCCTGGATGGCTAGAAGATTCCTTTAGTGGTCGATATTTAGGTCTCCTCCATTGATATTATCTAAGGCCAAACGGCCATAAGACCTAGATACATAGTGTCTCAATGTATTTGGATGGCTTAATGGTTTCTTTAGGGATAAATTCATGGCCATATTCTATGTAATATCATTATGAAGGAATTACAAAGGCCCTGGGACACCTACATAAGGCTCTTGATTTACTTTTATGACTCCAATAAAGGACTTGAGATCCATCCCTCTATGCAAAAAATCTTGATTATGCTCATATCCAACTATTATGTCAAATATCAACTTTAAATGGTGTATGTTATGGTTCATGGTCTTGATCATTGCCCATTACCTCAATAATATTATGTTAGGGTATAATTCTTTCAATTTCTTCCTCAACTATTTACTTAGACCCATCGCTAGTACGCAAAACCACATATTTCCACCCATACCCCACTTTGAGAATAATGATATCTTATACATTGCATGATCTTCTAAGTGATAGTTTGAGTCATTACTATTAGCCCGATATGCCTAAAACCACCCTTTAGGGCCTAGTTCCTATAATTCCTCTCATGACTATGTCTAAGGTTTTTATACCTAGTGTCACTTATATAAATGCTCAGAGGCCGAGGATATTGTTTGGAGTTTATGGATGCGGTTTAAAGCTTCCCTTAGGGTTTAATGCCCAAGTTTCCTCCTATGACATTATAGAAAAACCTAAGACCCGTGCATACTAGCAAAAACCTCATAATGGTGTTGATTTCCTTACTTATAGGTAAATAATAACCCCGATATGTCATGTGTAGTGCCGTGAGCTGTTGTATTTTTCCTTGGATGCACAAAATATTTTACTACGGAATAAGGCCTAGGTTTCCTCTAGCAAACATGTTAAGGGCATAAAAAACCATATATAGTGCTTAAAACAACCTCTTACTTACATTAATACCCCCAATATCAAGCCAAGGACACCCTTAGGAGTCCTTATGTGGTGTTTCAAGGTATACTTGTTAACCTTGTATGCCTAGAGGTTTCCTCTAACGTCCAAGGCATGGGGTTCCTTCCTTAATCATCTCTATTCCCTAAAGACTTATACCTAGTTTTAGTTCCTCCAACTCCCCCCATTATCCCTATTATAAGGCCATATATCTTCTTGTTGATGTATATGTAACTTCGGAATGTATTTCATATATATTTATTGTACCCTTATAAGAGATGTGTTATTCCTCTATAAGGAAATGTCATCATGTGTATTGACAAGTGTCGCAAGTGTGTGAACTTGCCGATGGGTTATTAGACCACCATGTGTGGGGTCGGCCCTGAAATATATATTATATGGTTGATGTACCTAGCTAGACAAGTCGGCCCCATAAGGTCACTGGGCAAACAGACTAGTATAAATAGAGATCGGGAGATCTCTATTTTGATCACTCGAAAACTCACACTTCTCTCACTCAGAAAGTGGCACACTAGTGAGGAGGAGGATCATCTGCTAATAGGAGACTATCTCTGTGTATTTGGGTTGTACTTTGGTTGAGCCATTGCTCTCTCTATCTCTGAGGAAGTTGTGGGGTTTTTCACCTTAGGGTTTTCCCCACGGAAACTCTGTGTCTCTTGTCTCTCATGCTTTTGATTCTTGTGATGATTGACATGCTTGTTATGATTGATATGCATTGATATACTGTACATGTTATTCTCTCAGTAAAGATCCTAGAGTATTGTGAATTAATGCTCAAAATCTAACACTTCTCAAAAAGTCATTTGTGTTAGTGTGACAAATCATTATTATTCCTACATGCCTAGAAGTTTAATTTAGACTAAGGCCTAGGTTTCTTCTCTTAACTAGGTTGAGGGCCAATAGACCTATCACTGGTGAGGGCCCAAGGAAGAGGTTTCCTCCCTCGAACATCTCCAAGGATTTGAGACCTATGCCTTGTGCACAAACCTAGTAATGATATTAATATCCATTAGAAAAATTAATAATATCAATAAAAATATTCCCTATCAAATAATGAAATCTCAATTCAAATCATTTTTATTAATATTTTATAATAGTAATAAATTAAAAATGGTTGTATTTAATTATTTGTCAAATTTAAGAATCATGGGTATTTATTTGCTTGAATAATATTGAAAATGAATAGTGGACTTGAGCTATTTAGAAAATAATTATTTGTGAACTTGTTGTGTTTGTGGTGCAACACCTCGTAAATGAATCATGTAAGCTTGTTGGTTTAAATAGTGATAAAAACAAATAATTGAATTTGTTGTGATTGTGGTTTAAAACCTCATAAATTAATCATGGGAATTTATTTGAATGAAACAAATTGAATTAAGTCACTACAAAATAATTATTTCTGATGTTGTTGTGTTTATGGTGCAAATCATCATAATTAAATCATTTTTGTACATTTCCATGTGACAAATATGAGCTTAGCCCCACTATATGGTACTTGAGAACATGACATTTCTTTATGCTTAGGATTCCTTCAGGCTAAGGCCTATGATTGTTCATTCAACAATGTTGAGGGCCATTGGACCTATCCCTAGTGATTAAAAACTTATAATAGTGTGAATGCCCATACTTAGAGGCTAAGAATACTCTTAGGAATATGTGTGGGGACCTTTGTGGTGTCTTTCTTGGTCCTAGATTCCTAGCAGCTTCTTATAGGGCCTTAGTTAGAGGTTTTCTCCATTGATCATATAGATGTATCTAAGACCCATGTATTGTGTTAAAAACCTAATAATAATACCAATTTCCATTTAAAAAAATTAAGAAGATAACAATATCTCAAATGAATAATCAAATTTAAATTCAAATAATTTTATTACTACTTTATAATAGTAATAAATTAAAAATAATTGTTTTTATTTATTTGTCAATTGTATTTATATGTTTAAATAATATAAAAAATGAATAAATGAATTGAGCTATTTTCCCAAAAAAAAATTTGAACTTGTTGTGCTTGTGGTGTAAACCTCATAAATGAATCACTTAAATTTATTTGCTTCAATTTTTTACGTGAATTTATTTTCTTAAATATTCTAAATATAAATATTTGAACTTCTTGTAAGTCTGGTGCAAAAACTCATAAATTAATCTTTGATCATTTATTTTAATTGATGAAAAAATAAATAAACATTGAATTGAGTTATATTCAAAATAATTATTTGTGAATTTCTTTATGGTGCAAATCCACATAATTAAATCCTATGAGTACATGTCCATGTGGAAAATAATAGCTTAGCACCACTTTATGGTACTTGCCAACATGGCATTTCTCATAAAGGTAAAACTCAATTTCCAATAATATTAACTAATATAACACCATATTAACACCACAAAATATAAATGGTGCTAATAACACCACTTTAACACCACAAAATATAAATGGTGCTAATAACACCACATAAATGTAAGTGACCATTGCCAATACCACCACATTTACACCACAAACTATAAGTGATACTAACTTGTGGTGCTAAAAGATGGATTTTCTTGTTGTGCCCTCTTGGCCTCTGGACGACCTATTGTGTGTGCTGCTCGAAGCTTGATTTAGGATGGAGCTTGGGTATAAACCAATGGGTGTGTAGTGCATAGATTGTATATGGCTCCTCCCTTGACGCCTTATGTGGGTGTTGTGCTTGGCACTTGGTCGAACATGGTTTGACACTTGCTTTCAGTCATTTATGTGACTTAGAGATTGGGTTTCAACTTATGGTGTGACTTGGGGTTAGAATGATACCCAATATTTTTGCATACCCATTTTTTATTCAGGCCAGGAAAACCATGGCTATCGGGATGACCGGTGAGGGCTCTGCTTGAGCCGCCACTGCCTATATAGTTGTTACCCACATTTGATATATATATATATATATATATAATATATATATATTAATTATTATATATCTTTTTTAAATATCTTTTTGTTTTCAATAAATATTATTACCATGTATTTTTAAATAGACCTAATCTCTCATAAGTTTTTGTATATTCTTTAATAACAATAACATATATTGCATATATGTTATATTATTATTATTTATATATTGTTTTGTTATATTTCAAAGAAACAAAAATAATAGTAATAATAATAATAAAATATTAATATTAATATAATTAATTTCCAGTCGGGGTGTAGACCAGCCGACAAGCCCGTGTAATCCTTGAAACAAAGGTCGTTGGTTCAAATCTCAGATAACCCATGCTCCATTGTGGCAGGCGCAGTGGTTTCACCTAGGGGTATAGTGGTAACGGATGAGATTGGACCCCTGGACCTCGTGTCACGTGAGTACCAGTTGCATCCGAGTTGTCGATTCCCCTAGTTACAAAAGAAATAAAATTAATTTATTATGTTTATATTCTTTCCTACATATAAGATTTTTACTAACTTTTTAATGTGTCTCATCTTATTTTGCAGGTATAACGCTTCTTGAAACAAGTTGTGGACAGTAGTCTCCATTGAAATAAAGTTTGTGTTCAATACAATTTTCTACTTTTCAAATTTATGTTGTTCTATTCCTCTATATTTTCCAAATTCTTGTTGAATTTATGTTATGTTTGTTAGCGTGACACTAGTCTACAAGGGTTCCACTCACTTTCGACACATACCGCAGTCTCCCTGATCACCGGCCCAGACAGGTTTTACCCCACCCAACAACACCTGCAGAGCAGATGAGGTCTCACCCGAGGCGTCCAAGGAGAGCAAACAGAACCATGTTTCCGCTGAATGAAGGAGGATGGTTGTGGTTATATCACTTCAACTCTATTGCAACACTAAGACAGAGATCTTAAGCATTTGACTGTATTATTAAAGGATTATTCAACCAAGACATTCATCATTGCATCAGCAGTAAAGCAGATATCGCATCAAAGAAGCATGACATTATTCATATAGTGCAACATTACATTACCATAACTGAACAGATTGAACACAGAGATTGTACCAAAATAGCTTCATCATATTACCGATGCAAAACCTAGTTACAATGTCTCTGCAACAACTAGATCTCAGAATTGACTCTTGACCTCAAACATACACCGAAAACATACATCCGAGATTAGATAAGCCCGCATAATACATTCAAGCATTCGATCCTTTCCTTCATTCATGATCTCCCAACACTTACAACTCTCATCTATATTTAGGCTTCCGCCTTACAATTCTTGTCCACTTCCTAACAACTTCCTAACTGACACTATGGACAAATGACCCAATATCCAACTGACCTAGTGCAAAAATGACCAAAAACCCGCATTCTGCAATATAACTGACTCAATAGTACATAATATATGGTCCAAATGACCCAAAACCCATAACCTGTGGTACAATTGACCCAAAAAATGCATAAACTATTCTTCTTCGTGCTTCCCTCATCGCCTTCCATGATATCTTCTGCCTTGTCTTGTCGCAGCATCGGAGATGCTGCGATAGTACCTTACCAAACCGCCTGCCAACAGGCCCCCCACACAATCTTGTGGCTCACCCTCAAGCCACGTCAACTAGACAAGGTGTACTCCGTCGTTCTGGATTTGAAGTCCTCCTATGGCTACTCAACTGTCCACACCACCTCCTTGGATTCCATAGCTGCCGCCTGATTGCCGACCACATATTTGGCAAATGGATGAGCAGTAAGCCTTGCCACCACCTACTGTCGACCTTTCTGTACTACTTGCAGAGCTTCACCAGCTTGTTTCATGAATTTGCTGCCAATGTCCTGGAACTCCTCTAACTGTGTCGTACGCGTCTTTTGTCGCTCATCCACCTTGGCGATTCGCTATTGCAAGTCCTTTAATTCCTGAGACTTAGCGACTTGCTCCAGTGGTGGCATTGTGCGCATTACCGCTTTTAATGTAGCCAACTGTCCCTTGGCTTCCTGTCGATACTTGGCCAACTGCTCAATTTGCTTGTCGTGAACAATACAGCCCCAAAATTGTACGGTGTCGGCCGTGAGTCTGGTTGCCATCATCTCCATCTCCTCCATCTGAGCGACAACTTCCTCAATCGCCCTTCTTCTATCATCAAATTCAACCTGAGGCGTACCCAGATTCACCTCAGCCTTCAACTCCTAATTCTCCTGCTGCAACTGGACAATAGAAGCCCCCAGTAGCTACACTCGTTGGAACACATCAGGCTTAGCGATGGACTCCTGCACATGCTAACATGCCGCAGCAATAGCCGTCTCGACCCGCACACTTTGATCCCACAGACGGGCCTTCTCCGCAATAAGGAAGTCCTGTTCCTTCTTGAGTCCTTCAATCTCGCGAGCCTTCTCAGCCCATTCCTTCTTAATGTCTTCTTCAAGATCATCCAAAGCCTACCGTGCTGAAGCCTCCCTGTCGGTCAAGTTCACAACCTTGCGCTTCGCCTCAGCCTCGCTCTCCTGCAATCGCGAGCACAAACCACTAATCTCCCTCAGCCGATCGATCGTTTCCTAGTTGGTAGCCGCCTGCATAATAGTCAAGCCTTCTGCTAGTAATGCGTTAACGTTGAGGGTCTCCTTTTTCAACTGCTGCAGCAAAGTGTTTACTGCCCCATCCTCGGTCACAATCGTAGTCGGGGGAATCTCCACATTCCGGACCCACGGCGCGGTGCTGATTGTGCCGACTTTCAGTGCCGCTGCTTCCTTTGGTGCCTTTCGTGAAACCATATCGTACAAGGATTCCAAGCGAGCGGTGATCACATGGAACCCTTCATCCACCTTCCTCGCCATCTTGTTAGTTGCTGCAGTGGATGCATTATTGAGCGCTACGAGTAGGCGGCCCAACTGTGCCTCGGCTGACAGGGGCAACCCATTGATTGTTGCATGCTCCTGGTGCCCTTTCGATCGATTTTCTTCAAGGGCCCGGTCACTATTGTCATCCAACAGTGTTTTGGTCGATTCTTGCCCTGAGTCATGGCGACTCTGTTGGTCCTGTGCCAATACCCGATCATCTAGGCCTGTCACTGGGCCACCGAATTCTATCTCAGCTAAACCCATGGGTTGATGCCATGCCTCCGGCCAATCATTCATGATAGCCTCCAAACCTTCTGACATCATCTTATTCGATGTCTGTAACCATTGGTGATCAGGATCACGACAGGCTTGTACATGAATGGTATGCGGTCGAATTGCAAACACCATGACTGGTTTGAACCGTGCTGCAGTTTCTTCAGATACTCACGGAACTTGCATTGCTACGTCACAAAGCATCTCCCAAAATAGACAAAATTGCAATTGGCAATCCCGGAGTCGCTCTGTCTCCCGTACATACCATAAATTCTGATAGCACGCACCCCGCCATTTTGTTTCCGCTGGAACGGCCATGCCCTGGTATGTATTGGGTTCCTTCCATGCTACGAAGGCAATCAACAGCAAAAGCCAACTATATGTAAAGGAACCCTTCCCTGATTGAACCACCACAGCATCCTCCGTTAGTTGATTCAAGAGAAACAAGGACCAGTTCATTTAGACACCTTCCGCGCATTGTTCTGCACATGCAACAATCCCCGAGTTGCACTGGTTAGGTCGACCGCCCCTAAACACCTTACAGGATAAGATCTTAGTGCCCGTGAGTACCGCCTTATCATTGATACTACTGGTGCGATACCCCTGACCATCCGTTTCCAAGCCGTATTTCTGCACCAACTGCAGTGCCCGCTTTTTGTCGTTTTCCTTTCCTTGGAAGTACTGCGACGGATCGACTCCATTTTTAGGTAAGTCGGTGATCTGCGAAATTAAGTCAATGGTGATCAGAATTTCTTTGTCCAGCCACAACGAACCACCATGGAAGCATGCAAGGAGCCGCTTCACACACGTGTTTACTTCCGCCAACTGCCTGAAATGTGGCATGTTAGTGAGCCCTAACAAGTCGACCTTCCTCAATCCTCGTGCCCAGTCCTGCAGAATTGGCATGCTAGTAAGTTGTGACCCAGGAACATATGGGGACGATTCAATTTCGGAGTAGGCCACCATATCATGGTCATCATATCGCAGGTGCATCAACGCCGACCCAATATCCACGGAGCACTCCATTCCAGCAAGGAGCGCTGACATCCTCACGCCATATTTTTGTTTTGGGTTGAGCTTGCGCGGGGTGGCATCCGGCCGACTGGGAGGGATATACCCAAGGATGTCACCGGCTGACAGTCCCTCCCATGGGGCAGACTCATGAATATGATGACTGGACTTCCCCACCTGGACCTGAGCCTCTCCTACCATCGCAGCTGATGACCGAAGTAGCCTCTTGCTCTACGGGGACTCTGAGTGTTGACCCCGTCGACGCTTCTTAGCGATGACTGAGGCTCCCACCGGTATGTTTGCAACTTCTGCTTCGATATTGGCGGCTCCTGCAGACACAACTTCTTCCTCAACAGCCACCGGGATGAAGGGAGACTCTACTTCGCTGCTAATATCGACCGTCTCCAGTTCGCCTGGCATGCCTCACAGCGTCAGGCAACAAACACGTTACACGTTCAACAGACCCTTGCCCAACTCACAACTGCACTCAGCAAACAAAAACAATACTTGAATGACTGATGTCTCGGTGCCTTCCAACCGACTTCTACCTATTCTTATAGCGTCCAACCCAATCCACCGTAATCATGACTAAATCCTACATTAACTCAACAAAATTTTGGAATTAATTACCCAAATCCACCGTCAATCCTGCCCATTGATCGACCGGATCCGCCATCAATGCCCATCATTCGAACAAGTGTCGTTAATTAACTGTCTGAACTTTTGTCATTTATTGCTGATTTGACCCAGTCGCAACGCTGCCACTTGTCGCAAACCGCTCCTACCTTGCGACACAAGCCTCCCTACTTACGCATTCCTTTCTCTGTCGATGCGTCATCCTGCCACTGATCATCCTGCAGCAAATTTTTCTTTTTCTTTTCCCGATGCGACTCAGGCATCGCGCTGCTCCGAGCCTGACCGATAGGGCTTCAACCTATGACCATTTACCAGTTTTGGGAGCATCGCCCCGTCCAACTGTTGCAACTGAACCGCTCCTCCTGAAGTAATACTACTGACGCGATATGGACCAAGCCAATGCATCTGCAACTTTCTTGGATGTTTCATAAACTTGCTGTTGTACAACAACACCAAGTGACCCTGCTGAAACTGTTTGTTTTTTATGTGGCGATCATGCCATGCCTTCTGGCGATCCTTCTCCACCCCCTATTGAAAACTAGTGATGAAATGATCTTTCTCCAGCTGCACCAACTGCTCTAGACATTCATCTAATGTTGTTGCATCATCCATGCCTGTCGCTACTGCAATGCGCAAACTCGGAACAATATATTCCATGGGCATAAGCGCTTCTTGTCCATACACTAACTTGAATGGTGTTTGACCTGTCAACCTTTTACATGTGGTGCGATAGGCCCAAAACATCGCTGGGATTTTTAGATGCCAGTCATCGCGGTTCGCGTTGCACATCTTTGTCAATGCATGCTCCAACACTTTGTTGAAAGCTTCCACCATGCCATTGGCCTGTGGATGATAGGGCGTACTCTTCTTATGTTGTATCTGTAGCTCCTCCGTTAATGCACTGATGGTGCGATTGAGAAAATGGCTGCCTTGGTCACTCAAAAATATCCTTGGGCAACCGAAACGAGTGAGGATGTTATCAAACAGAAATTGCGCCACCGTGGCTGCGGAACAGTCAACTACTGGTTCCGCCTCTGCCCATCGGGTCAAATACTCTGTCGTCGTGATCATGTAGCATGCACCCATGCGCTTCTTTGATGGATTGATCGGTCCTACAAAGTCCATTGCCCATTTTTCAAACGACTGCAATGTCAATCGAGGCATTAGTGGCATCTCATCGCGTCGAGACGATTTTCCAGTTCTCTGACAAACATCACAGGACCGCGCATAGTCTGTCGCATCAATAAGGCAGGGTGGGCCACCAAAGCCCTGCACGCAACACTTTCCTAGCAGTTTCCCGAACTCCGTAGTGCCCTCCGGTGACTCCGCTATGTGCTTCTGCCAATATCTGTGCCTCCTCATGCGGCAAGACACACCTGCGCAATATCTCATCGGCAACCATCTTGTATAACTCTCCTGCGATTAGCTGGAATTCTGCAGCTTTGACTACCAATTACTTCTTCTGACTAGTAGTGAATTCTTCGGGTGCAGTGCCTGTCACCAAAAACTGAATGATTTCTTCAAAATATTCATCAGCGACGTCAACCTTAAATAGGTGCGCATCAAGCAACCCGTCTTCAATGCTAGTGGTCTCCTCCCCTATTTCAATCTGTGATAGATGATCAGGGCCGGCATTCAACCGTCCTGGCTTCACAATGACTTCAAAATCAAATTCCTGAAAAAGAAGTAGCCATAAACAGATCTTCCCCCCCAACATAGGCTTATTGACCAGGTATTTTAATGTGGAATGGTCTGTGAACATCTTGAAATGGCCGCCCAATAAGTAATGCCTGAACTTCTGCAGTGCATAAACCATTGCTCCCTCTCCGTCGTGGTGTAGTTGCATTCTATAGAGGACAACTTTCGACTGGCAAAATCAATGGGGTGATCGAGATCCCCCTCCCCCGGCTGAGCCAATACTACTCCGAGCGCAATCGACGAGGCATCGACATGGACATGGAATTCCTTACTCCAGTCTGGAAATACCAATATCGGCGTCGAAGCCATCTTTGCTTTCAGTGTCTCAAAGCTGTCTTGACATTCCGGGGTCCACTGAAATAGCGTGTCTTTCTTCAACAATTTCTCCATAGGGGCTGTAATCGCTACATATCCCCTGATGAACTTGTGATAATACCCCGTATGCCCCTGAGTCACCCGTAACTGCTTAACAGTGGTCGACGATTGCAAGCTCAAAATGAGCGCAATCTTGGCTGGATCAACCAACAATCCTTGCTTACATATGATATGACCTAGCAATATCCCAAATGGTGCACAAAAAATACATTTCTTCAAGTTCAGCGATATCTGGTGCTGTCGGCAGCGCTCAAGCATCAACCGTAGATTGGCCAGATGATCGCAGATCAACCCATAAACTGTCCAATCATCCATGTATACTTGCAAGAAATTCTGCATAAAGTCTTTGAATGCAGCAACAACCACCTGTGAGAATATCGCAGGTGCGTTCCTAAGGCCGAACGGCATCACAGTGTACTGAAAGCAGCCCCATTAAGTCACAAAAGTTGTCTTATGGCGATCTTCCTTCTCAATGTGAATCTGATGGTAGCTAGAGAACCCATCTGTGAATGAGTACATCTCCTAGCTGCCCACTCCTTCGAGTACTTCATTAGTAAATAGGGTCGGAAAGGGGTCGTGCAAGCAGGCATCATTCAACTTCCGCAAGTCAACACAAATGCGTACCTCACCAGTTTTCTTGTTCTGTATCACCATAGGACTGATCCATTCTGACTCTTCCACTGGTTCAATGATACCAGCATCTAACATGTGGTCGAGTTTTGCCTTGACCTTCTCCTTATGTCACGGATTTAGCTGATAGGGTCACTGTCGGACCGGCTTAGCATCTGGTTTTAATGGAATCTTCATCTCCCCTAAATCACCCAGAATCACCTTCATATCAGAAAACTTCATGGGAAATAAGTCTTGAAATTCATGGAGTAAATCAGTGACCTTGCTCATCATCTCATCATTCCAATAGTCCCCAACATTTGCAAACTTGGGAGTGGCCTCCGTCCCGATATTAATCTTACGAAGCTTCAATGGATGGCTGAACGGATTACTTGGCGCATCAGGTGGTACCACATCGCGACTTCCTTCGGATTCAGGAATGTTGACATTCCGTGGATCATCACCGTCGTCTAGCCCCCCAGTGATGTTGAAGCACTCCATGAGGGACTACATCTGACAGTACGTGTACGGATCCACAGGGTAGGCCACCGGAACAACCTGCAAGACTACATTGTGGATGAGATGTAATGCATTATTGACATCCGGGTTGGTCTCCGCGAACGTGAACATATGAGTGAAACAAACCGTCAATTCCCCCCACGTTGTAATTTATCTGGGAAACTCAGCGACGGTATACCACGAACGTGACATCTCATCTAAGGTATGGATAAAAGCATGGACCCACTCATCTTGTGGTCGCGTTACCCATAGCCCCTGACACTCCATCAAATGGTCACTGGGATTATTCCGACCATCATACTTTCCTGTGTGGTAAACCTCCGTATTGCCAAAGCAAACCATCAACAACCTCCGACACTGTGACCAACCATCAATGGACTTCTTGTGTGTCGCCCACCAGCGTGCTGGAGCAGCCTTCAACGCTTCCTCCAACACCAGCAATTGATGTGGTTCTAAAACTCGTTCTTCAAATTTTGTCAAGAAGTCGGTTAATCCAGGCAACCCCTCATAGACTGGCAGTGTGACTGTTTCGATCGCAACACGGCACAAGGATTGCGTAACTAAGCCACATTTCCGGAGCGATACCTCATGCAAGCGGTTCTGCCAGTTTTCTAACGCATCATCAGATTTGGAAGACGCGGAGCTCTCACTGCGCCATCCTAGCTCACCGTTGGCAGTAGGATGAATGTGGTCTTCAGAAATATTGAATGCATGGTCCCATCCAGTGGGATCGTCATCCTTCACTGGCTCAATGTATCGAAATCCTTCAGCCGAATCCAACAGGGCTATGACTTTGAGATGGTGATTTTCAAAGGTCATCATTTGCCGCTTGAAGTTGATTACGGCCCCACTGTCGTTAGCCCATCCAATCCGCAACAACGCGGGATAAGAGCTTCCAAGTTCGACAACTTCAATTACATCAAAGTCAACATAGGTTTTCATGCCCTTAATATCGACCATCAGCCATGGAACTCGTCCAATGGGCATCACTTTCGCATGGTTAGCTAAACGTAGTTGTACAGGAGACCAACTCAATGGGGGGCTCCCAATTTTCTGCCAAGCCTGCTTGGTTAAGATGTTAACATCCGAACCAAGATCAAGAATAACATAATCAACATCATAGTCGCCAATCTGAATGTTCATCCTCATCTCCTTGCCTGTCTTCTACCGCTGTAAGGAGTTCACTACAGACTCTTGCCGTCCCCTCATAAATCTCTGCAACCATCCCTCGATCTTAGTCAGGGCAGCCAGGTCTCGGGCCAATAACAGACAACTCTCAAAAAACTTTTGTAAAGTCCCAGACGGTGTCAATGGACCTGCCTCAAATGTAGCATCAAAGACAGGTGGCATATCGCAAACAACAACCTTACCGCGGTCTTTTTCCATGAAATAATTAAGTCAGGTCATTCACCATTTAATACAAAGGACTAGGTGATGAAAAATCATTTTTACTGGGATCTGCATACTCACCCCGATGCAGAATAATTCTACAAAAACCACCAGTAAAAAGGAACATCACAATCTATCCCGAATATGGTACTTTGATATGGCCTCTCAGAATAAGTGGATTTCTTTCTTCGAGTGGAAAAAACAATTCTACAAAACAATGTCCATGATGCAATTAGAAGGTGAAACTTTGACGCATAGTCCTATCAAAGGGCACTTGTGGATCTCAAATGAAGAAAAGGAAATTCATACTGAAACAAATTTCCCCCCTTTCTGGCCTCTAAAACTTCAATATGAAAAGGAAACTTCCCTAAAAGAACCTATCATATTGAATCATACAAAACAAGACCTCCCTGAAAAGGAAAATTGGACCAACCTAGCCCTAAAAGGCATAGATGTACAAACAACAGAAATCCAGAATAGAATGCCCACATCTACACAGATAGAAGCCTTACATGTTTTGTATCAAAGAATATATGAATAATTCAAGCAAGTATGTGTTGAGGTGCAGACCTAATCACAATTACCGATTTACATTGAAGAAATTAGAAGAGTAATTGAGAAATCAAAAGATGAAGTAGATTCCTTTTTCCATGGGGGAAAGGAATTTGTGAGCTATTCAGCATAGAAGCTCCAAAGAAGCACACAAAGAAAAAATGATTATGGAAAAAGGAAGACATCCCCTACTACCATAAGACTAAAGTTATCAAGAGGAATAAAATTTCTCGCAGAGAGCTACTAGACACACAAAATAAAATCCCCCTTAGTAACACAAAGTCACTTGCTACTACTATGGCAAATATTGTCACACAGCCCCTAAATTCACAAAGAAACAAGCTCATCAGAAGGATATTGGTCATTCCAAGCAGAGAGGAAGGAATTGGTCAAAAAGAGAAACTACCTTCCAAAAACCAGAACCTCTAAATGACAATTTCATAGGATATCCCAGGAGAGGAGCTCCAAAAGGACATCAACTTATGATGGCAGAAACATAATCATAAATAGGGTCTGACACTGATTGTACATCATCTTCTGAACAAGCCATAGATACACAGTTGATGCATATCCAAGATATGTATGAAACCTCGTGTAAATGTGGTGAACAATACAGTGACTACCAAGACGAACTCCAGACATATGAATCGACAAGCTCTTCTGAATCAAAAGACCAGAGGTTGTTTCTAGCATGGTGTTGTGCAGAAAAATACCTTATAGTGGGGGAAATGACACTACCAACTTACATGGGGTGACAAGTAAATACATTTATGTTTTGCATTAATTACTACGAATGGGAAGAGATTAGGGTTCTGAAAGTTGTACCTTTTTAACGATGGCTGGTCCTAGATTTTGCCCAATCTTCCACAATGATGAACCTGCAAAACAAGTTAACCTTCCTCGGCATATCTTGACTGTTATAAATATGATGAAATTAGAAATAACTTAACATCAATTACAATCAGATATTCAATCAAATAAACATTAGATTGGGATGGGAAGGGCATTTCCACCTTTTATTGTCAAAGAAATGTAGATAAGTACAGATGTACCTGATTTGTCTAGACACTTATGCAACCGAGTCCTGGGATCCCACTCCTCAAAATGACTTAAGAATTCCTCCAACGTAACAATAGCTTATCATTCCTTCTAGGTCCCCTCTCTCATGGCTTCCCCTTGTATTTATGGGACAAGGTACGCAGTTGAATTCAAGAGGTAGTTGAATTGGGAGGTTGGGGAAGTTGCAGAACTAACTTCAACTAATCCCAATTCGTAATATTTATATATTTTTTCATTTCATCTTAAGATGTACGCAAGTTTCATACAACTATACTAGCGCACAGTATGCAACTTTGCATTTGACAACCAGCGTTTGCAACATTTTGGAGGATGTGCGCAGGTTGTCTTCAATAAGACCAGTGTTCAGAACGCTAGGTGAATGTGGCAATAGTAGCGCACACATGGTGAAAACTGTAGAAAAAATATGGTTTTCAGCTGAAGAGTGTGATCTCAGCAATAACTCATCTAGGGTCAATCTAGCTCTTCCATCCATAGTGTCCTTTTGTGTGATCAACAGAGCAATGTGATCATGGACGGAGAAGTGCGGATTTAACCTATAACACATGGAATAAACAAAAAATAAAAGGAGAAAATACATGCCTTACGACATCATCAATAGATGATCCTCAGGCGTTGATGACAAAATCAGTTTCCCAATTGCAAGAAGGAATAAAAAAATATGAATTGATAGAAGCTTTTAATAAGATTTTCCTTGGCCAAGAAAAGAAGGAAAATAATAGACAAGAGGAAAATTGAGAAGAAAATATGTACAAGATTCTAAAGAGGAATCACAATCAGAAAAATCTAAGACCATAGATAGGAAAAGATACTAGACAACATCACAATTTTCAACCTTCCAAAGGAATGTGTATCCAATTCTCAATGAAAAGATAAAGGAAAATCCAAAATTAGATATAGAACTTATGCACAAAGAACATAAAAAGATGGTAGAAGAGGTAAAAATTCTCCAAAAGCAAATGGATGGAGTCCTCTGCCACCTTGCAGAATCACCAGAGTAAACATAACCAAGAGATGACGGAGGTATGAATCTTTTAACAATGAATGTTCATCATAAATCCATAGTAATTCTTAAAATCACAATACATGAAGAATAGATTATGGTAAGAGCATTAATGGACTCAGGAGCAGACCAGTGTTTCCTGAAAATAAAATTTGTGGACCCAAACTAATGGGAAAAAACTCATATAATAGTAACTCGATGTGGAGGAATGCGTGCCATAGATTATCAGTGTTCAAGATGCAAAATTTGTATCTCAAGGTTTTGCATTAATTGCACATGGTTTCTAATTGGAGTTGAATTACCAAATGACTATGTTATAGGAAGCAACTTGTTATCCACTACAGTTCCTCATGGCACTACAAGAGATGAAAAGGGGAATATTGGTTACTTCATGACAATCCAATCCAGAACTAAATTCCTTCCTTTTGTCTCTACTATTCAACCCAACAGTTCAGTATGGAACATGGGAACTAATGGAGTAGTAGAAAGAATAAAAAATCAAGTCCAAGATAAAAGAGACCATATTAAGAGCATAAAGAAAGAAGAACATGATGAAATATTTTCCCAAGAAGTCCAAGGATAAAAATGGCAATAAAGGGTTCAAGAAATTTGGGAATAATTTTTCAAAAGAGTATGTCACGAGGCCCCTAATGCATTCTGGCATGTGAATAATTTTCAAGTCGAGCTCATATATAGAAAGGATTTCAAAGGAAATCCTAGCAGAAGCCAAGCCATTCCAATGAATGCAGAAACAAGGAAATTCTGTAGAGAAGAAATCCAAGGGCTGATCTAGCCTTCTCAGAGCCAATGGTCCTGTTCATCATTCTACATCAACAAACATTTAGATAAGGTATGAGGTGTGCCCAGAATGGTTATCAATTATAAGCCGCTGAATGACGCTCTTGAATGGGTAAGGTTTCCAATCTCAAACAAGGATGATTTGATAAAAAGAGTTGCATGAGCTAAATTGTTTTCTACGTTTGATTTGAAATATGAATTCTGGAAAATTGGAATTAAGTTAGAAGGCCAGCATAAAACATGTTTCAATGTGCCACATGTGCACTTCGAATGGAAGGTAATGCCTTTCGGCCTCAAGAATGGCCCTTCTTAATTCCAAAGAATAATAAAATCTATACTAGAACCATACCTTACCGGTTAATGGTATATATAGATGATATGTTGGTATTATCAAAGTCTACTGAAGAGCATATGAAACATCTCAGGACATTGTTACATGTTTTGTATCAAAATGGCTTTGCCTTATCTAAAATAAAAATGAAATTGATCCAAACTGAGATTGAGTTTCTAGGTCAAAGAATAAAGAATGGGAAGTTGGAAGTCCAACAACATGCTGTTGAGTTTTCCTTTAAGTTTATAGATGTGATTATGGATAAAATCCAACTCCAGAGATTCCTTGGCTTCCTAAATTATGTTTCTTCCTACTATAAGGATTATGCACATGACAAAAAATTACTTAACAAGATATTAGGAAAGAATCCTCCCCGATGGTTCAAAGCTCACATAGTAGCATTAAGAAGAATTAAGCAAAAGGTAAAGACTCTTCCCCTACTCCATGTCATTGATGAATACCTTACAAAGATGATAGAAACTAATGCTTCTGAAGAAGGACGGGAATCAATGCTAAAACAATGTAGGAAAGACTGTATGGTATGCCTTAGGAATCTGGAACGATGCTTAAAGAAAATATCATACTATAGACAAAGAAATCAAGGCCCGTCTCAATGCTATTTCAAAGTTTGAAATCCATATTATGAACAAGAAATTCTATATTAGGACATATAGTCAAGCCATGAAATTTGTTCTGGATAAACTGATAAGGAATTCCACTGCTAAAGCTAAGTTTTCTAGGTGGCAGGTCATGCTTTCTCAATCTGAATATGAAATCAAGCACATCAAATGAATACACAATTTCATTGCAGAATTCCTTACAAGGGAACATATTCGAACCTCCTATGGGATCAAGGCACCATCTTGCATGAATGTATGTATGATGATCATTACAAAATGGAAAAAAGGGGATGTCTCTTGTAGACATGTCAGTGGAGAAATGGGGTTGGAAGACTATGTAGAACAATGGAATCCCACATGGCAGTTGAGGTCTACAGAAATATTGGATGCAAATCTACAACACCCAAATATATTAATAGATTTGGTTCCCGAACATAGAAGGTACCCTACCTCCACATGTGAAGTACCCAATATGGTTTATGGAAGATAGCTAAGGAAAGCACTAGATGCATCCCATGTACTAAGAACAAATTTTCAATACTTGAGACTTATCAGTACATCAATGGTAGGAAGAAAAGTACAGAAGGAATATTTTTTCATAAATCATATGTGTAGGTTGCTCACATGGTCACAACAAAATCCTACTTTGAATTTCCCAGTCACGGTTATACATTACAGGAAGTACCAATCTTTGTGGTGGAAATTCCTGAAAAAGGATAACATGGAACAAGAATATTACACTCTGATAAATTTTGGGCTCCAGAGATACAACATACTTGAAAATATTCATAATTGGACACACTATTGGTGGAATGATTTTGGCCTCGACGGAAGCGGAGTGGACCATGCCATAATTCAGTATGAACATGCAAGATTCAACATACCATGCACAAACATACGAAAATTATCGTATGCTCTGAAACTTTCTCTTAGTAGTAAAAGATTGAGTCAGAAAGGAGTTCTGTAAGGTAGTAGTCTAGGAGTTCGGTCTAGTATACTCTGCAACTTGCTCTCTTGAGTATAAGATTGCATCAGAATGTCCAAGTGTTTGTCATATGATGTAAGATCTTCTGAAATTAATAAAATATTTGGGTACCATTCCTAGTTCATATTGTTATTTTGTTGGCTTTCTAGACTGTATCACACCTAAGTCAGAACCATAACCTCCCAGATCTAGCAACATCTTGTTTGTTGTATATAATAGCGATAAGGCTTAGCGATAAGGCTCACTGTAAGTCCTGCAGTGCGACAATAGAGCACGTTGGACCTGTGGAATACGAGAGAAAGATCGAAGGATCAAGGTTGCGGTGATTTAGTCGACATTGTATGCAAGCCCATAGCTGAGAATTATTCCAGTCTTCCAGGTGCAGAGGCCCCTGTAGTAAGAATCGGTATCGAAGCCACTTCATAGAGTTGGTTTCGTCTACAATATTTTGATTCTTCAAATGTCAGAAGATATATCCGGGTAATTTCAAATGGACCCTAATGATAATGTCTCTTATGATGAAATAATGTCTGCTCCTTCTATTTCCGAGAACTCTTCTCTTTATCAAATGTTTCCTTAGGACATGCTAGAACGAATGAACTTTGCAAGAATCACTCATAAAGAAACTATACACACATCCAAGTGGACTATTTTTAAGATAGATCCCAAACAGGTCTATCAAGATCTATCCCCATTTCACCACAAAGCATTGCAACGATATACCGTAAATGAAGGCGTATTAAGAGCTAGTTCTAACACTGGTCCCAATGGTGTAAGCCTACCTATAATGAATATAAATGAAATTCAAAGGCTAGCTAAGAAATTTGGTGTAGAAGTTCTCCATTTAGGGCTTGTCAGAATTGGTTTAGAAGGGCTGCACAGACACGAACAATTAGTCTAGGTCCTTGCCGCCTTGTGTGATGGTCCATGGAAAACATTTAAAATTTCCCTTATTGGTGCTATTCAATGTGACCTAGCTCGTGGAGTTGTGACTTTCGATGTCTACCCTAATTTCTGAGTACATGTAAAGGATTCGAATCTTGATAAGGTCTAGCAAATCAAAATCCAAACTAAAGGATATGAGGAGCTTGATAAAGACTCTTATAATCTCACAGTCCATTACAAGGTTGTCCTCTGGTTTACAAACTCCTTACAACCGGTTGTTGTTGTCCAACAATTTCACACATCTACTTGCCTGCAGCGTTTGCAAAGGTACCAATGTTCTAGAATTTTTGTTGGTATTGTATAGAAGCCATCGTACTATTTTCATGGCTACAGATTCCTCCCATAGCATTTGCATTCAAGATAATGCATTTTCCATACCATGAGCACACTAACACTAGTTTTCTGTTGTTAAATGCTTCACTCCAAAAAAAACATGTGTTCTTTCCCTTATCCTTTCCATCCTTACTTTTCCAAACAATGTGTGGCTTCTTCCCCTGCCCCACCATCCCACATGCATTGTCCTTTTGCTCATGCTCTAGCTTGTTTCATCCTTCTCTTGTCATGGACGTTGCCACTTGTGGCTCTTGTTATTATTCATTATCATTTTTGTTATAATGTTATGATATATAGGATACATTTATATAAATATATCATTAAAATCAAAAGCTTGTAATAGAATGCAAACATTGTTATTATTCATTATTATTTTCGTTATAGACAAAGTATTAAAATCAAAAGCTTGCAATAAAATGTAAATAAAATTATGAGAAACATTTCAAGTTGGAGAAAGAACTTTAGTGTAATATTCCAAACTAAAGATTTGAACGATGTTTGATTGATCACTATGTAATCCATATTTTATTTATTATATGCATCTTATTATTTTCTTAGTATTCATATTTTCATCATTTAACATTGTTATTTTATCTTTGTTTACTTAAAAAAAATATTTACACCTGAAAGGATTATCTTCTTAATACATAATAACTTATATTTTATATTTTAAGATAAATTTATCTCAAAATAATATAAAAACATTTTAAATATTTTCCAAGTAGTTATTAGTTTAAAACAATAAAAACGTTTCAAATATAATGTTCATACTTATACTTATACTTATACTTATACTTATATTCATACTCATACTCATACTCATACTCATACTCATACTCATCATCATCATCTCCTTGAAAAAAAATATAATATTAAATAATTATAAAAACTATGAATTAATAATATTTTATAGGATAATATTATTCATAGTATTATTAAAATAAATTAACTTTGATTCATCTTAAATAACATCTTTCATATATTTGGTTATTATAAAAATATAATTTTTAATAATATTTATTTTATAAAAAGATAATTTTAATCAAAACATCCTTTATTAAAATTTATAATAAAAAAATAGCATACTAGATTATCATATTATATATCTTAACAATTAAGAAAAGAGGCAACTAAGTAAAAAAACAAATTATACACTCTATAATATCATTAGTGTTTTAATTTGTGGAAAGTTGTAGTGGCAAAACCTTTCAGCTTTCATATCTACAGTGAATTGTATACAACTATGTATTTTTGAAGCAACGTTTCGGACCTCATATAAGAGAGCCCATAGTCAGAGAAGCGTTGGGATGATTAAGAGATGTCCTTTAATTAATAATTGTTGATTAAGAGATGTTTTTAATTAATAATTGTTTTATAGTTTTTTAATGTAAGGAAAGAATTCGATTCTCTGCGTCAATTGAGTGTTTGTGACACTTGCTTCTTGGAAGCGACTTTCTATGTAATGATTGTAATTATGGCCATACCTTGATTCTCCATAATAGTAGGTGTTGGAATTTTCCAAAATATATTTATACTTTTCAAAATCTTCATGATTTCTTAATATTATTGATTTTACCAGAGGACTACTAAGCTGTGTGTATAACATAGACTCTATGAGGAAATAATTGGCTTTGCATAGTAAGACCGCAAGCCATTGAAACCAATGCACACATTGTAGAAATATCCATTTTAAAGTGATTTTTTTTTTTCCTTTGGGAGCAATCGACAGCTTTCTTGCAAATATCTTACTGATTCTTTGTTCAAGTAAGCTACGGTCGTAAGAATTCTCCAGCCAATGATGGCCCATCCTATTAGGATGATTATGAACTCTATTATAGTTATTATGAATTTTAACCAAAATCCCACACCACCAAGAAGCTTATGTGTGCACCATGACAATCCATGCTACCAAGGCTGGAATTTCATATCCCCTCTGCCTATAAAATGAATATTTGCTGACTTTCTTTTTTATGTTGTTATATGCCAATTTTACCATCTTTTAACCATACAATCTATTATTATAGAAAAATAACTAAAAATAATACATCCAAAAAAATTCATACATCCAATAAATATTCAGAATCAAAATGAAATTCATAAACTATGAAATATTAAGAAAAGACTTGAAGGATCTACAAAATGAAATTCTGAAACAAAGCTCCACAAAGGTGGTAGGTATTGCTGGAATAGGTCGAATAGGAAAGTCAACTCTGGCTAAACATGTTTTCAACTTGAGATCTTCGAATATTTGCAGGTATTTCTATTGGTCTAGCATAAGAGAACTAGAAAAATATCGGTTAACATATTTGTGGCGGAAGCTCCTTCGTGATTTGTTGGGCAATGATACGACTAGCAACAGCATCATTAATATTATTAATGTGTCCGAATACGCCAATAGGCGTAAATGGGACACATACTATAGGAAAAAACATTAATATGAAAAGCATGTGCCCAATTTATGCCTATCGGCATGTTCAGACACATTAATAATATTAATGTTGTTGTTGCTAGTAACGGGTGTGCACATACACATATCTCCAAAATATTAATAGAATAATATTGTTGAATAATTTTAATAAAATACATAATTTAATTGTTTGATTAATAACATTGTTTAATTAAACAATATTATTATTTTATAATAATTAATTAAATATGTAATAATTATAAAATAATTTAATTCATATTATAGTTATTTAGGTAATAATAATAATAGTTAATTAGTTAATTAATTATTATTTAATTAAAAATATTAATACATTAATATTATTTAATGATTTTAATGAAATTCATATTTTAATTGTTTGATTAATAATATTGTTCAATTAAACAATATTATTAATTAAACACTACTATTATTTTATATTTAGTAATTAAATAAAGTAATTATAAAATAATTTAGTGAATGATAATATTAATTAATATTTTTATTTAGTTAATAATAATATTAATTAATTAAAATAATACATTAAATAATTATTTGTTATTTAAATAATTAATTATTATATTATAATTATTTAACATTATCAATTTATTAATATTGGAGATATGTGTAATATTCTAATATATTTTGAAGATATTTACTAACATTATGATATATTTGACATGTTAATAATGTTTTTTAATAGAATAAAATAATTTATTTATTTATAATATAATAATATATTATAAAAACTATTCTTTAATTATGACATTTAATTATATTTTAATAAATAAAATTAATAAATGATCAAACATAAAAAAATATTAAAAATATATAATAATTACTTAATTAATTGTAATTCAATAATTAATTAAATAATAATATCATTTTAAAATATAATGATATTACTTTTAATTATATTATTATATTTTTCCATGATAAGAAGATAGCATTTAACAAAAATATTAGAATCAAAGTAATAATAAATTAATATTGCTTAATTCAAAATATTATTATTTGACTATAATATAATTATATTATAATATACATACTTGATAGATAAAGATATTAAATATATTATAATTTAATTAAATATGATATTTAAATCAATTATAATATAATAATTAATTAAAAATAATACCATTCAATTATAGAGATATTAAATATATTTTAATTTAATTAAATATGATATTAATCAATTATAATATAGTAATTAATTAAAAAATAATTTCATTAAATTATAGTATTATATTATAATTTAATTAAAACAATTAATATAGGTTGATAATAAATAAGAGAATTAAAATAATGATGAAGAATATTATAACAATATAATATATTATCCCCGGATGCGAGGGCCACCACGACAACTCAGCGACATGTGTTGGAGGTTCCTTGGCATGGGAGCCCACGACGTGGCACCATGCATTACATGCATTAACCCGCCTAGATGCCTTCCTTCTCTCGTCATTAATGGCACATTCAAGAAGATTCATCTGGACGTCCCCTCACCCGTTGGTTGGATGCGCTTACAATGAGACATAAACCTTGATGAATGTCAAATTTCACATTTTGAAAATGTCGCATCTAACCCTTGATGAATGCCACAATGTTCATCAAGGGTTATTGTTGCAATGCCCCATAACCCTTCATGAACGCCACATTGCAATGTAGCCCTTGATAAACATCACAATGCGACATAAACCTTGATGAACGTCAAATTTCACAATGTGAATATGTCACATCTAACCCTTGATGAATTCCATAATGCAACGTAACCCTTGATAAACATCACAATGCGACATAAACCTTGATGAACGTCAAATTTCACATTTGGGCATTGTCGCCATGCGACATAACCCTTGATGAACTCCACAAAGCAACATAAGTCTTCATAAGCATCACAATGCGACACAAACCTTAATGAACATCAAATTTCACATTGTGAATATGTCGCATCTTGGGTTGTGTCGGCATATGTGTCACATATTGCGCATTGTCGTAATGCGGAATAACCCTTGATGAATGCTACAATGCAACGTAACCCTTGATAAACATCACAATGCGACATAAACCTTGATGAACGCCAAATTTCACATTGTGAATATGTCGCATCTAACCCTTGATGAATGCCACAATGCAACATAACCTAAGTTGATAAACATCACTATGTGACATAAACCTTGATGAACACCAAATTTCACATCTCGGGCATTGTCGTAATGCGACATAACCCTTGATGAATGCCACAATGCAACATAAGCCTTGATAACCATCACAATGCGACACAAACCTTAATGAACGTCAAATTTCACATTGTGAATATCTCGCATCTCTGGTTGTGTCAGCATATGTGTCACATATTGGGCATTGTCGCAATGAGACATAACCCTTGATGAACGCCACAATGCAATGTAACCCTTGATAAACATCAAAATGCAACACAAACCTTGATGAACATCAGATTTCACATTTTGAATATGTCACATCTAACCCTTGATGAATGCCACAATGCAATGTAACCCTTGATAAACATCACAATGCGACATAAACCTTGATGAACGTCAAATTTCAAATTGTGAATATGTCGCATCTAACCCTTGATGAATGCCACAATGCAACATAACCTTCGATAAACATCAATATGTGACATAAACCTTGATGAAAGTCAAATTTCACATCTCGGGCATTGTCGCAATGTGACATAACCCTTGATGAATGCCACAATGCAACATAAGCCTTGATAAACATCACAATGCGACACAAACCTTAATGAACGTCAAATTTCACATTGTGAATATGTCGCATCTTGGGTTCTGTTGGCATATGTGTCACATATTGGGCTTTTCCGCAATGCAACATAACCCTTGATAAATGCCACAATGCAACGTAACCCTTGATAAACATCACAATGCCACATAAACCTTGATGAACGTCAAATTTCACATTGTGAATATCTCGCATCTAACCCTTGATGAATGCCACAATGCAATGTAACCCTTGATAAACATCACAATGCAACATAAACCTTGATGAATGTCAAATTTCACATTGTGAATATGTCGCATCTAACCCTTGATGAATGCCACAATGAAACATAACCCTTGATAAACATCACAATGCGACATAAACCTTGATGAATGTCAAATTTCACATCTCGGGCATTGTCACAATGCGACATAACCCTTGATGAACGCCATAATGTAGCATAAGCCTTGATAAGAATCACAATGAGACACAAACCTTAATGAACGTCAAATTCCACATTATGAATATGTCACATCTTTGGTTATGTCGGCATATGTGTCAGATATTGGCCATTGTCGCAATGCAACATAACCCTTGATGAACACCACAATGCAACGTAACCCTTGATAAACATCACAATGCGACATAAACCTTGATGAACGTCAAATTTTACATTGTGAATATGTCACATCTAACCCTTGATTAACATCAAATTTCACATCTTGGGCATTGTCGCAATGTGACATAACCCTTGATGAACGCCACAATGCAACAAAAGCCTTGATAAACATCACAATGCGACACAAACCTTAATGAATGTCAAATTTCACATTGTGAATATGTTGCATATTGGGTTGTGTCGGCATATGTGTCACATATTGGGCATTGTCTCAATGCGACAAAACCCTTGATGAATGCCACAATGCAATGTAACCCTTGATAAACATCACAATGCGACATAAACCTTGATGAATGTCAAATTTCACATTGTGAATATGATGCATCTAACCCTTGATGAATGCCACAATGCAACGTTACCCTTGATAAACATCACAATGCAGCATAAACCTTGATGAATGTCAAATTTCACATCTTAAACATTGTCGCCATGCGACATTACCCTTGATGAACGCCACAGAGCAACATAAGCCTTGATAATCATCACAATGCGACACAAACCTTAATGAACGTCAAATTTCACATTATGACTATGTCGCATCTTGGGTTGTGTCGGCATATGTGTCACATATTGCGCATTGTCGCAATGCGGCATAACCCTTGATGAACGCTACAATGCAACATAACCCTTGATAAACATCACAATGTGACATAAACCTTGATGAACGCAAAATTTGACATTGTGAATATGTCGCATCTAACCCTTGATGAATGCCACAATGCAATATAACCTTTGATAAACATCACTATGTGACATAAACCTTGATGAATGCCAAATTTCACATCTCGGGCATTGTCGCAATGTGACATTACCCTTGATGAATGCCACAATGCAACATAAGCCTTGATAACCATCACAATGCAACACAAACCTTAACGAATGTCAAATTTCACATTGTGAATATGTCACATCTTGGGTTGTGTCGGCATATGTGTCACATATTGGGCATAGTCGCAATGCGACATAAACCTTGATGAGCGCCACAATGCAAAGTAACCCTTGATAAACATCACAATGCGACATAAACCTTGATGAGTGTCAAATTTCACATTATGAATATTTCGCATCTAACCCTTGATGAATGCCACAATGCAACGTAACCCTTGATAAACATCACAATGCGACATAAACCTTGATGAACATCAAATTTCACATTGTGAATATCTCGCATCTAACCCTTGATGAATGCCACAATGCAACATAACCTTCTATAAACATCACTATGTGACATAAACCTTGATGAACGTCAAATTTCACATCTCGGGCATTGTCGCAATGCGACATAACCCTTGATAAACGCCACAATGCAACATAAGCCTTGGTAAACATCACAATGCGACACAAACCTTAATGAACGTCAAATTTCACATTCTGAATATGTCGCATCTTGGGTTGTGTCGGCATATGTGTCACATATTGGGCATTGTCGCAATGCGAAATAACCCTTAATGAACGCCACAATGCAACGTAACCCTTGATAAACATCACAATACGACATAAACCTTGATGAACGTCAAATTTCGCATTGTGAATATGTCGCATCTAACCCTTGATGAATGCCACAATGCAACGTAACCCTTGTTAAACATCACAATGAGACATAAACCTTAATGAATGTCAAATTTCACATTGTGAATATGTCGCATCTAACCCTTGATGAATGCCACAATGAAACATAACCCTTGATAAACATCACAATGCGACATAAACCTTGATGAAAGTCAAATTTCACATCTCGGGCATTGTCGCAATGTGACATAACCCTTAATGAACGCCATAATGAAACATAAGCCTTGATAAGAATCACAATGCGACACAAACCTTAATGAACGTCAATTTCCACATGGTGAATATGTCGCATCTTGGGTTGTGTCGGCATATGTGTCACATATTGGCCATTGTCGCAATGCGACATAACCCTTGATGAACACCACAATGCAACGTTACCCTTGATAAACATCACAATGTGACATAAGCCTTGATGAACGTCAAATTTAACATTGTGAATATGTCGCATCTTACCCTCGATGAGCGTCAAATTTCACATCTTGGGCATTGTTGCAATGCGACATAACCCTTGATGAACGCCACAATGCAACATAAGCCTTGATAAACATCACAATGCGACACAAACCTTAATGAACGTTAAATTTCACATTGTGAATATGTCGCATATTGGGCTGTGTCGACATATGTGTCACATATTGGGCATTGTCACAATGCAACATAACCCTTGATGAATGCCACAATGCCACGTAACCCTTGACAAACATCACAATGCGACATAAACCTTGAGGAACGTCAAATTTCACAATGTGAATATGTCGCATCTAACCCTTGATGAATGCCACAATTCAATGTAACCCTTGATAAACATCATAATGCGACATAAACCTTGATGAACGCCAAATTTCACATCTTGGGCATTGTCTCCATGCAACATAACCCTTGATGAACGCCACAAAGAAACATAAGCCTTGATAAGCATCACAATGTGACACAAACCTTAATGAACGTCAAATTTCACATTGTGAATATCTCACATCTTGGGTTGTGTCGGCATATGTGTCACATATTGCGCATTGTCGCAATGCGGCATAACGCTTGATGAACGCTACAATGCAACATAACCCTTGATAAACATCACAATGCGACATAAACCTTTATGAACGCCAAATTTCACATTGTGAATATGTCGCATATAATCCTTGATGAATGCCACAATGCAACATAACCTTTGATAAACATCACTATGTGACATAAACCTTCATGAACGTCAAATTTCACATCTCGGGCATTGTCGCAATGAGACATAACCCTTGATGAACGCCACAACGCAACATAAGCCTTGATAAACATCACAATGCGACACAAACCTTAATGAACATCAAATTTCACATTGTGAATATGTTGCATCTGGGGTTTTGTCGGCATATGTGTCACATATTGGGAATTGTCACAATGCGACATAACCCTTATGAAAGCCACAATGCAACATAACCCTTGATAAACATCACAATGCGACATAAACTTTGATGAATGTCAAATTTCGCATTGTGAATATTTCACATCTAACCCTTGATGAATGCCACAATGCAATGTAACCCTTGATAAACATCACAATGCGACATAAATCTTGATGAACGTCAAATTTCACATTGTGAATATGTTGCATCTAACCCTTGATGAATGCCACAATGCAACATAGCCTTTGATAAACATCACTATATGACATAAACCTTAATGAACATCAAATTTCACATCTCGGGCATTGTCACAATGCGACATAACCCTTGATGAATGCCACAATGCAACATAAGCCTTGATAAACATCACAATGCGACATAAACCTTGATGAACGTCAAATTTCACATTATGAATATGTCGTATCCAACCCTTGATGAATGCCACAATGAAACATAACCCTTGATAAACATCACAATGCGACATAAACCTTGATGAATGTCAAATTTCACATCTCGGGCATTGTCGCAATGGGACATAACCCTTGATGAACACCACAATGTGACGTAACCCTTGATAAACATCACAATGCGACATAGACCTTGATGAATGCCACAATGCGACGTAACCCTTGATAAACATCACAATGCAACATAGACCTTGATGAACGTCAAATTTCACATTGTGAATATGTCGCATCTAACCCTTTATGAATGCCACAATGCAACATAACCCTTGATAAACATCAGAATGTGACATAAACCTTGATGAACATCAAATTTCACATCTTGGGCATTGTCGCAATGCGAAATAGCCCTTGATGAATTCCACAAGGCAACATAAGCCTTGATAAACATCACAATGCGACATAAACCTCGATGAACGTCAAATTTCACATCTTGGGCATTGTCGCAATGCGACATAACCCTTGATGAATGCCACAATGGAACATAAGCCTTGATAAACATCACAATGCCTCAAAAACCTTAATGAATGTCAAATTCCACATTGTGAACATGTCACATCTTGGGTTGTGTCGGCATATGTGTCAAATATTGGGCATTGTCGCAATGCGACATAACTCTTGATGAACACAACAATGCGACGTAACCCTTGATAAACATCACAATGCGACATAGACCTTGATGAACGTCAAATTTCACATTGTGAATATGTCGCATCTAACCCTTGATGAACGTCAAATTTCACATTGTGAATATGTCTCATCTAACCCTTGATGAATGCCACAATGCAACATAACCCTTGATAAACATCACGATGCGACATAAACCTTGATGAACGTCAAATTTCACATCTCGGGCATTGTCGCAATGCGAAATAACCCTTGATGAACGCCACAATGCAACATAAGCCTTGATAAACATCACAATGTGACATAAACCTTGATGAACACCAAATTTCACATCTAAGGAATTGTTGCAATGCGACATAACCCTTGATGAACGCCACAATGCAACATAAGCCTTGATAAACATGACAATGCGACATAGACCTTGATGAATGTCAAATTTCACATTGTGAATATGTCGCATCTAACCCTTGATGAATGCCACAATGTAACATAACCCTTGATATACATCACAATGCGACATAAACCTTGATGAACGTCAAATGTTTCAATGTGATAAATCCTTTGCAAAATGTTTTTGAGTTTCAATTTGTGACATAAACACGGATGAATGTCGCAATGCAACAGAAAACTTGATGAATGCCACAATGCAACAAAACCTAAAATGTGATATAACAATTGATTAATGTCCCAAGCTTACATATGTAAAACATGACATAACCATTGATTAATGTACCATGGTTGATTTTAGTTAACCATAATTGAATTGAGATACCAATGGTTGACCATTTTGACTTGGGTTAACCATGGTCGACTTTAATCAACTATGGTTGACATTGGTTAGCTAAGGTTAAGTCATGGTTGACTATTATGAACCATGTCTAACTTTATATCTTTATATTTTCATTAGAGCCTCCTCCAATATGAAATGATTCAAAGACTCCAATGGACCCATCTCTAACATGCCAAGGTTCTTTGCAATTCACTAGTAAAAAAAATTGCATTCATTTTTTTTATGTTATAAACAATAGAGACATTGATACATTTCTTAATGGTTAGGTGGGGATTGCAACATTTAATAGAAAAAAGGATTCCACAAATTTACTTGGATCCTCTATTACAATCCTATAATGTAAAAGGGGATGGGTGTTAATGGTTAGGTGGGAATTACAAGATTTAATAGAAACAAGGATTCCACAAATTTATTTGGATCCTCTATTACAATCCTATAATGTAAAAGGGAATGGGTGTTTCCTAAGAACTGTTATTAAATATAAAACTCTATATAAGCAAAAAGTTATGGGATACGATAAAATTCCACACCCTTTTGGCTACTACAAAAGGGTATTATATAACTTTTGTTACCAAAATTTTATGTACAATTCTTAGAAATGGACATTAAGCATAAACTAAATAAAAGTTAGAGCTTCATATTCAAAATATCAAAGAAAGCTAGCATACCTTAACAATCATTAATTAAATAATTACACACTTCTTAGGATTATTACAACTCTACCTTTGTTTTCTTTTTTCCATTAAATAATGATAAATATAATAAAAAAGCTAGCATACCATAATAATCATTAATTAATTAATTAATTATACACTTCTTAGGATTATTACAACTCTATCTTTGTTTTCTTTTTTCTATTTTTTCTTTCTAAAGTCATTTTTATGGGTGAAAATTTAAACTAAAATAAAATTTAGATCTTCATATTCATAGTTAAAAAAGAGTTAGCTAAATTGATTTAATGTATACTTTAATAATCATTAAATAATTAATTAATTAAATAGTTTTTAAGATTATGACGATTCCACTTTTTGGAATTTCTTTTTCTAGTGAATTCATTTTATAGCTTAAACCTTTAAAATAAGTTTGTAAATATATTTATTTTTTAATTAAATTATTTTTTCTAAAACCAAATAAGATTTAGAGTATCATATTTATAATATAAAAAGAAATCTAGTTAAATAAATTCAATACATATCACATTTAAAACAAGTTTATAAGGTATATTTATTTTAATTAAATTAATATTTTTCAAATTCAATAATTTTTTTTAACAAAAATAAGATTTACATCTTCATATTCATAATATAAAAATAGAATAAGCTAAATGGATTCAATGCATACATTACCTTTTTTCAGCAGAAAAAAAAAAATGTACTATTGTTATTCAAAACAAAATCAAATAGTACAATGATTGTCGAGAACATTCGGATGTTCCTCATGCAGATATAACTAGAAAGCTTATCAGCCGATAACATAACATAACAATGGTCCAAAAAACCAGAAACATAAAGAGAAGTCAGCATCTTTCCTCATAAAAAATAGCAGTCACCTGCATCTTGTAGGAAGGAATCCAGTCATTCTCCCCAACATAAAAAACCTTCATCACCCTCTAAAGCTTGTTTGGACAATTTGTTAGTAAAGGTATTATGCTCCCTGTAGATGTGTTCAAATGTAATGATCTCATGTCTGGAAATCTCAAGTCTGATGTGCTGACACCAATTCCGGAGTGTTGAAACATTAAGTCGAAACTCATTTGCAGCCTATTTTATGGTCACACACGAATCCCCAAATACCTTTAGATTTACTAAACCAAAGATATTCGCCACTTTTAGAACACACCACAAAGCCAACAGTTCAGCTTTCATATTTGTCCCAAAACCACCATTAAGTCACAAGGTATAATAATGAGCATCTTTCAAGTAGATAATCCCTCCAGCCGCACAAATACCATTTTGTGCAGCTCCATCAAAAAACAAAACCGGCTTTGTAACCATAAAGGTGAAATGGCTGATCCTAACCTCTTGTCTCAGACTTTCATTAGCCTGATATAACTTAAGCATCTTTAATACAGTCACTACACAAGCACTGACAACATGAGTTTTATCTTGGAACACAACACAGTTTCGAATATACCATAAATCCCAAGAGACAAAAATGGGAAAAAACGGAGGATTTTTCCCATTCCAAAACCAATTAAGGAGGCAAAGACCAAAATCATCACCATTCCAGGATAAATCAATTTTTAAATCCAGGAAACATAAATGCCAAACTTCTTGCATAAAGCTACATTCCACAAAAAGATGGTTTATAGACTCAGAGCTCTATTTGCATAAACAACACCGATTTGGTCCTATACACCCCCGTCTTACCAAATTGTCCCAAGTCTTAAGACTGCCATTCAGAACATGCCATAAGAAGCATTGGATCTTTAATGGAATTGGCAATTTCCAGATTCTTTTATACCCCTAGTGTGGAGGAAGAATATAGTTATCTTGAATCATTTTGTCATACCCTGTCTTTGCCGAAATAGTTCCATCTTTTGGATTTCCGCTCCACACTAATTTATCTCTTTCAGCAGATAAGGTAGCCCCCACAGCATTCAAAGGCCTGATAAATACATCCCACTCCTGTGCAATGCTACTAGGGTCAGTGCAAGCTAATGAGGGTCACTTTTGGCACGTTAGATGCAATAGAAAACTGAAAAAGCAGGCATCCCTCAACTTACTTGGATTTTTTGATTTACTTACGGAAAATATCTTGCATTGAGTAAAAAAGATGAAATGTAGGAAATTGAATCACGTTTCTGAATATATAACTTTTATGTATTGAAAATTTGCATAGCTATGTCAAGTTTCAGTTTTCCTAACAGACACTTTTTATTTTTCAGGCAAATGATAAGGTATATGTTTTTGTGGGTAGAGCCTTTGAGGGCCTAAATGATGGAATCAAGCTACAAAAATCGGCATGCATGTAGAGAACACATAGCACTTGTGCGCCATTATTTTTCGAAAATTAAATTAGTAATTTTATAATTTTTTTATAATTGTCTAAGTGATCAAACCTCAAAAATAGTACATCTTTTGTGGGTAGAGCCTTTGAAGGTCTTAATGCAAAAATCTTGAAATGGGTTTTTCATAGAACGTGGAGGTTAGTGTCCTCTTGTGCACCATACAATTTTTTTTTGAAATGATTGAGAATTGAAAAAGTTATGGAAGAAACACTAACAATGTGTTTCACGAGTTAAGGAGGTAGGACAGAAAAGAAATTGAAAGAAAATAGGAAAAATTAATATTTCAAAATAAAAGTTACATATTTGGAATCTGCAGAAAAAATGCTATTTGTGTCTAAGATTTCGTCAAAAATAACTCTGTGTAGCATATTGTAACGAGTGGCTAAGCACAGGCTTCTCCAGAAACTGGAAGAAATACCCAATTAGCTTTGGTTTTTCATTAACATAGCACAGGTTTGGAATTACCGAAGCAAACTCCAAAGCATACACATAGGATTATTGTTGACATGTGAGCATGTGACTCGGCCTGTTTAAATTCAAAAATATTGCCGCGCTTTTAGATTTAAATAACGCGTACGCGTTATATAACTAAATAACGCGTGCGCGTTATATCAATAATTAACGCGTACGCGTTATATAACTACATAACACGTACGCGTTATATAGTTACAAAACGCGCTCGCGTTATTCAAATCATAAAATATATGTTTAATACTTGAGAAAGAGGGGGTGTAGAAGTCAAGGGAAATTTTGTTTAATATTTGAGAAGGGGTGGGGAAGGGTCAAGGGAATCTATGGTTAATATTTAATAGGGGTGGGAAAGGGTCAAGGGCTTAGAAGGATGTTGGAAGCTTGAGTGGGGAGAGATGAAGGGAATGAGAACATGATGGGCTACAGGGGGTGAAGGGAAGTGGAGCTTGAGAGCACTATTAGGAGTAGAATAGGTTCTGAAGAGGTATAGGGTTAGAAGTTGAAAGTGAGACTTGAGTGACAAGGGGGATGTGAGAGAGAAATAAAGAATACAAGGGGGGGAGAGACATAGAGCGAGGGAGGGAGAGGGACAATGGGGAGGAATGGATTTGGAGGGAGTGAGAGATAGATGGGGATAGAACGAAATAAGAGATAGGAAGGGAGGGACAGAAAGTGTTGGTGGGAGACATGCAGAGAGTGGTGGCGATGGAGAGAGAGGGAGTGATGGAGAGATTGGGATAGGTTGAGGGAAAGATGAGGGAGGGATAGAAGGTGAGAGACAGGCGATGAGAGAGGGAGGGAGAGAAGGTAGGGTGAGGGATGGAGGGAGAAAGTTGGAGATAGATATGGATGGAGGGGGTATGGGTTTGAGAATGGAAAGTGACATAATGTGTGTGTATGTGTGTGTGTTTGAGAGAGAGAGAGAGACAGAGAGAGAGACAGAGAGAGAGAGAGAGAGAGAGAGATTGATGGTTGGGGAGAGAGAGACTAGAGGGAGTTGTGAGCATCATATTCTCCATCAGCATCATATTCTTCATCATCATCATCTTCATGACCATCATCGTCATCATCAACATCTTCATCATCATCACCATCATCATCATCATCATCATATTCCTCATCAAATCAAAATCTCCATCATCATTATCATCATCATGATCATCATCTAAACATCACCATCACCATCATCATCAACATCTTCATCATCATCACCATCACCATCATCATCAAAATCTTCATCGTCATCACCATCACCATCACCATCACCATATTCATCATCATTGTCATCTCTAGGTTCCCCATCAACATCAACATCTCCATCATCATCATCTTCTTCATCATCATCATCTTCATCACCATCATCATCATCATCAACATCTTCATCATCATCACCATCATCATCATCATCATTATCTTCCTTGAATCAGATCAACATATCCATCATGTCACCATCATCTTCTGAACATCATCATCTAAACATCACCATCACCATCACCATCATCATCATCATCTTCATCATCATTACCATCACCATCATCATCAACATCTTCATTGTCATCACCATCATCATCATCATCATCATTGGCATTTGTAGGTTCCTCATCAACATCTCCATCATTATCATCTTCTCCATCATCATCATCTTCATCACCATCATCATCAGCATCAACATCTTCATCATCATCACCATAATCATCATCTTCATCGTCATCAGGTCAACATCTCCATCATCATCATCTTCTTCATCATCTTCACCATCATCATCATCATCATCATCTTCATCGCCATCTCCATCATCTCCATCATCTCCATCATCATCACCATCACCATCATCATCATCTTCATGACCATAAACATCTTCATCATCATTGTCATCTCCCCCTTCCTCATCAACATCTCCATCATCATCATCATCATCATCATCATCATCACCATCTGAACATCACCATCACCATCATCGTCAACATCTTCATCATCATCATCATCATCATCAGCATCATCATCAGCATCAGCATCATCATCAAAATCTTCATCGTCATCACCATCACCATCTTCATCATCATTGTCATCTCTAGGTTCCCCATCAACACATCTCCATCATCGTCATCTTCTTCATCATCATCATCTTCATCACCATCATCATCGTCATCTTCTTCATCATCATCATCTTCATCACCATCATCATCGTCATCAACATCTTCATCATCATCACCACCATCATCATCATCATCTTCCTCATCAGATCAACATCTCCATCATGTCACCATCATCTTCATCTTCATCATCATCATCATCATCATCATCATCATTACCAACACCATCATCATCAACATCTTCATCGTCATCACCATCATCATTGGCATCTGTAGGTTCCTCATCAACATCTCCATCATCGTCATCATTGGCATCTGCAGGTTCCTCATCAACATATCCATCATCGTCATTTTCTCCATCATCATCACCATCATCACCATCATGATCTTCTGAACATCATCATGATCATCATCTAAACATCACCATCACCATCATCGTCAACATCTTCATCATCATCGCCATCAGCATCATCATCAAAATCTTCATCGTCATCACCGTCACCATCTTCATCATCATTGTCATCTCTAGGTTCCCCATCAACACATCTCCATCATCATCATCTTCTTCATCATCATCATCTTCATCACCATCATCATCGTCATCAACATCTTCATCATCATCACCATCATCATCATCATCATCTTCCTCATCAGATCAACATCTCCATCATGTCACCATCATCTTCGTCATCATCATCATCATCATCATTACCAGCACCATCATCATCAACATCTTCATCGTCATCACCATCATCATTGGCATCTGTAGGTTCCTCATCAACATCTCCATCATCATCATCATTGACATCTGCAGGTTCCTCATCAACATATCCATCATTGTCATTTTCTCCATCATCATCACCATCATCACCATCATGATCTTCTGAACATCATCATGATCATCATCTCAACATCACCATCACCATCATCGTCAACATCTTCATCATCATCGCCATCAGCATCATCATCAAAATCTTCATCGTCATCACCATCACCATCACCATCACCATCACCATCACCATCTTCATCATCATTGTCATCTCTAGGTTCCCCATCAACACAACATCTCCATCATCATCATCTTCTTCATCATCATCATCTTCATCTCCATCATCGTCCTCATCAACATGATCTTCATCATCATCACCATCATCACCATCATCATCATCATCTTCCTCATCAGATCAACATCTCCATCATGTCACCATCATCTTCATCACCATCATCATCACCATCATCATCAACATCAACATCTTCATCGTCATCACCATCATCTTCATCAACATTATCATCTTTATCATCTTCATCTGCATCATGATCATCTTCATTGTCATCACCCTCCTCCTCCTCATCATCTTTATCATCTTCATCTACATCATGATCATCTTCATTGTCATCACCCTCCTCCTCCTCATCATCTTGTGCACTTATGCACTTAGGGATTAATATTTAGAAGAGGGTCTAAAGGCCTTTATGGGGGAGGGGCTCTAGGAACAAGGTAAGACAGAGAGGGCAGGGGGGAGGGATAAAGGCGTAGAGGGTTAGTGATTAAGGGAGAAGAAGGGAGAGAGTGCTATAGGGAGGGATAATGACGAAGATAAAGAGAAGGTGGAGAGATGGAGAGTGGGGTGGTAGAGACATGGCTGAAGGGAGAGAAAGAAACATGAAAGAAACATGTAGGGAGAATGAGGGACACATATTTAGAAAGAGATAGGGGGTATCTAGGGATTATTGGGAGAGAGCTAGGGGGTATTAAACCATACAAAACATTTGTTTTGTATGCAATCATATAAATTATTAGTTTTCTTTGATTTTGATCGTTGCCCTAGCCGTGCACCTAACCTATTTATTGTGCTTGACTATATCGCGTTCGCGTTTTTTAACTACATATCGCGCACGCGTTTTATATTTATAAAACGCGTACGCGTTTTGGAACTCCAGAAATAATGGACTGTTGCTGTCCGAGAGCAACTTCACTCTGTCCGAACGAAAGCAACAATCCCGCGATTTTTCAAACAGCACGAGCCCGCGTCTGAAAATTTTCACATTCTACACCAACTCCATCATTTTTTTTTATGCAGGTGCAGCATTGAGGACATCTTTCATGGTTGCTCACTGTGGTGTTGGGTTATATGGCCATATTTGAAGAAAATAATTAGCAAGCTTGAAGAATCTCCAATTGAAGAACACCAAAGATAAGGCCTTTGAAAGATTCATTTTGCCTATATTTGAGGAGCACACAAGGTAAGATATCAAGCTTCAAGACCAACAAGGAAGAACTTCCATTTGCTTATTATTGAAGAGCTTGTAATTGAGGAGCAACAAAAACAAACTATATTGAATTGATCATTGTGGTGATGGGGAATGCACGTAACCGAGTAAACAAATCCACAAGGAAGAAGAGACCTCAAGAAGTCATTGAAGAAGAGAAAGAAAAGAAAAGAATATACATGATGAATCGGAGGCTTTCTTTGGAAACTAATCCAAATCCAATTGTAGAGGATACCATGGTTCATCCTATTAATCCACGACAAGAGGGACCTTCAATTTCCACAATAGTTGTTGAACAAGCACCCCATGGAAGTAATCAAGAAGCAAAACGTAGGTGCTCATTAGGGGATGTTTCAATTCCCACTTCAAGTCAAAGTGATAAGTTACCATCTCAAGATGAAGCTCACGAAGAAACACACAATTTGCTATCCGGATGTGGTTATACAAGCGATGAAGTCAGAGAGGCGTTGGACATTTTGCCTACTGTTGAAGAAGAGAATGTTATCCACACCATCGATGAGGATGTTGGACTTCCACAAGGGGATGTTGGACTTCCACAGACCATGGATGAGGATGTTGGACTTCCACCATCCAACTACCAGGAAGAGAATGAAGGACACCAAGCTACTACTGAAACGCCAGAGCGTCTTGGTGATGCGCTACATGGTACAATTCCAACCCCCTTACCTCCATTAGCAAGCACACGTCGAAGAACTCCGAAGCGTATACAAGTTGATGAAAGACTTATGAATTCCATTGAAGGTACGCTATCTAAACGTAGTATTGCTTATCAAACTCAACAGATACTTGATAAATATTTTGTTTCTAAATGTGATGGAGATAAATGTAGATTATTTTTATCATTGTTAAAATCTAGGAGCATGAATGTTGTTAGGAAAAAGTTAGGGATAAAGATGATAAAGAATTCTGAACCAAGTTCTCATATAGTTAAAAGCCTAGTAGATGCATTTGGTAAAATTGGTAAGAACACACGTTCAAAGGACCGCAATGCTGCTCGTCGTGTGTTGTCACAATCAATTGCAGATAAGAACACCAGGGCCCTTCGTATTCTCAGGCCTACATCGAAACTAGTTAATTTGAATGTAAAAACCCTCCGTAGGTATTCTATTAGAAGAGAACATCTTGACACAACCGATCAGACAGATTTTTGGGCCTTTGTTGGTCGGTTGCCACGTCGTGACATGAAGCTAGTTGATGCAGTAAAGGGACTAGTGCATAGTTTTTGGCATGATCACACAAGGCCTTCTTCAAACCGAAAGGATGTACTAAAACTAAGAAGGGGTTCAAAGGATCGTGAGCCACATACTAAGCATCTTCTTGATATAACACAGACAGAGCTTTACGAAAAATTTAAGATTGAGCATAGACAATTGAACTTGGGGCAAAGATCTTTTGAGAAATGTAAGCCATGGTATGTTAGAATAAATACTCTTCGTAACACTTGTTGTTGTAGATACCATGTAGAATATGAATATTACTATGAAACATTTTTGTACATTCGTCGTGTGTTGCATACTAACATTGTGCAGGATTGCTCCATGACAATACCACCGACTTCATCAAGAGAATTCATTCATAGCATCATGTGCAATAGGCCCGAGGGGCAAACATACTATGCAAAATCTTGTTTGGATGGAACATGCTCCAACTGTGCTGGAATGGCATTATTGAGCCAATGTATGCACGAGAATGGAGACAGTGAATTTGGGAAAATGGTTACAGACATGAAAAGTTTCAAATATATCAACTATGAAATAGTCCCAGGGAAAGAAAGCAAAAAAATACAATTGGTGACATCTCAGGTATGCATTTATATCTATAAAATTATGTTGTAACGGTTACATTTCAATCCTTACTTACAACAAAAAACTGACATTGAGATCATTTTGTGTCACCAGGTACAAGTTAGTGACTTCATCAAGGAATTTATTGAAAAGACACATCAATATGTTCAGCATGTCCACGTGGCACGATGGCAGGATGAGAAGTTTAGAATATGCAGAGATACATTTCCCCTTGGTACTATACTTTCAGTTGTTGATTTTGCCGAGAACTACACTCTGCAACCTCAAAATGAGATCCAAAGTCAGTATTATCACTCTGAGCAGGTTTCCTTGATGGTCCATATCACATACAGGCATGGCCCAAATAGCACTGAAGAGCAAAGAGAAATTCTGAAGGAATATCACTTCTACATAAGTGATGATAGGTGCCACGACTTCCACTATGTACGTCATTGCTTCATCATGTTCTATGATCACTTGAAGGGAAGGAACATACAGATGGACCGACACTGGATTTGGTCTGATGGGTGTGCTGGTCAGTTCAAAAATGCACGCATATTTCAGTGGTTGTGTTCATTGCATAAAAACTACAAAGTGCCACATATGTGGAACTATTTTGAGACTGGGCATGGTAAAGGAGAGCATGATGGAGCCGGAGCATGTGTCAAAATAGCCCTACGAAGAGAGGAATTGAAAGTATCTACAGAATCTACTATTCTAAATGCTCAATCTATAGTCAGGTGGTGCACGTCAGTAATGGGAGAGGAATCAACTATGCGAGTAGAATCCACAAGAAAGAGACATGTGGAGAGATTTTTTTGGGAGGTGGTAGACATAGATCGTTCACATGCATGGGAATGCAAGACTGTGCCTGGGACTCGTGGCTTTCATTCGGTTCGAAGCTCTGATAACCCAGTATTTGAAATTTGGACCAGAAAACTTGCTTGTTTTTGCCCGCCTTGTTGTGATGGTGACTGGGATGGGTGTGAATCATTGGATTGGGTTGATGGATGGGATCGCATATCACTTCCACTTGATCAGCGTGCAATTGTTGAGTTAACTCCGTTGGAAGAAGACCAATCATCTATTTCTGCAGATTTTGATCATGTATCAGACCTTGTACAACCCGGTATGATGCATTTCCTTAACATTTTTTGTTTGTTTACGTAGTCTTCAAATGCACATTAATGGACTTGTATCGCACTCTAAATATTTTGATCATATACCTACAATCATATAATGCAGGGCACATATACGCAGTGGTTGCCTCAAAAGATACTGAATGGGGTGATGAATACTGGTTGGCACGCTGTATAGATGGAAAGCAAACCCTCATTGTGTCCATGACTGACGATGAAAACAACCACTTTCCAACTGGTTCTATGGTTGTTAAAGGTGAATACTTGACACGGGACAACAATGGAAGAAAGAAGGGTGGATATGTTTACAGGGATTACAAACCAGGTGCAAGTGTATATCACTTTACCAACTTAATCATTGGCACAAACCTTCAGGTACGAACAATGCCTAGTCGAAATACATCGAAGGTACGCTACTTCTTACCGGATACAGAGCACGAGAGACTAATGGAGACCATCAGTATAAGAGATGATCCGGAGGGCTTGGTTGTATGATAATAGGTGGGATCTAGCATGATGAGGTACGTTACATACTTTTAATACTATACTATTTTCACTATTTGTAATTGAATATTGATATATGTTCAATTTTCACATGTATGTTTCATATGAATATGTCAATTTTGCGTTCTTGATATGCCAAATTTACAAGAGATGGATTAAAATTATATTATGTTCATATGATCAGTAAACCATATATTAATCATGTTTGAGAGGTTGCTTAGCTAACTTTAAGGGCATTTAAGCTCTATGTTAAGCCCAACTAAATCCTTATGAATCACTAGACAATCGAATTGGTTCCTTGAGTAATTCAACTATGAAAGTCTCTCTTAATCTAGCGACAACCACCTTTTACCCATTTCTATAGAATTTATCTTCTTTAATAATTTTCTAATCCAAATTTTAATAGCTATTACATTTTCACTATACAACTATGAAAGTCTCTAGTGACAACCACCTTTTACCCATTTTTATTATACATCTCTAAGTTATCCACACAAAAACACACACATATATATATAATAATTATTGTGTATTCATAGTCAAAACTAAAAAATATATGGATTAAAGTGGATAAACATTAAACTAAACTAAAATTAAACTAAAATTAAACTAAATTAAATTAAACTAAAAAATATATGGATTAAAGTGGATAAACATTAAACTAAAATTATAATAATTGTGTTTTTTAATCCATTTTTTACATATGATCAGTAAACCCTAAAATTATATTATGTTCATCATGTTGGTTATTGGCTTCACCCAACAAAATTAATTCAATTCATGCTCACTATATTAAACAATACACTTATATTAAATTTAATTCATGTCTTGTTAAATATTTCATAATGAATTAGCTAGTTGAGAGCACCACCTTAGACCAAGCCATCATCATCATGGACCTGCAAAACCCTAGTTTCCAAAGTGTCTAGGCAGGTTCGGGCTAGGAACACTAGCCATACCCGCCCGGTGGATGATTTTCCAAAGTTGACCCCCGTGTGCAAAAATTGCACACTCCCACACTGAGCAAAACCCTAGTTTCCAAGATGGACCTGCAAGGTGACACATGGGCCACCGGGTAGGAGGGGAGGGGCACCCCTGGCACTATCCCGGTGTGCTGAATCCAACGGAGTCGACGGTTCGTCGATCCGAGCCACGGTCTTCATTCTATGGCTCGTCCCGTCTCACTACCAGAAGGCCTTCAGGGACACCTGCTGGATACCTACCGGGGGCATAGAACTCCAACCATGCAACAAAACCGGGTTCCGGGGAGACCTGCAGGTGTGTCTAGACAGGTTCGGGCTAGGAACACTAGCCATACTTGCCCGGTGGATGATTTTCCAAAGTTGACCCCCGTGTGCAAAAATTGCACACTCCCACACTGAGCAAAACCCTAGTTTCCAAGATGGACCTGCAAGGTGACACATGGGCCACCGGGTAGGAGGGGAGGGGCACCCCTGGCACTATCCCGGTGTGCTGAATCCAACGGAGTCGACGGTTCGTCGATCCGAGCCACGGTCTTCATTCTATGGCTCGTCCCGTCTCACTACCAGAAGGCCTTCAGGGACACCTGCTGGATACCTACCGGGGGCATAGAACTCCAACCATGCAACAAAACCGGGTTCTGGGGAGTCCTGCAGGTGTGTCTAGACAGGTTCGGGCTAGGAACACTAGCCATACTTGCCCGGTGGATGATTTTCCAAAGTTGACCCCTGTGTGCAAAAATTGCACACTCCCACACTGAGCAAAACCCTAGTTTACGAAATGAATGCACAATGAAGCCACTGGGCCATGGGGAGACGAGGGAGAGGGCCCCCTAGAGGTAATCGCACGCTAGGAGACCAACGGAGTCGACGGTTCGTCTGTCCGACGTCCGGTTTCCGAGTTATGTCGAGTTGCAAGTCGCATGAAAATGCCGTTCAGGGACACTTGGTGAATTTCCGTCCGGGAGCCAAAAAGCAAACGAAGCAGGAAGATTGCGTGCCGTTGGCTCCTGCAAGTGTGTGTGGGCAATGCCGACGTGGGAACACTGCCGGGAGCCATAAATCCATGATAGTAAATTAATTCATGACAAAAAAAACTGAATTATTCCTTTCAATGGATGTGGTTTTCAATTTCCTATATTGTTAGGTCAATTTGGCACATTCATTGAAAGAAATTGTAGACTTTAATGATGATCACAACAAGTGTGTTTGTTAAAACCTTGTGAAATAGAGCATCAAAAGACCTACATTGTAGGCCATATAATTGTGTTTGTTTACCTTTTGTTTGATGGACCATGCACAATAAGTAATAAAATAATTTTTGAAGTAGGTCATTTCATTTTTCTGATTTTTTCTGTGGTGGTGTTGAAAAAGACCATTGTTCTTATTGATGGGATTTCATGTGCTTATGATTCTTTGGATAATCTGGACACATACAAGGACACCATTATTAGACTAATTCATTATAAACAATTTAATATGAGTAATCTACATAAATGAATTGAAAAATTAACAAAAATAACAAACAACCCATATACCTTGGAATATAACACAAGAGTGACCATGTTAGGCAATCTTACTTATCTACTTACCTATGGTCATCTAAGTAGACCATTTGGATCATGTCTATTACTAATGATCTCCATTAACTTTTCATGTTCACAATGAGGCTTGAAGTATCATACCTTTGATGGGTGCTTCCTTGGCATTGTTTGTAGTTTGAGGTTTGTATCGAAAACTAAGTTTGTAAAGTGGTATATAGATTCACCTAGTCTAATCTTGAAATACATAACCAACCTTCTTCCATGTTTGGTCATCCAGTGTTAGATATTATCCTTTAATAACCATCAAACTGATTACAAGTTGATCACCATTGTCATCTATTAGTGAGACATGAGGGTTTGGTTCGCCTTTAAGGAACATGCCAACAAATAGTGAGTGCCCCATTAATTATCTTTCAGGGAAACCATTGCATATATGTTCATTTTATTCTCAAAAATGAGATTGATGGTGTTTATTCTCATGCAATGTATACAGTTAGGATTAAGACAACTGTATAAATCTATGGAATTATAAATGGAGATATTAATCCAAAAGGAAGCCAATGTTGGCCTTGCCAATCTTTTCTTCCGAATGCAAACGAAATATTAGATTCCATTTTGCTATGTTTCCATGTAAAATATATTTGAAAAAAAACATATATTTGGATTATATGGAAATCCTTCTTACCTTTGACATTGTTTGGGATCTGCAGGATGGGAATGAAGTATTTTTTAGGGATTAAGAGGAGTATTCAATTACGCAAACTTATGAATGCCTATTTTGACAAGCAATCCATTGATTTCAACTCCATCAAATTTCTGTTTGATGGATGATGTTTGCAAGGTGAGCAAGTTTAACCCACCAATGCGAGATTGCATGCAATTACACTGAGCAAAACCTTAGTTTACGAAATGAATGCACAATGAAGCCACTGGGCCATGGGGAGACGAGGGAGAGGGCCCCCTAGAGGTAATTGCACGCCAGGAGACCAACGGAGTCGACGGTTCGTCGGTCCGACGTCCGGTTTCCGAGTTATGTCGAGTTGCAAGTCGCATGAAAATGCCGTTCAGGGACACTTGGTGAATTTCCGTCCGGGAGCCAAAAAGCAAACGGAGCAGGAAGATTGCGTGCCGTTGGCTCCCGCAAGTGTGTGTGGGCAATGCCGACGTGGGAACACTGCCAACACTGGCTCGGGGGAGGTTTTTGCAGAGTTTACCGACCAATGCGAGATTGCATGCAATTACACTGAGCAAAACCCTAGTTTACGAAATGAATGCACAATGAAGCCACTGGGCCATGGGGAGACGAGGGAGAGGGCCCCCTAGAGGTAATCGCACGCCAGGAGACCAACGGAGTCGACGGTTCGTCGGTGCGACGTCCGGTTTCCGAGTTATGTCGAGTTGCAAGTCGCATGAAAATGCCGTTCAGGGACACTTGGTGAATTTCCGTCCGGGAGCCAAAAAGCAAACAGAGCAAGAAGATTGCGTGCCGTTGGCTCCCGCAAGTGTGTGTGGGCAATGCCGACGTGGGAACACTGCCAACACTGGCTCGGGGGAGGTTTTTGCAGAGTTGACCCACCAATGCGAGATTGCATGCAATTACACTGAGCAAAACCCTAGTTTACGAAATGAATGCACAATGAAGCCACTGGGCCATGGGGAGACGAGGGAGAGGGTCCCCTAGAGGTAATCGCACGCCAGGAGACCAACGGAGTCGACGGTTCGTCGGTCCGACGTCCGGTTTCCGAGTTATGTCGAGTTGCAAGTCGCATGAAAATGCCGTTCAGGGACACTTGGTGAATTTCCGTCCGGGAGCCAAAAAGCAAACGGAGCAAGAAGATTGCGTGCCGTTGGCTCCCGCAAGTGTGTGTGGGCAATGCCGACGTGGGAACACTGCCAACACTGGCTCGGGGGAGGTTTTTGCAGAGTTGACCCACCAATGCGAGATTGCATGCAATTACACTGAGCAAAACCCTAGTTTACGAAATGAATGCACAATGAAGCCACTGGGCCATGGGGAGACGAGGGAGAGGGTCCCCTAGAGGTAATCGCACGCCAGGAGACCAACGGAGTCGACGGTTCGTCGGTCCGACGTCCGGTTTCCGAGTTATGTCGAGTTGCAAGTCGCATGAAAATGCCGTTCAGGGACACTTGGTGAATTTCCGTCCGGGAGCCAAAAAGCAAACAGAGCAAGAAGATTGCGTGCCGTTGGATCCCGCAAGTGTGTGTGGGCAATGCCGACGTGGGAACACTGCCAACACTGGCTCGGGGGAGGTTTTTGCAGAGTTGACCCACCAATGCGAGATTGCATGCAATTACACTGAGCAAAACCCTAGTTTACGAAATGAATGCACAATGAAGCCACTGGGCCATGGGGAGACGAGGGAGAGGGTCCCCTAGAGGTAATCGCACGCCAGGAGACCAACGGAGTCGACGGTTCGTCGGTCCGACGTCCGGTTTCCGAGTTATGTCGAGTTGCAAGTCGCATGAAAATGCCGTTCAGGGACACTTGGTGAATTTCCGTCCGGGAGCCAAAAAGCAAACGGAGCAAGAAGATTGCGTGCCGTTGGCTCCCGCAAGTGTGTGTGGGAAATGCCGACGTGGGAACACTGCCAACACTGGCTCGGGGGAGGTTTTTGCAGAGTTGACCCACCAATGCGAGATTGCATGCAATTACACTGAGCAAAACCCTAGTTTACGAAATGAATGCACAATGAAGCCACTGGGCCATGGGGAGACGAGGGAGAGGGTCCCCTAGAGGTAATCGCACGCCAGGAGACCAACGGAGTCGACGGTTCGTCGGTCCGACGTCCGGTTTCCGAGTTATGTCGAGTTGCAAGTCGCATGAAAATGCCGTTCAGGGACACTTGGTGAATTTCCGTCCGGGAGCCAAAAAGCAAATGGAGCAAGAAGATTGCGTGCCGTTGGCTCCCGCAAGTGTGTGTGGGCAATGCCGACGTGGGAACACTGCCAACACTGGCTCGGGGGAGGTTTTTGCAGAGTTGACCCACCAATGCGAGATTGCATGCAATTACACTGAGCAAAACCCTAGTTTACGAAATGAATGCACAATGAAGCCACTGGGCCATGGGGAGACGAGGGAGAGGGTCCCCTAGAGGTAATCGCACGCCAGGAGACCAACGGAGTCGACGGTTCGTCGGTCCGACGTCCGGTTTCCGAGTTATGTCGAGTTGCAAGTCGCATGAAAATGCCGTTCAGGGACACTTGGTGAATTTCCGTCCGGGAGCCAAAAAGCAAACGGAGCAAGAAGATTGCGTGCCGTTGGCTCCCGCAAGTGTGTGTGGGCAATGCCGACGTGGGAACACTGCCAATATTCATGATGTACATCTTATTGATAAGGCACACAAAGGCCTATACAAGAGATCAAAGATGGGTCACTTTGTCTACTAATTTGATGTTGATAAAATTGAAGGTATTGAATGACATTTCAAACAATGGTATGACAAAGATCCTAATGTATACACAAGGTTAATATATAAGGTGCCCCATAAGGTTCTTTGTCATATCCCTATAATTCTAGGTTTTTGATGATTGTTTAGGTTAAAAAACATAGCACATTATATGGATTATCATGTACAAAGATAAGTGAAGATGGTATTATATGAGTGGCTACAAATGGTTCTCAATTTACGATCATCAAGGAAATATTACCCATTTTTTAAGAAGAACCTCATAATGTTAGACTTTCATTGGTAGTTGATGGCAATGGGTGTGCATGAGTGAGTTCATTGAAACCTTGAAAACATTGTATTGCATTTAGTTTGATTAAATTACACGAGCAAGAACTTTGACATAACTTGTAATGATCATCCAAAATCACAAATTTTAATTAGATACCAATTAGTGCATGCATGTAGTGAATTCGTTGAAACCTTTGAATATAATAGTTTGTTCTTTTGACATAGTGCATTCATGAGTAAAAGATAATCCACACAAATCAACACATTAGAATGACACAAGTACATGTATCCAAAAGTACATATATATCCAAAAGTGCATGTCTCCAAAAGTACATGTATATCCAAAAGTCTCCAAAAGTGCATGTCTCCAAAAGTACATGTATATCCAAAAGTATCGAAAAGTACATGTATCCAATGAAGTCAATGTACATGTCTCCAAAAGTACATGCACAATAAAGTCAATGTACATGTCTCCAAAACTGAATGTATCGAAAAGTACATATATATACAAAAGTATCCAAAAGCACATGTGTCCAAAACTATCCAAAAGTATCAAAACTCAAGCTTTCTCTTGTTCTTTCCCGACGTTGATCCTCTAGGCACATCCCTAGGATCAATGTGCATCCCTGGATCCTGCAAATTAAATATCAATTGTTAAATTCAACTAACTATGTACACTAATACATTATCTCAACAATTATCAACTGGTGCATGGAAAGTGCATGAAACACTTGGTCACTGAAGGACATCTCACCTCAACTGACAAAGGAGATTGTGTTGCTTGTGTAGCAGATGGAGCCGTCGGTTGAACATCCAGGATGGTTGAACCAGGGGGGCCAGGCACTGCTCCTGTTGGTGGTGGCTACAATGAAAAAATGTTGAAATAGTTAGAAATGCATGAATAAACAATAGGTCCAACAATAATAAACTATGTAAAGATAATGTTGAAATAGTTACATACCTGTGTGTGATCAGTCGCCACTGCAGATGCGGCACTAACTGCTGCATCAACCATCGATGCAAGGTTCTCAGCAGACAACTCGGGTTCCTGTTGCAGTAAACATGCAATTCAAACATTAACAAAAACGATTTATGCACTGGATTTCAAGTTAAACAACAAATATCATCGAAGGATATACATTACCGTGGTGTGAGTAAGCCCATGGTCGTGGGCAGCTGGAGTCTTTCTCGGAGTAGAACGCCTCACATACACACGACCCTTGTTCACGAATGGCCTGGAGGGAGATGCAAATACAGGCAATGGGCTAGATGTGTCGGATGGTGCCTACAGTCAGCAAGTGTTCATGTAGTTAGACATGCATGATTCAACAAACAAACATGTATTTAAAAAATGTCATTTTTAATTGTTTACCTGGAGCCCAGACGTTTCAGGGGACGGTATGACCATGGGCACTACCTCCACATTACCTTGCCCCTGTGAAGGATCTGCCATCTGCAAGTTTAATAATTGTAAATATTAGACCGTATATAGCATTAATGAACTAAAATGTAAAGTATGTGGAAATTAACAAATTAACAAGTATTAAAAAACTGAAATTTTAAAATGTTTACCTCGGTGTGAGATACGGCAATAGGTGGTATATAAGATGGGCCTGCCGAATGGGTAGCATCATGCCCCCCTGTCGAGTCTGGAACATCCGGCTCTGGGGCGTCACTGCCGGTAATCATCATCAACTGCAAGTTCACAAAATTAATATATTAGCTCAAACTATATATATGTGTACAAAGACGAAAATAAATGAAGAATTTATTACAATTAACCATCAAGATACCTCTCTCAAAAAGCCACTGAAGGCAACATCTGATGCAATACCATAGCAGGGACGACCACATGACGTGCACTCGTGAGGATCAGTACTAGGATGGGGAATAGCTGATGGTCCTCCACTAGTGGATGGTCCTGATGGTCCTGCAGAAGTGGATGGTCCTGATGGTCCTGCAGTAGCTGATGGTCCTGCATGGTGACGAGCTGGTGTATGTACCACACCAGGGACAGATGTCCCTTCCTCACCCATATGTTGAACCATCCTGCCATGGCGAAGAACCGTCCGTGCCAAACTCAAAAAAGCATCCTGTGTCTGCGGAATAATGCGATGTGCTGGTGGGACATCTGGCCCAGGCAACTGCCTGCGAGGTGCAGGGATAGGGCGATCCTGGTCTCGAAGCCTGGCATTGGGTCGGTTTTGGGGCATCCCCCCACCGATCCCCTGGAACTGTAAGATGTCAAAATAGTTAACGTGTTTATGCAACACGAACTCTGCATACATCTTTCGAAGGAAATATAAGGGAATTTCCCTGTTGTTGTGTGGTGGCATATCAAAAACCATGTACCATCTGTCCATCCAGTTATCAACAAATGGTTGAAACGTGCACCACTCAATGGAGATATGCGGCTTGCTTGCATTAGGGATTTCCCCCGTCCGAGGGTCCCTAAACAATGCAAATACAACCTCTTTGGATATTTTTAGCTTTTTTACTGCATTGTAATCTAGTCCATCAGCATATTGTTGTCTTTTTCTTTCTCTGTAAGATGCAATATCATACAGGACATTCGTAGATTGTGTAATTGTGTCCACAATTGCATCCAAGGTTGATGCAAGTGAACGGCGAATCCTGTCGCCACCACTAAAAGCTTCACTTATGCCCCTCAATTGGGCAAGCTCAATCAATATTTCGGCATTGGCATCCATAGCCGCAACTGCAATAAAGACATTAATACGAAAATCATTAGAAACATATACATGGTATATAATGACGTCTCTTCAAAATTGAACATGTATTAAATCAAACTCACATAAGCAATTTAATGGCATTTACTTACATACATTTAAAACTTAAAATTAAACATTTGACAATTAAAAAGTAAGTTAGTCAGATTGGCAGAGACGAGGAGGAGGAGGATCAAGGCAGTGATGAGTTTGTTGATTCAGGCATGGAGGAGGAGGATCAAGGCAGTGATGAGTTTGCATCTATGTGTCTCAATGTCTCATTGTGTTTTGTGATTGTGAATGACAAATGTGTTGTGATTTGTGAATGATCTAATTTCTATTGAATATTTCATATTTGTAATTGTAAATGTAATTTCTATTGAATATTTGTAATTGTAAATGTTAAATTTTATTGGATGATCTATATGTCTATATTTTTAAATTTTAATATATTTTAAAAATATATTAATTCCGGGGGTCACCGTGTCCTACGTGTCATAATTCCGGGGGTCACCGTGTCTAGTGGGGACCAGGGATCAAATTTGAAGGGTGGGGTCCCATTTCACTATGAAGGGCTATGAGATATTGAACACTATTGAAGGGCTATGAGAAATTTATTAATATTTATTCTATGTGTATATATGGATGTGTTCATGTTGTATGGATTGGATTCTAGGTTAACCGAGGCCTTTTTAGAGCAAAGAATGGGGTAATTACTATTTGGGAACAAGTTTTTTATCAAATGTAAATTGCGGTGATGGAAGATATTGAGGGTGCCACATGTTGTGGAGAAAGTAGTATTGATTCCTATGACGTAATAGGGAGTTCAAAAAGTCTGGTTTCAAGTATTGTCATGCGTAGCTCGATTGATTTTTCTCGCGCTAGGGTTGTAGCAACTGTTATGGCCATTACTGTTAAAAGGATTGATGGGGTGGAATCCCGTGAAACGATGAGTTCTTTTGTTAAGACGTAGATTCAGTGAAATTTGGTGGGAGTCTTATGTTCATTTTATGCACAAAATTCGATTACTTGATTTTGTTGCATTGTTAACTCTCCTCCTAGTCATAGCTACAATCTCTTATATAATTGTGAAGGTTATCAATCCACTCAATATATTAAAGTTGTAGTAGGCCAAAATCATCCACATATTTATTGTACTGACAAATGTTGACATTCCAATTTCTATGTAGAGCGCCCATTAACATTAGATTTTAATAATTTTGTTGATGCCATTAAATGTGTTAAACACGTAAGCGCTCGCTACAAACACGAGAACTTCGAAGCGTTCAAGCCATGGGCTACTCAGTGTAAGCCCGTCCACGTAAGTTCCTCAATGATATTATTAGAGGCCCAATGGTCCATGATCCATGGATGATCGAACACGTGGATATTGGAGAGTAAGCGAGTCCCACTCCCAAGTCACCTAGCTAGTAGCCGCATTCCCAATTTCCCACTAAAAATTGTTGATGGGTGAAATTTGAAGCTACCCTTCTGTTGCAATTTTAAACAGTAGTGGTTAATTTAATTATTGAAGGGCTTACCATGAAATTAAATTTTTTTTGCATGGTAAAATTTGAAGTGGCCTTCTATGACGTGTGGGTAAAATTTGAAGTGGCCTGAAGGCTTCAAATTTGAAGCCTGGTGGGGACACTCGTGTCCCGTGTCCTCGTGTCGGGTGACTTAGAAAGGGGGGAGTTTTAATTTTTTCAATTTTTGGTTTGATTATGAAGTTTTGAGTTTTGTGAAAAGGGTTTCATTTTGAGGTGTGAATTTAATTACAAATTGGGTTATTCCCAATTTGATTAATATTACAAAACTAGGTTAAACAATCAAAAAAATAGTAATTTGGATTAAAAAATCACAAAAAAATGATTTGGGTGAATAAATTACCTGACTAGATGAGAATGCACCGGTGAATTTGTCTCCTCTCCAGCTGAATCGAGCAACACGGATAGTTGAGTGGGCCACAAAGCGTCCTCGTCTAGGGTCAATTTCGCCTCTATTCGCGTTTCTGATGCGTGAGTGTCGCGGGTGGTCGGCAATCGGCCGACTGTGTTTTTAAATTCATTTTTAGTTTTACATATCGCGTACGCGATTTGTAAATACATAACGCGTACGCGTTTTTTAACTACATAACGCGTACGCGATATTGTTACCTAGCCTACATGTCCAATGACATGTTAGGCTCGGGTCTTACCATGGCAGGGGGTAAATATCATAAACGCGTTATGTTTTAGGTATCAGGAACGAGATTTGAAAAAAGTAGCATTGCATCTAAAGTGACCCTCATCTTCTTGCACACACCCACTAGTAAGACCAAGATCCGAGGCATTGAACCAACCGCTACCAACATTATAATAGTTATCTCTTTTTTGGATTCTGTCCAAAGTAGCATACCCATTGAAAATAAGAAAAGAAATCAATCTATGAGATAGTGAATAGCATCCATCTAAACCAAGGATAGGATCTACCCCTAACAAGACTTTCTTTCCAGAACCAACCTGCCAACAAACATCCCTGGCGATCCAATCATATATATTTAGAAAACCTCTCCAAATTGGAGACATTTGCCCTCTCATTTTCATTGGGTTTCTCATCCACACCTGATCACATCATCCTTAATATATTTTACCTGTAAAACTTTAGTCCACAATGTATCTCCAAAAAGACTGCGCCAAAAACTTTTCAGTTGTAAAGACATATTGAAAATCCTTAAATTTTTTAAACCCCAACATCCAAATTTTTCAGGTCGCGAAAGGACTTCGCATCTTGCCATAACCATTTTCAACCGATCAGAACAGCGAGACCACAGAAAGTTAAAGAACAGTTTTCTAAAAGCATTTATAATAAAGGCCGGAATTTCAAGCAAAGAGAACCAGTATACAGGAATGGCTGATAAAACAGTTTTTACCAAGATAAGCCTACCCCCACTGAAAGGAGCCTAAAAAACCAGTGATCAATGCATTTTTCAACCCTCCAAATCAACCATCTCCAATCATTATTACCTTCCCTGTCTTATCCTTATCCCTGTCTTATCCCTGCATACATTACCTTATGTGAAACACTTTTTATTTTATTTTTTCTTATATTTTAAATTTTTTATTACATTTAAAATAAATTTATATATACATTTGTTTTTTAATTAGGTTTGTTATTTCCACATTCAATCAAAATTATTATATTTTCTTGAAATTTTAATATAAAAAACTAGATTTTAATTAAGTTTGTTATTTCAATATTTAATTAAAAAATTTAAAAAAATACATTAAATAGTTTTGAATTAAATTTGTTTAAATTCTACCTTCAAAATGATTATACTTTCATGCATTTTTTGTATTTCAATTTAAAAAGTATTGACATATAATTCTATTAAGAATGTAAAAGGAAAATATTACAATAACTCTCTTAATTATACTTTCATGCAATTTTTATATTTAAATTTAAAAAGTATTGACATATAATTCTATTGATAGTGTAAAAGGAAAACACTACAATTGAAAGTAACGCTTTCCTTATGTGTTGTGTTGTATTTATAATTAAATGTAAAGATTATAATTGAATATGATTGATTTGTTATATTATTTATATCTCTTCGTGTATAAAGGAATAGCAATATTCTCCATCCATCTATCATGGTGTTATGTGTTGCATTTTAAATTTTCGTTTGTTACCTATTTTAACATAACTCTTACATTCGGTTTGTTTAGTCTGGTTAATTCCATCCGGTTAATGACTTTGATGGATAATGTATCAAGCTATAATTACGCTGCAAAATACATCGATTGCATAAATGCCAACTACTCTATTGTATGTTTTCATTTTTAAATTATTATAATAATAACAACCATCATACTTTTTTCGTCAATATAAATTTTGGGTCTTTGTACACGCTGAGAATACATTGGGCAATGATGATCGAATTTCTCTACATAGTTATTGCAGGTGGAATAGTTTGAACAACGAGGGGGTCGATAAACATATACAGGTTTCACAATACTTTTTATTTCATCTCCAACAACATTAATGGTAACATATTCACTGTAAAATCCACGTTTTCCCAAACCAGAATTACGATGGAGTATCTCGGGATATCTTGCAACGGTTTTGAAAGCCAAGATCAACACCTCATCAAATTATTTTTCAGAAATTTAGAAGTGGTTATACACATAAAATAGGCAGAAAAAAGAAGAAACGAATGGATAACTGGATATTAGGTTAAAATACTCACGATAACTATGAGGATAACAACAAAGCCCAAAACGAAATGATTACATGCTCAGATAATTAAGAGAGATACAGAGGATTTTGAGGAATATAAATCCACTAGCGATCATAAACCTAGGCGAGTGAAGGCGCGACAAGTAGATACATCCTTCTAATCATCTCATTGACATAATAAAATTGATTCGAGCAGTCAAGCAAGCAGTTGTCCACCAGGGTTACCTTCAGTTTCTCGCGCAATATATTCATGGAAGGGGATGGAATTTGTCCAACCAGAGGCTGGAGAAGCTAGCGCTTAGTTGCAATATCGTGTAGACAAAGAAGAAGTAGCTAATCTGAAAAAACGATTTTCTACATTCCAAATCTATTCTCTATTGCGTTAGCAGTGCAGTAAGTGATTCCAAATCTATCCTCTATTGTGTTAGCAGTGCAATAAGCGATTCGTGGTTCGGGCGCCGTACTTCAACCATACTCTCGCAGCTCCGACTACATGGCTACATGGTAGAACTTGAAAGCATAAAAACATCGCAGTTACCATGAAAGTAGAAACCAAATCAATATGTATTGTATTGTATTTGATGAAGACAGTCTTTCTAATCCATGGTACTCATTTAATTTAATGTCACTTTTCCAGTCAAACTAGTGTGATCCATTATCTAGAAATTATCTAGATTCAGGTCCATTTCTTGATGATGAACTACAATGAATAAAATAAATGAGATGGATCCAAGAGACTGTCTTCATTAAAACTATGATTGTAATAATCCATTTCCTGATAATATACTACACTAACTAAAAAAATGAATGCGATGGATCATAAAATTGTCTTCATCAAAACTGTGATCGCAAAAAAATCGTGATAATTTAAATGTATTGTATTTAGTTTTAACTTTTTCCATTCAAAACTGTAATCGCAAAAGCTTGATAACTAAAATGTATTGTATTTATTTTCAACTTTTTCAATTCAATAAAGCGAGGGAGACAAATACCCAGACAATATCAATACAAGAAGCATAACCCTAATTGAAAGTTTGTCCAAAGCTGCAGCTTCGGTCTAAATGTATTCCGTGGATTTTAATACATTATAGTCAGTGATTCATTTTGCCTTGTATTATTCTCCTCCAAGGATTTATATACGTTATCCCCTAGCTTTCAATCTATATATGTGTCTCCACAAGTCCGGGGATGACATCCCTAATGAACATTAGTGCGACTGGGGATTCAAACAGACATACATATTGACAGAGAACTAGACAATGCTGAGCATGAGCTAATCCCTGAACTATGTAATGACTATAATGTTTTTTTTAACTAGGGAAAACCAAAACAAAAGTCGAATTATAAAAAGAACACTAAAAGAAATAAGCTAATTCATTTTGGATTAGGGCGCAGAAGTGAAGGAAGGAACCAATGTGAATTGGCAGAGGAGTTTCGAAGGAGAATATGTAGGAATTAAGTACATGTAAACGTATATTTTTTGGGTAAGACCTGAAACTTGTAGGTGTAGCCAATGGAAGCAGCGAAAGTGAAATTGGGTGGTGTAGTAGTCCCTTTCACCATAAGGGATAGACGAACGACTGAAAAGCCATGTAGATATTATAAAGGAACATTTGGCCTGAGGTCACTGTTAATAGGTCCATGTCCATGGCTGCAGCAATCATATTACCATTAATCATTTAAGTCTTTTCATCTTCTGAGTTGAATGAGATGTGGTTTACGATGAGAACGTTGGATACAATGCAGTGCCCAAATCTTCATTTTTTTCAGCTCATGGGATCCACTACAGTGAGGATGATAATCTGTCAAATCCTCCAAGACAAGCAACCGAAAATGATGTGCGGCAGATACCGAAGTGGCACACAAGCACCATTCGAGATGCAAAACTTGATACACTTCTGGACACATCCTGATCCGAACCAAGAACTTGTAACATGGCAGGAAATGCAAATGAACAAGTTAATTTGGCCCTCATGAGCACCGTTATTCAAACTTTTGAACCTTCAACACTTCAAGAAGCTCTTCAATCCGAACCATGAAAAGTTGTTGTGGAAGCTGAGTATCACGAATTCACGATACACACTTTTTTGAAAATAAGACATGGATGATGCGAACTTGTCGATCTTCCAACAAATAAGAAGGTCATTGGTTGTAAGTGGAAATTTCAAAACTAAATACAAAACAGATGGCAATATCAACAATTACAAGATGAGGCTTGTGGCAAAAGGATATGCTTAAAGAGAAGGCATTCACTGAATCACTGTGGATAGATGAATTCCTTCAAATGGTCAATGTTAAGTGTGAGAGAAAGTCACACTAGGTTAGGAAATAGTTAGTATAAAGAATTTGACAGGTTTAAATTGTTTTATTGTTATATAAATTCTCACCCACGGTCCCAAAATTTTATAAGTCCAAAAAAAACAGTAAAATTCAAATTATCGACAAACCCTGTACTGAGTTGTAAGCACCTTGCTACTCTCGATGCAATTATAAAAATTCAACAATTGTCAAATAATAATAATAATAATAATAATAGATAATAACAATAGATAATAGATAATAGATAATAATTTAAACCTTATTATCCCTTGAAACCGACAAGTCTCACCAATAGGCAAATTAATTAATTTTTTAATAATTGCTAAGGGTGCTCCAAAATGGTTTTTGATCTCTATTTCAATGGTGATGTCCGATAATGGAATTGAGATACATGTGATAAAGTTTCAAAGTTTGTTTCAGAGTATGAATGCCATATCATCATATGAGCCCAAAACACTCCTTGTGACTATCGAAGAGCCAAATGAGCCACTGAATCTATGGGTGGCCATGGATTTATAGTGGATTACCAATACAAATGGGTTTTATTAGTCATGGAATGTAATCTTGATTTCTGCTTCAATGTAAAGCTTTCTCTTGAACCTAAGAGTAAAAAATTGTAAGTAGGAGAAAATTACTCACTTGCGAGGTTTGCTAGCCTCCCAACCCAATAATGTGCCTCTCTTGGGAAAATTACTAGCTATGAAGGCCAATGCCCTCCCCATATGGCTGATATGCCTCTTCATCTTGTGTTCAGAAAGATTTTCCTTAGGTAAATAAACTAGTAAAAATGTAAAATGTTTAAGTAAAATATTCCAAGAGAAGGCCCATAGCTCACCTAACAAGCCAATAGACTCCCCATGCCAATGATTTATTTCATAGGCTCTCAATTCAGGCTTGGGAAGGCCTATAAAAGCTAGTCACTCACATTAGACATAGGAAACATGCAACCCTAGTGGTTTACCTCTCTCATGCTCAAGTTTTACTATAGAGGCCTCAAAGAGTTCCATTGCTCACTTGGTTTCCTTGCACATCTTCTACTAAGTGAATTAATCTCCGAGGTAACCGAACTCAACAATGAGAACCTTCATGAGTAGATTGATCACTTGGAGAGGTCATATGCCCTCTAAGTTAACTGGAATCAACCCTTCACAAGCCTAATCGAATTATCTCATTAATCTTGCATTCGTATTGTAATAGTGCAAGAAATGAATCATTAAGAAGTTAAGAGGGAAAAATATACCATTCACCTCTCATTCTTTCATTCTTCATTCACAATGTTCATTCTCTTCATTTTTGCTTGCTTTCTCATACTCGTATTCTTGTTTTGTAAGTTTACACAATGTTGGAGCTATGGAAACCATTATAACCAAAGAGAATCAATGTTTTAGACCATACATAATGCCAAGATCATGAGGAAGAGCATGCAACCCTAGAGAAACCAATTTGTAGCTTACATGGTTGTTGGAAGAGCATATTGGGGTTTAGTGAGCAACATGCGTGTATGCATAAGAAAACTCACGCAAAAACTCCCTCAAGCACATTGTTTTCATCTTTAGAGGCAAAGCATGTTGGTATGGTACATGTGTGTCTATGGGATCATTTTATTGGTCCATGCATGTCTATGTTTTCCATGGTGGTGAACATCAACATGATGGCATAGCCATCATTTAGGCACCATGTGTCTTCGTATTGTGAATGCATGCATAATTGAAATGGCACTAGCCTCGCACATGGAAATGCACATGTTTACTCTAAACAATGTAACATGGCATGAATATGAGCTTCCAAAAGGACAAACACCATGAAATTACAAAGTTTGAACTCATTCATGTGAAATCCACTTATAGACTCAATTTTGTATGAAATGCATTTAAGGTGGGAATCAAACATTCAAAGGCATGTAAATAGGTATGGAATAAGGCCATCAACTTAACTAGCTTCTCGCGGACCCAAATGAATATAAAATGTAGTTAAAGGCAGACATTGGACATGCAAAGAAAATATGTGAGATCGTAAAAAGTAAAGTGAATGGGTCCAAGCTCTCACAAACTTAATGTTTTCTCCAAAACTCTTAAATGAGAGAGGCGCAAATGCTTTCCCAAACTCCAAATGTACTAAATTGAGGAAAGTTTAAGAAGAAATGTAAAATGCCTTAACACCACTTGAACTCAAATTCAACTATCATTACCATAAAAAAATTGTGTCTATCACTCCTTCGTTATCCATTCATTTAAAGATTACTAGCAACCTTTTGGAAAAATCACGAGTCTATCATGGACTTTGAATAATTACTCTAAATAGTTAACCGTAAAGAATGCAATGCCAAAACACGTGGGGACATCTTGGAGAATAAATCATGACAACTTCGTGGTCAAAGGAGTTAGTCACATAATTTAGGCCAAAAGTTGTCTAAACATTTTATATTTTGGATTTTTCCATTCATCATCATTGGAATCCAACAATTTAATCTTTGGTTAATTTTTTATTTTTCATTATTCAAAATCTATTTTTTTTAATTGTAAAAATGAATACAATACCTTCAAATATCTATCTTTGTTGCACTAGAATTTTACAATCTTAACCATATATATTTACAATTCCAACCCTTCCAATCAAATTTGGACAAAAATATTCAAGGAAACAAAAAAAAACGTTTAAAATACTCATTTGAATCTTCTAGATTGAAAGAAAAGGAGAATCCCAAGTGTCCTCAAAATTTGCTATGTAGGTCGGCGAGGCATCTACCTTAGAAAACACCGCGTAGCATCTGTGATGTTGGTGAGCAACAACTTGAGGTCCATTTACCCAAAAGTTGAAATGGCATGAAGACTTGACGCCAATATTGGTGAGGTACGCTTCAATATGACGAATGATTCACATCTCCTGTCATTCTACCATGAAAAAGGAAACAGAATGACACTTACAGTTGTCGCTGAGTTCTTTCAAAGGAATAATGACGTTGACGGCGGTGCACGGTGCACCGTCCTCCCGGCGGGCCCTTCTCCATGGTAAGAATTCCCTTCATCCATCCATAATTTGCACTCTCAGCAGACTTCGAAATCACTGAGACAAGAACAAAAAGAGTGATACCAAACGTATACGGCCCAAGTATCAACCTTCAAAAGAATTCATTCCTGGATTCTCTCTCCTGGATGGAAAACTTGATTGGGGAGAAGCACTGGCTTATTGGAGGGGACTTCAATATGATCACATCCCTAGAAGAGAAGAAAGGAGGCAGACACATTCTTGGACCAACCAATGAAGCTTTCAAAGACTTTATTGAATCCAGCAAGCTGGCGGACTTGGAAACCGGGAACGGATGGTTCACATGGAATAATAGAAGAGGGGGGGACCATCATGTGGCCAGCCGATTGGACATAATTCTAATATCTGGATATCTAACTACAGATGGCGGTGATTTGACCACTTTTGTTCTACCCTCTGCAGGATTTGATCATTGGACTATTGGCCATCTCTGGGATAGGACAGGGCTTAGTGGCAGGAAACCATTCAGGTTTGAACAGTTCTGGATGGAACAAAAGAACTTCAAGTCATTGGTCCAGCAATGGTGGGAAGATATCGTCCCCCCCAAGAGGGACAAGAATGTACCAATTCCAAAAAAAGATGAAAGTGTTAAAATCCAAGATCTGTACGTGGAATAAAGAGGAATTTGGGAACATATTCCAAGACAAAAAGAAGTTAAGTGAACAACTGGAAAGCCTCCAACGTGAAGGCATGAATAATGGATATAGTGAATAGTTGAAGAAACAAGAACAAATCCTCATGGAGAAACTTCAAGCCGGAGAAAAGCAGGAGGAGATTTACTGGAGACAGAATTCCAGGAACCAATGGCTTCAATATGGGGAATGGAACACCACCTTCTTCCACCAATCAGTCATCCAGAATAGACAGAAGTCAAGGATTCATAAAATCAAGACGGAAGCTGGCCACTATGTGGAAACGAGAGAAGATATGGAAAAATAACTGACTCAATATTTTGGGGATATCATGAAGGAAGACCAAGACAACCGCTTCGAGCATATTGCCGGAATTACCCAGCTTATCCCCCACACAGTCACTTCCAAACAGAACGACCTCCTGAAGCAATCAGTGACTCTCACAAAAGTTGAAGAAGCTCTCCATCAAATGGTGGAAGGCAAGGCCCCACGCCCTGATGGGTTCACGACTAATTTTTTCCACCACTTCTAGGGCATGATCAAGTAAGATGTGTGGCAAATTGTTGAAGAATCCAGACGAAATAGAGGGGTGTTACATGCTTTCAATGCCACTTTCCTCACTCTTATCCCAAAGGCGGAGGGTGCAGACACTCCAGGTAAATTTCGTCCCATTGATCTGTGTAATGTTATTTACGAAATAATCACCAAAGTCATGGCCAACAGACTAAAACCCATTCTTCCTCATCTGATTTCCCTGGAGCAATCTGGATTTGTAGAAGGAAGACAGATATTGGATGGGGTGATTCTTATTCATGAATTTATTCACTCTCTCTAGATCACCAGAATCCCAGGAATGCTACTAAAACTTGATATCTCAAAAGCATATGATAAGTTAAGTTGGCAATACATAAGGGAAATGCTCACAGCCTATGGCTTTAATGGGAAATGGACTGACTGGGTAATGAGTATGACCTCGACAGCTTTCTTATAAATTTTGCTTAATGGCACCCCTACTAGAACCTTATGTCTGTATAGAGGTATCCGCCAAGGTGATCCCCTCTCTCCCTTCCTATTTATCTTGATGGTAGAAGGCCTCAACAGACTTATCAAATATATGGTGATTAGCGGAGAAATGAGAGGCCTCAACATTCACCCACATGCTGCCAAACAAACCCACCAACAGTTTGTGTATCATACGATGCTCATGGGACACACCTCCATCCAAGAGGAAAAATCCATCAAGAAATGTCTTAATACCTTCTCTAAGGCATCCGGGTTAGATATTAACAGAGAAAAATTACAAGTCTACTTTTTCAACACTCCCAACATATCCCAAAGGAATACCCTTCGAATTCTTGGCTTCCAAGGGAGCTCCCTTCCATCCAAATACCTCGGTGCTCCCCTGGCGGACGGTGTTATCAGATGCATGTATTGGACTGATGTTCTAGATAGAATGCGGAAGAAGCTAAATAATTGGACACTCAGACCCCTGAACTTGGAAATCAAACTCACTCTCATCAAAGCAGTCCTCCAAGCAATGCCCATTTATCTCTTTTCAGTTCTTGTTGCTCCCAAATCTGTGATTAAGGAAATAAGAGCCATCCAAAGAACCTTTTTATGGGGCGGAAATGCAGAGAAAGAGAAATGGGATTTGGTTTGTTGGGAAAATTTTTGTCTCCCCAAACTTAATGGGGCCCTCAGTCTAAGAGATCCTAAGATAAATAATGAATTTTTGGGAGCTAAACTCTAGTGGAGATGGGTCACCTATAATTCAGAACCTTGGGCTCAGTTGTGGCATGCTAAATACGCACCTGATAGATCAAATCAAGAACACATTAGATTTAATGAGGAGCTACAGGGATCTCATATCTGGAAAACTTCCTTCCAAAACAGGAGCATCATATAATACCATAGATTTTGGGAAGTTCGCGATGGTACCTCTGTGGATCTCTAGGAAGATTCCTGGCAACAAATCCCAAAACTTGCTTCTTCTCCTCCCACCCAAGAGTTCCAGGCTCTCTGTCATGCCCTTAATCTTACCAAAGTGGCCCATTTTTGGAAACCTGAAATGGAGGATGCGACTTATAGGGAATGGAAGCAATTGGATTGGTGGCTACAAAGATGCACTCCTGATGGTAGTCACCACATGGAAGAAACCCTTCAGGAAAGAATCATAAAAATCCAGAGAGGACATGATAAAATCTGGTGGGGGTATTCAACCAAAGGAAACTTCAATACCAAGGAATCTTATGGTCTTTGGGAAAAAAGAGAAATTGATCCAGAAGACTGTATATGGAAGAAAATAGGATATCAAATCCTTGGCCAAAGGTGCCTTGTTTTGTATGGTTAGTCATCTATCGCCGAATTGTCACTGGTGAAAACCTTCAAAAAAGAGGAATAGTTGGCCCCTCTCAATTCCCCCTATGCTCCAATGCCGAGAAAACTATGAATCATCTCCTGGATTCCTGTCAATTCTCTTCCTCCTTATGGGATTGGGGAGCGGAATTGTTTAGACGCACTAATAGGAAACAAGGGAATCCTGATCAGGCTGTAAAATATTGGGAAACTAAGGCATTCAACAACAACATTGTTAATTATGCGTGGCTCATGCTACCCAGTTTATTATTATGGGAGAAATGGAAGGAGCGCAACCAGCGAATATTCAGAGAAACAAGAACTACTACTTATGTTATTTGGAACAAAATTATGAATCACATTCAAGAAATGATCAAGATCACTCCCTGGTTGGATAAGGAATGGGAAGCCAATAATCATGAAGCAAGGATTCTCGAGCAGCTTGGTCTAAATAAATCGGATTCTAGATGGACTCGCAAGCTAAAGAAATCCCCTAACTCCACAAGTCCCAACTTCTGTTCGCCCCCTCCCAGTTGGCTCCTTTAAGCTCAATTTTGATGGAGCTTCCAAAGGTAACCCGAGATCTGTTGGATTTGAGGGTGTCTTTCGGAACCATAATGGCTAAATCCTGCAAATTTTTCATGGTCATATCAGATAGGACACGAACAACACGACCGAACTAGAATTTCTTCTTCAGGGATTAAAGATAGCAGAAGTTAAAAGTTGGGAACCCCTCATAGCATAAGGGGACTCGAAGTTGATAATCCATATGGCTACAGAAATACAACTTGGGTGCTTCCCAGAACAGGTCACGGATAGTTGGAGACTAGCATATAGGGTGGAAGAACTCGGAACCATTATGCACAACCTTTGTGCTTGGTATTTCAACCACGTTAGGATAGATGGGAACAAAGTGGATGACACCTTGGAAAACGTCAGAGTCAATTCCCCTCACAGAATCCGAGAAGGTCCTGTGTCACTCTTTATGAATTTAACTTGGGCTTCGCAATGCATTCAGTTGGATAATAAATATAATCAGTACAATAGGAAACGAGGTAATGACACCTCAGCTAGGTGTGATCCTCCGGAAATCCCCCACGAGGTCGATCGATCCGCCACCTCTCAACAGCATGCCCCAACACGTGACAGACGAGGGAGGAAATCGGGACTCTCCGGAGCAGTTAATCCGTGAAGTGGGCTTTGATGATATTGGGATGACAGAATGTTTTACACATTCGAGTATTCAATGCAGAGAATGATTAGAAATATTGGTTTCTATGGCGAATCGAGCGTTGTTGTATGTTGATCTGATTCAGCGTATGATGGAGGGATGATGGAAAGTAGTCCTAAATGTGCTATAAATTGGGAAACCCCTCGACTGCAAGCATTCATGCTTGCTCCTATTTCTCTCTCTATTTTTCTGGTTCACCTTCCCTTGCACCTTCGGTTTTCTCTCGCCCCCCTCAGTTGGTATTTCTTATGCGCTTATGCGTGTGATTTTCCATCCCAGCTGCAATTCTTATTTCTTATCCCCCCCTACAGCATCCTATTCCCTGACATGTCCCCTAACCTGCGAACTCATAGGACTCACAAAGCTGGGAATTGTTCCAAGGCCCCCCGCATAGAAAATAAAACCACTTGTGAGCAAGACAAAGCTTCTCAGGCTGCTCATTTCTTTTGGAAGCAAATTCCCCGCCAGATCCATGAGGAAATAGAGGTTTTGGAAAAGGAAATTCATGAGCAAGTTAAGACTGAGAATTTACAGAGCATCCACGATGAGGTTGAGGAATGGGTGCAGGACCCGACCACCATTGCGGGGCATCTGGAGGCTTATGACCGCATTATCTCCACCTACTGGGTCACGAAGGGTTTTCTCGCCCACGTTTCGATGGATCACTGGAATAAGGCTCTAGGAGATGCTGAACCCATGCAAGCGTGGAGAGAACATCACAATGACTGCAGGCTCATGCATAAGAAGGTGCCGACTTTCAGTGCCGCTGCTTCCTTTGGTGCCTTTCGTGAAACCATATCGTACAAGGATTCCAAGCGAGCGGTGATCACATGGAACCCTTCATCCACCTTCCTCGCCATCTTGTTAGTTGCTGCAGTGGATGCATTATTGAGCGCTACGAGTAGGCGGCCCAACTGTGCCTCGGCTGACAGGGGCAACCCATTGATTGTTGCATGCTCCTGGTGCCCTTTCGATCGAGTTTCTTCAAGGGCCCGGTCACTATTGTCATCCAACAGTGTTTTGGTCGATTCTTGCCCTGAGTCATGGCGACTCTGTTGGTCCTGTGCCAATACCCGATCATCTAGGCCTCTCACTGGGCCACCGAATTCTATCTCAGCTAAACCCATGGGTTGATGCCATGCCTCCGGCCAATCATTCATGATAGCCTCCAAACCTTCTGACATCATCTTATTCGATGTCTGTAACCATTGGTGATCAGGATCACGATGGGCTTGTACATGAATGGTATGCAGTCGAATTGCAAACACCATGACTGGTTTGAACCGTGTTGCAGTTTCTTCAGATACTCACGGAACTTGCATTGCTACGTCACAAAGCATCTCCCAAAATAGACAAAATTGCAATTGGCAATCCCGGAGTCGCTCTGTCTCCCGTACATACCATAAATTCTGATAGCACGCACCCCGCCATTTTGTTTCCGCTGGAACGGCCATGCCCTGGTATGTATTGGGTTCCTTCCATGCTACGAAGGCAATCAACAGCAAAAGCCAACTATATGTAAAGGAACCCTTCCCTGATTGAACCACCACAGCATCCTCCGTTAGTTGATTCAAGAGAAACAAGGACCAGTTCATTTAGACACCTTCCGCGCATTGTTCTGCACATGCAACAATCCCCGAGTTGCACTGGTTAGGTCGACCGCCCCTAAACACCTTACAGGATAAGATCTTAGTGCCCGTGAGTACCGCCTTATCATTGATACTACTGGTGCGATACCCCTGACCATCCGTTTCCAAGCCGTATTTCTGCACCAACTGCAGTGCCCGCTTTTTGTCGTTTTCCTTTCCTTGGAAGTACTGCGACGGATCGACTCCATTTTTAGGTAAGTCGGTGATCTGCGAAATTAAGTCAATGGTGATCAGAATTTCTTTGTCCAGCCACAACGAACCACCATGGAAGCATGCAAGGAGCCGCTTCACACACGTGTTTACTTCCGCCAACTGCCTGAAATGTGGCATGTTAGTGAGCCCTAACAAGTCGACCTTCCTCAATCCTCGTGCCCAGTCCTGCAGAATTGGCATGCTAGTAAGTTGTGACCCAGGAACATATGGGGATGATTCAATTTCGGAGTAGGCCACCATATCATGGTCATCATATCGTAGGTGCATCAACGCCGACCCAATATCCACGGAGCACTCCATTCCAGCAAGGAGCGCTGACATCCTCACGCCATATTTTTGTTTTGGGTTGAGCTTGCGCGGGGTGGCATCCGGCCGACTGGGAGGGATATACCCAAGGATGTCACTGGCTGACAGTCCCTCCCATGGGGCAGACTCATGAATATGATGACTGGACTTCCCCACCTGGACCTGAGCCTCTCCTACCATCGCAGCTGATGACCGAAGTAGCCTCTTGCTCTACGGGGACTCTGAGTGTTGACCCCGCCGACGCTTCTTAGCGATGACTGAGGCTCCCACCGGTATGTTTGCAACTTCTGCTTCGATATTGGCGGCTCCTGCAGACACAACTTCTTCCTCAACAGCCACCGGGATGAAGGGAGAATCTACTTCGCTGCTAATATCGACCGTCTCCAGTTCGCCTGGCATGCCTCACAGCGTCAGGAAACAAACACGTTACACGTTCAACAGACCCTTGCCCAACTCACGACTGCACTCAGCAAACAAAAACAATACTTGAATGACTGATGTCTCGGTGCCTTCCAACCGACTTCTACCTATTCTTATAGCGTCCAACCCAATCCACCGTAATCATGACTAAATCCTACATTAACTCAACAAAATTTTGGAATTAATTACCCAAATCCACCGTCAATCCTGCCCATTGATCGACCGGATCCGCCATCAATGCCCATCATTCGAACAAGTGTCGTTAATTAACTGTCTGAACTTTTGTCATTTATTGCTGATTTGACCCAGTCGCAACGTTGCCACTTGTCGCAAACCGCTCCTACCTTGCGACACAAGCCTCCCTACTTACGCATTCCTTTCTCTGTCGATGCGTCATCCTGCCACTGATCATCCTGCAGCAAATTTTTCTTTTTCTTTTCCCGATGCGACTCAGGCATCTCGCTGCTCCGAGCCTGACCGATAGGGCTTCAACCTATGACCATTTACCAGTTTTGGGAGCATCGCCCCGTCCAACTGTTGCAACTGAACCGCTCCTCCTGAAGTAATACTACTGACGCGATATGGACCAAGCCAATGCATCTGCAACTTTCTTGGATGTTTCATAAACTTGCTGTTGTACAACAACACCAAGTGACCCTGCTGAAACTGTTTGTTTTTTATGTGGCGATCATGCCATGCCTTCTGGCGATCCTTCTCCACCCCCTATTGAAAACTAGTGATGAAATGATCTTTCTCCAGCTGCACCAACTGCTCTAGACATTCATCTAATGTTGTTGCATCATCCAGGCCTGTCGCTACTGCAATGCGCAAACTCGGAACAATATATTCCATGGGCATAAGCGCTTCTTGTCCATACACTAACTTGAATGGTGTTTGACCTGTCAACCTTTTACATGTGGTGCGATAGGCCCAAAACATCGCTGGGATTTTTAGATGCCAGTCATCGCGGTTCGCGTTGCACATCTTTTTCAATGCATGCTCCAACACTTTGTTGAAAGCTTCCACCATGCCATTGGCCTGTGGATGATAGGGCGTACTCTTCTTATGTTGTATCTGTAGCTCCTCCGTTAATGCACTGATGGTGCGATTGAGAAAATGGCTGCCTTGGTCACTCAACAATATCCTTGGGCAACCGAAACGAGTGAGGATGTTATCAAACAGAAATTGCGCCACCGTGGTTGCGGAACAGTCAACTACTGGTTCCGCCTCTGCCCATCGGGTCAAATACTCTGTCGTCGTGATCATGTAGCATGCACCCATGCGCTTCTTTGATGGATTGATCGGTCCTACAAAGTCCATTGCCCATTTTTCAAACGACTGCAATGTCAATCGAGGCATTAGTGGCATCTCATCGCGTCGAGACGATTTTCCAGTTCTCTGACAAACATCACAGGACCGCGCATAGTTTGTCGCATCAATAAGGCAGGGTGGGCCACCAAAGCCCTGCACGCAACACTTTCCTAGCAGTTTCCCGAACTCCGTAGTGCCCTCCGGTGACTCCTCTATGTGCTTCTGCCAATATCTGTGCCTCCTCATGCGGCAAGACACACCTGCGCAATATCTCATCGGCAACCATCTTGTATAACTCTCCTGCGATTAGCTGGAAGTCTGCAGCTTTGACTACCAATTACTTCTTCTGACTAGTAGTGAATTCTTCGGGTGCAGTGCCTGTCACCAAAAACTGAATGATTTCTTCAAAATATTCATCAGCGACGTCAACCTTAAATAGGTGCGCATCAAGCAACCCGTCTTCAATGCTAGTGGTCTCCTCCCCTATTTCAATCTGTGATAGATGATCAGGGCCGGCATTCAACCGTCCTGGCTTCACAATGACTTCAAAATAAAATTCCTGAAAAAGAAGTAGCCATCAACAGATCTTCCCCCCCAACATAGGCTTATTGACCAGGTATTTTAATGTGGAATGGTCTGTGAACATCTTGAAATGGCCGCCCAATAAGTAATGCCTGAACTTCTGCAGTGCATAAACCATTGCTCCCTCTCCGTCGTGGTGTAGTTGCGTTCTATAGAGGACAACTTTCGACTGGAAAAAGCAATGGGGTGATCGAGATCCCCCTCCCCCGGCTGAGCCAATACTACTCTGAGCGCGATCGACGAGGCATCGACATGGACATGGAATTCCTTACTCCAGTCTGGAAATACCAATATCGGCGTCGAAGCCATATTTGCTTTCAGTGTCTCAAAGCTGTCTTGACATTCCGGGGTCCACTGAAATAGCGTGTCTTTCTTCAACAATTTCTCCATAGGGGCTGTAATCGCTACATATCCCCTGATGAACTTGTGATAATACCCCGTATGCCCCTGAGTCACCCGTAACTGCTTAACAGTGGTCGACGATTGCAAGCTCAAAATGAGCGCAATCTTGGCTGGATCAACCAACAATCCTGGATTACACATGATATGACCTAGCAATATCCCAAATGGTGCACAAAAAATACATTTCTTCAAGTTCAGCGATATCTGGTGCTGTCGGCAGCGCTCAAGCATCAACCGTAGATTGGCCAGATGATCGCAGATCAACCCATAAACTGTCCAATCATCCATGTATACTTGCAAGAAATTCTGCATAAAGTCTTTGAATGCAGCAACAACCACCTGTGAGAATATCGCAGGTGCATTCCTAAGGCCGAACGGCATCACAGTGTACTGAAAGCAGCCCCATTAAGTCACAAAAGTTGTCTTATGGCGATCTTCCTTCTCAATGTGAATCTGATGGTAGCTAGAGAACCCATCTGTGAATGAGTACATCTCCTAGCTGCCCACTCCTTCGAGTACTTCATTAGTAAATAGGGTCGGAAAGGGGTCGTGCAAGCAGGCATCATTCAACTTCCGCAAGTCAACACAAATGCGTACCTCACCAGTTTTCTTGTTCTGTATCACCATAGGACTGATCCATTCTGACTCTTCCACTGGTTCAATGATACCAGCATCTAACATGTGGTCGAGTTTTTCCTTGACCTTCTCCTTATGTCACGGATTTAGCCGATAGGGTCACTGTCGGACCGGCTTAGCATCTGGTTTTAATGGAATCTTCATCTCCCCTAAATCACCCAGAATCACCTTCATATCAGAAAACTTCATGGGAAATAAGTCTTGAAATTCATGGAGTAAATCAGTGACCTTGCTCATCATCTCATCATTCCAATAGTCCCCAACATTTGCAAACTTGGGAGTGGCCTCCGTCCCGATATTAATCTTACGAAGCTTCAATGGATGGCTGAATGGATTACTTGGCGCATCAGGTGGTACCACATCGCGACTTCCTTCGGATTCAGGAATGTTGACATTCCGTGGATCATCACCGTCGTCTAGCCCCCCAGTGATGTTGAAGCACTCCATGAGGGACTACATCTGACAGTACGTGTACGGATCCACAGGGTAGGCCACCGGAACAACCTGCAAGACTACATTGTGGATGAGATGTAATGCATTATTGACATCCGGGTTGGTCTCTGCGAACGTGAACATATGAGTGAAACAAACCGTCAATTCCCCCCACGTTGTAATTTATCTGGGAAACTCAGCGACGGTATACCACGAACGTGACATCTCATCTAAGGTATGGATAAAAGCATGGACCCACTCATCTTGTGGTCGCGTTACCCATAGCCCCTGACACTCCATCAAATGGTCACTGGGATTATTCCGACCATCATACTTTCCTGTGTGGTAAACCTCCGTATTGCCAAAGCAAACCATCAACAACCTCCGACACTGTGACCAACCATCAATGGACTTCTTGTGTGTCGCCCACCAGCGTGCTGGAGCAGCCTTCAACGCTTCCTCCAACACCAGCAATTGATGTGGTTCTAAAACTCGTTCTTCAAATTTTGTCAAGAAGTCGGTTAATCCAGGCAACCCCTCATAGACTGGCAGTGTGACTGTTTCGATCGCAACAGGGCACAAGGATTGCGTAACTAAGCCACATTTCCAGAGCGATACCTCATGCAAGCGGTTCTGCCAGTTTTCTAACGCATCATCAGATTTGGAAGACGCGGAGCTCTCACTGCGCCATCCTAGCTCACCGTTGGCAGTAGGATGAATGTGGTCTTCAGAAATATTGAATGCATGGTCCCATCCAGTCGTATCGTCATCCTTCACTGGCTCAATGTATCGACATCCTTCAGCCGAATCCAACAGGGCTATGACTTTGAGATGGCGATTTTCAAAGGTCATCATTTGCCGCTTGAAGTTGATTACGGCCCCACTATCATTAGCCCATCCAATCCGCAACAACGCGGGATAAGAGCTTCCAAGTTCGACAACTTCAATTACATCAAAGTCGACATAGGTTTTCATGCCCTTAATATCGACCATCAGCCATGGAACTCGTCCAATGGGCATCACTTTCGCATGGTTAGCTAAACGGAGTTGTACAGGAGACCAACTCAATGGGGGGCTCCCCATTTTCTGCCAAGCCTGCTTGGTTAAGATGTTAACATCCGAACCAAGATCAAGAATAACATAATCAACATCATAGTCGCCAATCTGAATGTTCATCCTCATCTCCTTGCCTGTCTTCTACCGCTGTAAGGAGTTCACTACAGACTCTTGCCGTCCCGTCATAAATCTCTGCAACCATCCCTCGATCTTAGTCAGGGCAGCCAGGTCTCGGGCCAATAACAGACAACTCTCAAAAAACTTTTGTAAAGTCCCAGACGGTGTCAATGGACCTGCCTCAAATGTAGCATCAAAGACAGGTGGCATATCGCAAACAACAACCTTACCGCGGTCTTTTTCCATGAAATAATTAAGTCAGGTCATTCACCATTTAATACAAAGGACTAGGTGATGAAAAATCATTTTTACTGGGATCTGCATACTCACCCCGATGCAGAAGAATTCTACAAAAACCACCAGTAAAAAGGAACATCACAATCTATCCCGAATATGGTACTTTGATATGGCCTCTCAGAATAAGTGGATTTCTTTCTTCGAGTGGAAAAAACAATTCTACAAAACAATGTCCATGATGCAATTAGAAGGTGAAACTTTGACGCATAGTCCTATCAAAGGGCACTTGTGGATCTCAAATGAAGAAAAGGAAATTCATACTGAAACAAATTTCCCCCCTTTCTGGCCTCTAAAACTTCAATATGAAAAGGAAACTTCCCTAACAGAACCTATCATATTGAATCATACAAAACAAGACCTCCCTGAAAAGGAAAATTGGACCAACCTAGCCCTAAAAGGCATAGATGTACAAACAACAGAAATCCAGAATAGAATGCCCACATCTACACAGATAGAAGCCTTACATGTTTTGTATCAAAGAATATATGAAGAATTCAAGCAAGTATGTGTTGAGGTGCAGACCTAATCACAATTACCGATTTACATTGAAGAAATTAGAAGAGTAATTGAGAAATCAAAAGATGAAGTAGATTCCTTTTTCCATTGGGGAAAGGAATTTGTGAGCTATTCAGCATAGAAGCTCCAAAGAAGCACACAAAGAAAAAATGATTATGGAAAAAGGAAGACATCCCCTACTACCATAAGACTAAAGTTATCAAGAGGAATAAAATTTCTCGCAGAGAGCTACTAGACACACAAAATAAAATCCCCCTTAGTAACACAAAGTCACTTGCTACTACTGTGGCAAATATGGTCACACAGCCCCTAAATTCACAAAGAAACAAGCTCATCAGAAGGATATTGGTCATTCCAAGCAGAGAGGAAGGAATTGGTCAAAAAGAGAAACTACCTTCCAAAAACCAGAACCTCTAAATGACAATTTCATAGGATATCCCAGGAGAGGAGCTCCAAAAGGACATCAACTTATGATGGCAGAAACATAATCATAAATAGGGTCTGACACTGATTGTACATCATCTTCTGAACAAGCCATAGATACACAGTTGATGCATATCCAAGATATGTATGAAACCTCGTGTAAATGTGGTGAACAATACAGTGACTACCAAGACGAACTCCAGACATATGAATCGACAAGCTCTTCTGAATCAAAAGACCAGAGGTTGTTTCTAGCATGGTGTTGTGCAGAAAAATACCTTATAGTGGGGGAAATGACACTACCAACTTACATGGGGTGACAAGTAAATACATTTATGTTTTGCATTAATTACTACGAATGGGAAGAGATTAGGGTTCTGAAAGTTGTACCTTTTTAACGATGGCTGGTCCTAGATTTTGCCCAATCTTCCACAATGATGAACCTGCAAAACAAGTTAACCTTCCTCGGCATATCTTGACTGTTATAAATATGATGAAATTAGAAATAACTTAACATCAATTACAATCAGATATTCAATCAAATAAACATTAGATTGGGACGGGAAGGGCATTTCCACCTTTTATTGTCAAAGAAATGTAGATAAGTACAGATGTACCTGATTTGTCTAGACACTTATGCAACCGAGTCCTGGGATCCCACTCCTCAAAATGACTTAAGAATTCCTCCAACGTAACAATAGCTTATCATTCCTTCTAGGTCCCCTCTCTCATGGCTTCCCCTTGTATTTATGGGACAAGGTACGCAGTTGAATTCAAGAGGTAGTTGAATTGGGAGGTTGGGGAAGTTGCAGAACTAACTTCAACTAATCCCAATTCGTAATATTTATATATTTTTTCATTTCATCTTAAGATGTACGCAAGTTTCATACAACTATACTAGCGCACAGTATGCAACTTTGCATTTGACAACCAGCGTTTGCAACATTTTGGAGGATGTGTGTAGGTTGTCTTCAATAAGACCAGTGTTCAGAACTCTAGGTGAATGTGGCAATAGTAGCGCACACATGGTGAAAACTGTAGAAAAAATATGGTTTTCAACTGAAGAGTGTGATCTCAGCAATAACTCATCTAGGGTCAATCTAGCTCTTCCATCCATAGTGTCCTTTTGTGTGATCAACAGAGCAATGTGATCATGGACGGAGAAGTGCGGATTTAACCTATAACACATGGAATAAACAAAAAATAAAAGGAGAAAATACATGCCTTACGACATCATCAATAGATGATCCTCAGGCGTTGATGACAAAATCAGTTTCCCAATTGCAAGAAGGAATAAAAAAATATGAATTGATAGAAGCTTTTAATAAGATTTTCCTTGGCCAAGAAAAGAAGGAAAATAATAGACAAGAGGAAAATTGAGAAGAAAATATGTACAAGATTCTAAAGAGGAATCACAATCAGAAAAATCTAAGACCATAGATAGGAAAAGATACTAGACAACATCACAATTTTCAACCTTCCAAAGGAATGTGTATCCAATTCTCAATGAAAAGATAAAGGAAAATCCAAAATTAGATATAGAACTTATGCACAAAGAACATAAAAAGATGGTAGAAGAGGTAAAAATTCTCCAAAAGCAAATGGATGGAGTCCTCTGCCACCTTGCAGAATCACCAGAGTAAACATAACCAAGAGATGACGGAGGTATGAATCTTTTAACAATGAATGTTCATCATAAATCCATAGTAATTCTTAAAATCACAATACATGAAGAATAGATTATGGTAAGAGCATTAATGGACTCAGGAGCAGACCAGTGTTTCCTGAAAATAAAATTTGTGGACCCAAACTAATGGGAAAAAACTCATATAATAGTAACTCGATGTGGAGGAATGCGTGCCATAGATTATCAGTGTTCAAGATGCAAAATTTGTATCTCAAGGTTTTGCATTAATTGCACATGGTTTCTAATTGGAGTTGAATTACCAAATGACTATGTTATAGGAAGCAACTTGTTATCCACTACAGTTCCTCATGGCACTACAAGAGATGAAAAGGGGAATATTGGTTACTTCATGACAATCCAATCCAGAACTAAATTCCTTCCTTTTGTCTCTACTATTCAACCCAACAGTTCAGTATGGAACATGGGAACTAATGGAGTAGTAGAAAGAATAAAAAATCAAGTCCAAGATAAAAGAGACCATATTAAGAGCATAAAGAAAGAAGAACATGATGAAATATTTTCCCAAGAAGTCCAAGGATAAAAATGGCAATAAAGGGTTCAAGAAATTTGGGAATAATTTTTCAAAAGAGTATGTCACGAGGCCCCTAATGCATTCTGGCATGTGAATAATTTTCAATTCGAGCTCATATATAGAAAGGATTTCAAAGGAAATCCTAGCAGAAGCCAAGCCATTCCAATGAATGCAGAAACAAGGAAATTCTGTAGAGAAGAAATCCAAGGGCTGATCTAGCCTTCTCAGAGCCAATGGTCCTGTTCATCATTCTACATCAACAAACATTTAGATAAGGTATGAGGTGTGCCCAGAATGGTTATCAATTATAAGCCGCTGAATGACGCTCTTGAATGGGTAAGGTTTCCAATCTCAAACAAGGATGATTTGATAAAAAGAGTTGCATGAGCTAAATTGTTTTCTACGTTTGATTTGAAATATGAATTCTGGAAAATTGGAATTAAGTTAGAAGGCCAGCATAAAACATGTTTCAATGTGCCACATGTGCACTTCGAATGGAAGGTAATGCCTTTCGGCCTCAAGAATGGCCCTTCTTAATTCCAAAGAATAATAAAATCTATACTAGAACCATACCTTACCGGTTAATGGTATATATAGATGATATGTTGGTATTATCAAAGTCTACTGAAGAGCATATGAAACATCTCAGGACATTGTTACATGTTTTGTATCAAAATGGCTTTGCCTTATCTAAAATAAAAATGAAATTGATCCAAACTGAGATTGAGTTTCTAGGTCAAAGAATAAAGAATGGGAAGTTGGAAGTCCAACAACATGCTGTTGAGTTTTCCTTTAAGTTTATAGATGTGATTATGGATAAAATCCAACTCCAGAGATTCCTTGGCTTCCTAAATTATGTTTCTTCCTACTATAAGGATTATGCACATGACAAAAAATTACTTAACAAGATATTAGGAAAGAATCCTCCCCGATGGTTCAAAGCTCACATAGTAGCATTAAGAAGAATTAAGCAAAAGGTAAAGACTCTTCCCCTACTCCATGTCATTGATGAATACCTTACAAAGATGATAGAAACTAATGCTTCTGAAGAAGGATGGGAATCAATGCTAAAACAATGTAGGAAAGACTGTATGGTATGCCTTAGGAATCTGGAACGATGCTTAAAGAAAATATCATACTATAGACAAAGAAATCAAGGCCCGTCTCAATGCTATTTCAAAGTTTGAAATCCATATTATGAACAAGAAATTCTATATTAGGACTCATAGTCAAGCCATGAAATTTGTTCTGGATAAACTGATAAGGAATTCCACTGCTAAAGCTAAGTTTTCTAGGTGGCAGGTCATGCTTTCTCAATCTGAATATGAAATCAAGCACATCAAATGAATACACAATTTCATTGCAGAATTCCTTACAAGGGAACATATTCGAACCTCCTATGGGATCAAGGCACCATCTTGCATGAATGTATGTATGATGATCATTACAAAATGGAAAAAAGGGGATGTCTCTTGTAGACATGTCAGTGGAGAAATGGGGTTGGAAGACTATGTAGAACAATGGAATCCCACATGGCAGTTGAGGTCTACAGAAATATTGGATGCAAATCTACAACACCCAAATATATTAATAGATTTGGTTCCCGAACATAGAAGGTACCCTACCTCCACATGTGAAGTACCCAATATGGTTTATGGAAGATAGCTAAGGAAAGCACTAGATGCATCCCATGTACTAAGAACAAATTTTCAATACTTGAGACTTATCAGTACATCAATGGTAGGAAGAAAAGTACAGAAGGAATATTTTTTCATAAATCATATGTGTAGGTTGCTCACATGGTCACAACAAAATCCTACTTTGAATTTCCCAGTCACGGTTATACATTACAGGAAGTACCAATCTTTGTGGTGGAAATTCCTGAAAAAGGATAACATGGAACAAGAATATTACACTCTGATAAATTTTGGGCTCCAGAGATACAACATACTTGAAAATATTCATAATTGGACACACTATTGGTGGAATGATTTTGGCCTCGACGGAAGCGGAGTGGACCATGCCATAATTCAGTATGAACATGCAAGATTCAACATACCATGCACAAACATACGAAAATTATCGTATGCTCTGCAACTTTCTCTTAGTAGTAAAAGATTGAGTCAGAAAGGAGTTCTGTAAGGTAGTAGTCTAGGAGTTCGGTCTAGTATACTCTGCAACTTGCTCTCTTGAGTATAAGATTGCATCAGAATGTCCAAGTGTTTGTCATATGATGTAAGATCTTCTGAAATTAATAAAATATTTGGGTACCATTCCTAGTTCATATTGTTATTTTGTTGGCTTTCTAGACTGTATCACACCTAAGTCAGAACCATAACCTCCCAGATCTAGCAACATCTTGTTTGTTGTATATAATAGCGATAAGGCTTAGCGATAAGGCTCACTGTAAGTCCTGCAGTGCGACAATAGAGCACGTTGGACCTGTGGAATACGAGAGAAAGATCGAAGGATCAAGGTTGCGGTGATTTAGTCGATATTGTATGCAAGCCCATAGCTGAGAATTATTCCAGTCTTCCAGGTGCAGAGGCCCCTGTAGTAAGAATCGGTATCGAAGCCACTTCATAGAGTTGGTTTCGTCTACAATATTTTGATTCTTCAAATGTCAGAAGATATATCCGGGTAATTTCAAATGGACCCTAATGATAATGTCTCTTATGATGAAATAATGTCTGCTCCTTCTATTTCCGAGAACTCTTCTCTTTATCAAATGTTTCCTTAGGACATGCTAGAACGAATGAACTTTGCAAGAATCACTCATAAAGAAACTATACACACATCCAAGTGGACTATTTTTAAGATAGATCCCAAACAGGTCTATCAAGATCTATCCCCATTTCACCACAAAGCATTGCAACGATATACCGTAAATGAAGGCGTATTAAGAGCTAGTTCTAACACTGGTCCCAATGGTGTAAGCCTACCTATAATGAATATAAATGAAATTCAAAGGCTAGCTAAGAAATTTGGTGTAGAAGTTCTCCATTTAGGGCTTGTCAGAATTGGTTTAGAAGGGCTGCACAGACACGAACAATTAGTCTAGGTCCTTGCCGCCTTGTGTGATGGTCCATGGAAAACATTTAAAATTTCCCATATTGGTGCTATTCAATGTGACCTAGCTCGTGGAGTTGTGACTTTCGATGTCTACCCTAATTTCTGAGTACATGTAAAGGATTCGAATCTTGATAAGGTCTAGCAAATCAAAATCCAAACTAAAGGATATGAGGAGCTTGATAAAGACTCTTATAATCTCACAGTCCATTACAAGGTTGTCCTCTGGTTTACAAACTCCTTACAACCGGTTGTTGTTGTCCAACAATTTCACACATCTACTTGCCTGCAGCGTTTGCAAAGGTACCAATGTTCTAGAATTTTTGTTGGTATTGTATAGAAGCCATCGTACTATTTTCATGGCTACAGATTCCTCCCATAGCATTTGCATTCAAGATAATGCATTTTCCATACCATGAGCACACTAACACTAGTTTTCTGTTGTTAAATGCTTCACTCCAAAAAAAACATGTGTTCTTTCCCTTATCCTTTCCATCCTTACTTTTCCAAACAATGTGTGGCTTCTTCCCCTGCCCCACCATCCCACATGCATTGTCCTTTTGCTCATGCTCTAGCTTGTTTCATCCTTCTCTTGTCATGGACGTTGCCACTTGTGGCTCTTGTTATTATTCATTATCATTTTTGTTATAATGTTATGATATATAGGATACATTTATATAAATATATCATTAAAATCAAAAGCTTGTAATAGAATGCAAACATTGTTATTATTCATTATTATTTTCGTTATAGACAAAGTATTAAAATCAAAAGCTTGCAATAAAATGTAAATAAAATTATGAGAAACATTTCAAGTTGGAGAAAGAACTTTAGTGTAATATTCCAAACTAAAGATTTGAACGATGTTTGATTGATCACTATGTAATCCATATTTTATTTATTATATGCATCTTATTATTTTCTTAGTATTCATATTTTCATCATTTAACATTGTTATTTTATCTTTGTTTACTTAAAAAAAATATTTACACCTGAAAGGATTATCTTCTTAATACATAATAACTTATATTTTATATTTTAAGATAAATTTATCTCAAAATAATATAAAAACATTTTAAATATTTTCCAAGTAGTTATTAGTTTAAAACAATAAAAACGTTTCAAATATAATGTTCATACTTATACTTATACTTATACTTATACTCATACTCATACTCATACTCATACTCATACTCATACTCATACTCATACTCATCATCATCATCTCCTTGAAAAAAAATATAATATTAAATAGTTATAAAAACTATGAATTAATAATATTTTATAGGATAATATTAATCATAGTATTATTAAAATAAATTAACTTTGATTCATCTTAAATAACATCTTTCATATATTTGGTTATTATAAAAATATAATTTTTAATAATATTTATTTTATAAAAAGATAATTTTAATCAAAACATCCTTTATTAAAATTTATAATAAAAAAATAGCATACTAGATTATCAAAAAATAGCATACTAGATTATCATATTATATATCTTAACAATTAAGAAAAGAGGCAACTAAGTAAAAAAACAAATTATACACTCTATAATATCATTAGTGTTTTAATTTGTGGAAAGTTGTAGTGGCAAAACCTTTCAGCTTTCATATCTACAGTGAATTGTATACAACTATGTATTTTTGAAGCAACGTTTCGGACCTCATATAAGAGAGCCCATAGTCAGAGAAGCGTTGGGATGATTAAGAGATGTCCTTTAATTAATAATTGTTGATTAAGAGATGTTTTTAATTAATAATTGTTTTATAGTCTTTTAATGTAAGGAAAGAATTCGATTCTCTGCGTCAATTGAGTGTTTGTGACACTTGCTTCTTGGAAGCGACTTTCTATGTAATGATTGTAATTATGGCCATACCTTGATTCTCCATAATAGTAGGTGTTGGCATTTTCCAAAATATATTTATACTTTTCAAAATCTTCATGATTTCTTAATATTATTGATTTTACCAGAGGACTACTAAGCTGTGTGTATAACATAGACTCTATGAGGAAATAATTGGCTTTGCATAGTAAGACCGCAAGCCATTGAAACCAATGCACACATTGTAGAAATATCCATTTTAAAGTGATTTTTTTTTTCCTTTGGGAGCAATCGACAGCTTTCTTGCAAATATCTTACTGATTCTTTGTTCAAGTAAGCTACGGTCGTAAGAATTCTCCAGCCAATGATGGCCCATCCTATTAGGATGATTATGAACTCTATTATAGTTATTATGAATTTTAACCAAAATCCCACACCACCAAGAAGCTTATGTGTGCACCATGACAATCCATGCTACCAAGGCTGGAATTTCATATCCCCTTTGCCTATAAAATGAATATTTGCTGACTTTCTTTTTTATGTTGTTATATGCCAATTTTACCATCTTTTAACCATACAATCTATTATTATAGAAAAATAACTAAAAATAATACATCCAAAAAAATTCATACATCCAATAAATATTCAGAATCAAAATGAAATTCATAAACTATGAAATATTAAGAAAAGACTTGAAGGATCTACAAAATGAAATTCTGAAACAAAGCTCCACAAAGGTGGTAGGTATTGCTGGAATAGGTCGAATAGGAAAGTCAACTCTGGCTAAACATGTTTTCAACTTGAGATCTTCGAATATTTGCAGGTATTTCTATTGGTCTAGCATAAGAGAACTAGAAAAATACCGGTTAACATATTTGTGGCGGCAGCTCCTTCGTGATTTGTTGGGCAATGATACGACTAGCAACAGCATCATTAATATTATTAATGTGTCCGAATACGCCAATAGGCGTAAATGGGACACATACTATAGGAAAAAACATTAATATGAAAAGCATGTGCTCAATTTATGCCTATCGGCATGTTCAGACACATTAATAATATTAATGTTGTTGTTGCTAGTAACGGGTGTGCACATACACATATCTCCAAAATATTAATAGAATAATATTGTTGAATAATTTTAATAAAATACATAATTTAATTGTTTGATTAATAACATTGTTTAATTAAACAATATTATTATTTTATAATAATTAATTAAATATGTAATAATTATAAAATAATTTAATTCATATTATAGTTATTTAGTTAATAATAATAATAGTTAATTAGTTAATTAATTATTATTTAATTAAAAATATTAATACATTAATATTATTTAATGATTTTAATGAAATTCATATTTTAATTGTTTGATTAATAATATTGTTCAATTAAACAATATTATTAATTAAACACTACTATTATTTTATATTTAGTAATTAAATAAAGTAATTATAAAATAATTTAGTGAATGATAATATTAATTAATATTTTTATTTAGTTAATAATAATATTAATTAATTAAAATAATACATTAAATAATTATTTGTTATTTAAATAATTAATTATTATATTATAATTATTTAACATTATCAATTTATTAATATTGGAGATATGTGTAATATTCTGATATATTTTGAAGATATTTACTAACATTATGATATATTTGACATGTTAATAATGTTTTTTAATAGAATAAAATAATTTATTTATTTATAATATAATAATATATTATAAAAACTATTCTTTAATTATGACATTTAATTATATTTTAATAAATAAAATTAATAAATGATCAAACATAAAAAGATATTAAAAATATATAATAATTACTTAATTAATTGTAATTCAATAATTAATTAAATAATAATATCATTTTAAAATATAATGATATTACTTTTAATTATATTATTATATTTTTCCATGATAAGAAGATAGCATTTAACAAAAATATTAGAATCAAAGTAATAATAAATTAATATTGCTTAATTCAAAATATTATTATTTGACTATAATATAATTATATTATAATATACATACTTGATAGATAAAGATATTAAATATATTATAATTTAATTAAATATGATATTTAAATCAATTATAATATAATAATTAATTAAAAATAATACCATTCAATTATAGAGATATTAAATATATTTTAATTTAATTAAATATGATATTAATCAATTATAATATAGTAATTAATTAAAAAATAATTTCATTAAATTATAGTATTATATTATAATTTAATTAAAACAATTAATATAGGTTGATAATAAATAAGAGAATTAAAATAATGATGAAGAATATTATAACAATATAATATATTATCCCCGGATGCGAGGGCCACCACGACAACTCAGCGACATGTGTTGGAGGTTCCTTGGCATGGGAGCCCACGACGTGGCACCATGCATTACATGCATTAACCCGCCTAGATGCCTTCCTTCTCTCGTCATTAATGGCACATTCAAGAAGATTCATCTGGACGTCCCCTCACCCGTTGGTTGGATGCGCTTACAATGAGACATAAACCTTGATGAATGTCAAATTTCACATTTTGAAAATGTCGCATCTAACCCTTGATGAATGCCACAATGTTCATCAAGGGTTATTGTTGCAATGCCCCATAACCCTTCATGAACGCCACATTGCAATGTAGCCCTTGATAAACATCACAATGCGACATAAACCTTGATGAACGTCAAATTTCACAATGTGAATATGTCACATCTAACCCTTGATGAATTCCATAATGCAACGTAACCCTTGATAAACATCACAATGCGACATAAACCTTGATGAACGTCAAATTTCACATTTGGGCATTGTCGCCATGCGACATAACCCTTGATGAACTCCACAAAGCAACATAAGTCTTCATAAGCATCACAATGCGACACAAACCTTAATGAACATCAAATTTCACATTGTGAATATGTCGCATCTTGGGTTGTGTCGGCATATGTGTCACATATTGCGCATTGTCGTAATGCGGAATAACCCTTGATGAATGCTACAATGCAACGTAACCCTTGATAAACATCACAATGCGACATAAACCTTGATGAACGCCAAATTTCACATTGTGAATATGTCGCATCTAACCCTTGATGAATGCCACAATGCAACATAACCTAAGTTGATAAACATCACTATGTGACATAAACCTTGATGAACACCAAATTTCACATCTCGGGCATTGTCGTAATGCGACATAACCCTTGATGAATGCCACAATGCAACATAAGCCTTGATAACCATCACAATGCGACACAAACCTTAATGAACGTCAAATTTCACATTGTGAATATCTCGCATCTCTGGTTGTGTCAGCATATGTGTCACATATTGGGCATTGTCGCAATGAGACATAACCCTTGATGAACGCCACAATGCAATGTAACCCTTGATAAACATCAAAATGCAACACAAACCTTGATGAACATCAGATTTCACATTTTGAATATGTCACATCTAACCCTTGATGAATGCCACAATGCAATGTAACCCTTGATAAACATCACAATGCGACATAAACCTTGATGAACGTCAAATTTCAAATTGTGAATATGTCGCATCTAACCCTTGATGAATGCCACAATGCAACATAACCTTCGATAAACATCAATATGTGACATAAACCTTGATGAAAGTCAAATTTCACATCTCGGGCATTGTCGCAATGTGACATAACCCTTGATGAATGCCACAATGCAACATAAGCCTTGATAAACATCACAATGCGACACAAACCTTAATGAACGTCAAATTTCACATTGTGAATATGTCGCATCTTGGGTTCTGTTGGCATATGTGTCACATATTGGGCTTTTCCGCAATGCAACATAACCCTTGATAAATGCCACAATGCAACGTAACCCTTGATAAACATCACAATGCGACATAAACCTTGATGAACGTCAAATTTCACATTGTGAATATCTCGCATCTAACCCTTGATGAATGCCACAATGCAATGTAACCCTTGATAAACATCACAATGCAACATAAACCTTGATGAATGTCAAATTTCACATTGTGAATATGTCGCATCTAACCCTTGATGAATGCCACAATGAAACATAACCCTTGATAAACATCACAATGCGACATAAACCTTGATGAATGTCAAATTTCACATCTCGGGCATTGTCACAATGCGACATAACCCTTGATGAACGCCATAATGTAGCATAAGCCTTGATAAGAATCACAATGAGACACAAACCTTAATGAACGTCAAATTCCACATTATGAATATGTCACATCTTTGGTTATGTCGGCATATGTGTCAGATATTGGCCATTGTCGCAATGCAACATAACCCTTGATGAACACCACAATGCAACGTAACCCTTGATAAACATCACAATGCGACATAAACCTTGATGAACGTCAAATTTTACATTGTGAATATGTCACATCTAACCCTTGATTAACATCAAATTTCACATCTTGGGCATTGTCGCAATGTGACATAACCCTTGATGAACGCCACAATGCAACAAAAGCCTTGATAAACATCACAATGCGACACAAACCTTAATGAATGTCAAATTTCACATTGTGAATATGTTGCATATTGGGTTGTGTCGGCATATGTGTCACATATTGGGCATTGTCTCAATGCGACAAAACCCTTGATGAATGCCACAATGCAATGTAACCCTTGATAAACATCACAATGCGACATAAACCTTGATGAATGTCAAATTTCACATTGTGAATATGATGCATCTAACCCTTGATGAATGCCACAATGCAACGTTACCCTTGATAAACATCACAATGCAGCATAAACCTTGATGAATGTCAAATTTCACATCTTAAACATTGTCGCCATGCGACATTACCCTTGATGAACGCCACAGAGCAACATAAGCCTTGATAATCATCACAATGCGACACAAACCTTAATGAACGTCAAATTTCACATTATGACTATGTCGCATCTTGGGTTGTGTCGGCATATGTGTCACATATTGCGCATTGTCGCAATGCGGCATAACCCTTGATGAACGCTACAATGCAACATAACCCTTGATAAACATCACAATGTGACATAAACCTTGATGAACGCAAAATTTGACATTGTGAATATGTCGCATCTAACCCTTGATGAATGCCACAATGCAATATAACCTTTGATAAACATCACTATGTGACATAAACCTTGATGAATGCCAAATTTCACATCTCGGGCATTGTCGCAATGTGACATTACCCTTGATGAATGCCACAATGCAACATAAGCCTTGATAACCATCACAATGCAACACAAACCTTAACGAATGTCAAATTTCACATTGTGAATATGTCACATCTTGGGTTGTGTCGGCATATGTGTCACATATTGGGCATTGTCGCAATGCGACATAAACCTTGATGAGCGCCACAATGCAAAGTAACCCTTGATAAACATCACAATGCGACATAAACCTTGATGAGTGTCAAATTTCACATTATGAATATTTCGCATCTAACCCTTGATGAATGCCACAATGCAACGTAACCCTTGATAAACATCACAATGCGACATAAACCTTGATGAACATCAAATTTCACATTGTGAATATCTCGCATCTAACCCTTGATGAATGCCACAATGCAACATAACCTTCTATAAACATCACTATGTGACATAAACCTTGATGAACGTCAAATTTCACATCTCGGGCATTGTCGCAATGCGACATAACCCTTGATAAATGCCACAATGCAACATAAGCCTTGGTAAACATCACAATGCGACACAAACCTTAATGAACGTCAAATTTCACATTCTGAATATGTCGCATCTTGGGTTGTGTCGGCATATGTGTCACATATTGGGCATTGTCGCAATGCGAAATAACCCTTAATGAACGCCACAATGCAACGTAACCCTTGATAAACATCACAATACGACATAAACCTTGATGAACGTCAAATTTCGCATTGTGAATATGTCGCATCTAACCCTTGATGAATGCCACAATGCAACGTAACCCTTGTTAAACATCACAATGAGACATAAACCTTGATGAATGTCAAATTTCACATTGTGAATATGTCGCATCTAACCCTTGATGAATGCCACAATGAAACATAACCCTTGATAAACATCACAATGCGACATAAACCTTGATGAAAGTCAAATTTCACATCTCGGGCATTGTCGCAATGTGACATAACCCTTAATGAATGCCATAATGAAACATAAGCCTTGATAAGAATCACAATGCGACACAAACCTTAATGAACGTCAATTTCCACATGGTGAATATGTCGCATCTTGGGTTGTGTCGGCATATGTGTCACATATTGGCCATTGTCGCAATGCGACATAACCCTTGATGAACACCACAATGCAACGTTACCCTTGATAAACATCACAATGTGACATAAGCCTTGATGAACGTCAAATTTAACATTGTGAATATGTCGCATCTTACCCTCGATGAGCGTCAAATTTCACATCTTGGGCATTGTTGCAATGCGACATAACCCTTGATGAACGCCACAATGCAACATAAGCCTTGATAAACATCACAATGCGACACAAACCTTAATGAACGTTAAATTTCACATTGTGAATATGTCGCATATTGGGCTGTGTCGACATATGTGTCACATATTGGGCATTGTCACAATGCAACATAACCCTTGATGAATGCCACAATGCCACGTAACCCTTGACAAACATCACAATGCGACATAAACCTTGAGGAACGTCAAATTTCACAATGTGAATATGTCGCATCTAACCCTTGATGAATGCCACAATTCAATGTAACCCTTGATAAACATCATAATGCGACATAAACCTTGATGAACGCCAAATTTCACATCTTGGGCATTGTCTCCATGCAACATAACCCTTGATGAACGCCACAAAGAAACATAAGCCTTGATAAGCATCACAATGTGACACAAACCTTAATGAACGTCAAATTTCACATTGTGAATATCTCACATCTTGGGTTGTGTCGGCATATGTGTCACATATTGCGCATTGTCGCAATGCGGCATAACGCTTGATGAACGCTACAATGCAACATAACCCTTGATAAACATCACAATGCGACATAAACCTTTATGAACGCCAAATTTCACATTGTGAATATGTCGCATATAATCCTTGATGAATGCCACAATGCAACATAACCTTTGATAAACATCACTATGTGACATAAACCTTCATGAACGTCAAATTTCACATCTCGGGCATTGTCGCAATGAGACATAACCCTTGATGAACGCCACAACGCAACATAAGCCTTGATAAACATCACAATGCGACACAAACCTTAATGAACATCAAATTTCACATTGTGAATATGTTGCATCTGGGGTTTTGTCGGCATATGTGTCACATATTGGGAATTGTCACAATGCGACATAACCCTTATGAAAGCCACAATGCAACATAACCCTTGATAAACATCACAATGCGACATAAACTTTGATGAATGTCAAATTTCGCATTGTGAATATTTCACATCTAACCCTTGATGAATGCCACAATGCAATGTAACCCTTGATAAACATCACAATGCGACATAAATCTTGATGAACGTCAAATTTCACATTGTGAATATGTTGCATCTAACCCTTGATGAATGCCACAATGCAACATAGCCTTTGATAAACATCACTATATGACATAAACCTTAATGAACATCAAATTTCACATCTCGGGCATTGTCACAATGCGACATAACCCTTGATGAATGCCACAATGCAACATAAGCCTTGATAAACATCACAATGCGACATAAACCTTGATGAACGTCAAATTTCACATTATGAATATGTCGTATCCAACCCTTGATGAATGCCACAATGAAACATAACCCTTGATAAACATCACAATGCGACATAAACCTTGATGAATGTCAAATTTCACATCTCGGGCATTGTCGCAATGGGACATAACCCTTGATGAACACCACAATGTGACGTAACCCTTGATAAACATCACAATGCGACATAGACCTTGATGAATGCCACAATGCGACGTAACCCTTGATAAACATCACAATGCAACATAGACCTTGATGAACGTCAAATTTCACATTGTGAATATGTCGCATCTAACCCTTTATGAATGCCACAATGCAACATAACCCTTGATAAACATCAGAATGTGACATAAACCTTGATGAACATCAAATTTCACATCTTGGGCATTGTCGCAATGCGAAATAGCCCTTGATGAATGCCACAAGGCAACATAAGCCTTGATAAACATCACAATGCGACATAAACCTCGATGAACGTCAAATTTCACATCTTGGGCATTGTCGCAATGCGACATAACCCTTGATGAATGCCACAATGGAACATAAGCCTTGATAAACATCACAATGCCTCAAAAACCTTAATGAATGTCAAATTCCACATTGTGAACATGTCACATCTTGGGTTGTGTCGGCATATGTGTCAAATATTGGGCATTGTCGCAATGCGACATAACTCTTGATGAACACAACAATGCGACGTAACCCTTGATAAACATCACAATGCGACATAGACCTTGATGAACGTCAAATTTCACATTGTGAATATGTCGCATCTAACCCTTGATGAACGTCAAATTTCACATTGTGAATATGTCTCATCTAACCCTTGATGAATGCCACAATGCAACATAACCCTTGATAAACATCACGATGCGACATAAACCTTGATGAACGTCAAATTTCACATCTCGGGCATTGTCGCAATGCGAAATAACCCTTGATGAACGCCACAATGCAACATAAGCCTTGATAAACATCACAATGTGACATAAACCTTGATGAACACCAAATTTCACATCTAAGGAATTGTTGCAATGCGACATAACCCTTGATGAACGCCACAATGCAACATAAGCCTTGATAAACATGACAATGCGACATAGACCTTGATGAATGTCAAATTTCACATTGTGAATATGTCGCATCTAACCCTTGATGAATGCCACAATGTAACATAACCCTTGATATACATCACAATGCGACATAAACCTTGATGAACGTCAAATGTTTCAATGTGATAAATCCTTTGCAAAATGTTTTTGAGTTTCAATTTGTGACATAAACACGGATGAATGTCGCAATGCAACAGAAAACTTGATGAATGCCACAATGCAACAAAACCTAAAATGTGATATAACAATTGATTAATGTCCCAAGCTTACATATGTAAAACATGACATAACCATTGATTAATGTACCATGGTTGATTTTAGTTAACCATAATTGAATTGAGATACCAATGGTTGACCATTTTGACTTGGGTTAACCATGGTCGACTTTAATCAACTATGGTTGACATTGGTTAGCTAAGGTTAAGTCATGGTTGACTATTATGAACCATGTCTAACTTTATATCTTTATATTTTCATTAGAGCCTCCTCCAATATGAAATGATTCAAAGACTCCAATGGACCCATCTCTAACATGCCAAGGTTCTTTGCAATTCACTAGTAAAAAAAATTGCATTCATTTTTTTTATGTTATAAACAATAGAGACATTGATACATTTCTTAATGGTTAGGTGGGGATTGCAACATTTAATAGAAAAAAGGATTCCACAAATTTACTTGGATCCTCTATTACAATCCTATAATGTAAAAGGGGATGGGTGTTAATGGTTAGGTGGGAATTACAAGATTTAATAGAAACAAGGATTCCACAAATTTATTTGGATCCTCTATTACAATCCTATAATGTAAAAGGGAATGGGTGTTTCCTAAGAACTGTTATTAAATATAAAACTCTATATAAGCAAAAAGTTATGGGATACGATAAAATTCCACACCCTTTTGGCTACTACAAAAGGGTATTATATAACTTTTGTTACCAAAATTTTATGTACAATTCTTAGAAATGGACATTAAGCATAAACTAAATAAAAGTTAGAGCTTCATATTCAAAATATCAAAGAAAGCTAGCATACCTTAACAATCATTAATTAAATAATTACACACTTCTTAGGATTATTACAACTCTACCTTTGTTTTCTTTTTTCCATTAAATAATGATAAATATAATAAAAAAGCTAGCATACCATAATAATCATTAATTAATTAATTAATTATACACTTCTTAGGATTATTACAACTCTATCTTTGTTTTCTTTTTTCTATTTTTTCTTTCTAAAGTCATTTTTATGGGTGAAAATTTAAACTAAAATAAAATTTAGATCTTCATATTCATAGTTAAAAAAGAGTTAGCTAAATTGATTTAATGTATACTTTAATAATCATTAAATAATTAATTAATTAAATAGTTTTTAAGATTATGACGATTCCACTTTTTGGAATTTCTTTTTCTAGTGAATTCATTTTATAGCTTAAACCTTTAAAATAAGTTTGTAAATATATTTATTTTTTAATTAAATTATTTTTTCTAAAACCAAATAAGATTTAGAGTATCATATTTATAATATAAAAAGAAATCTAGTTAAATAAATTCAATACATATCACATTTAAAACAAGTTTATAAGGTATATTTATTTTAATTAAATTAATATTTTTCAAATTCAATAATTTTTTTTAACAAAAATAAGATTTACATCTTCATATTCATAATATAAAAATAGAATAAGCTAAATGGATTCAATGCATACATTACCTTTTTTCAGCAGAAAAAAAAAAATGTACTATTGTTATTCAAAACAAAATCAAATAGTACAATGATTGTCGAGAACATTCGGATGTTCCTCATGCAGATATAACTAGAAAGCTTATCAGCCGATAACATAACATAACAATGGTCCAAAAAACCAGAAACATAAAGAGAAGTCAGCATCTTTCCTCATAAAAAATAGCAGTCACCTGCATCTTGTAGGAAGGAATCCAGTCATTCTCCCCAACATAAAAAACCTTCATCACCCTCTAAAGCTTGTTTGGACAATTTGTTAGTAAAGGTATTATGCTCCCTGTAGATGTGTTCAAATGTAATGATCTCATGTCTGGAAATCTCAAGTCTGATGTGCTGACACCAATTCCGGAGTGTTGAAACATTAAGTCGAAACTCATTTGCAGCCCATTTTATGGTCACACACGAATCCCCAAATACCTTTAGATTTACTAAACCAAAGATATTCGCCACTTTTAGAACACACCACAAAGCCAACAGTTCAGCTTTCATATTTGTCCCAAAACCACCATTAAGTCACAAGGTATAATAATGAGCATCTTTCAAGTAGATAATCCCTCCAGCCGCACAAATACCATTTTGTGCAGCTCCATCAAAAAACAAAACCGGCTTTGTAACCATAAAGGTGAAATGGCTGATCCTAACCTCTTGTCTCAGACTTTCATTAGCCTGATATAACTTAAGCATCTTTAATACAGTCACTACACAAGCACTGACAACATGAGTTTTATCTTGGAACACAACACAGTTTCGAATATACCATAAATCCCAAGAGACAAAAATGGGAAAAAACGGAGGATTTTTCCCATTCCAAAACCAATTAAGGAGGCAAAGACCAAAATCATCACCATTCCAGGATAAATCAATTTTTAAATCCAGGAAACATAAATGCCAAACTTCTTGCATAAAGCTACATTCCACAAAAAGATGGTTTATAGACTCAGAGCTCTATTTGCATAAACAACACCGATTTGGTCCTATACACCCCCGTCTTACCAAATTGTCCCAAGTCTTAAGACTGCCATTCAGAACATGCCATAAGAAGCATTGGATCTTTAATGGAATTGGCAATTTCCAGATTCTTTTATACCCCTAGTGTGGAGGAAGAATATAGTTATCTTGAATCATTTTGTCATACCCTGTCTTTGCCGAAATAGTTCCATCTTTTGGATTTCCGCTCCACACTAATTTATCTCTTTCAGCAGATAAGGTAGCCCCCACAGCATTCAAAGGCCTGATAAATACATCCCACTCCTGTGCAATGCTACTAGTAAGACCAAGATCCGAGGCATTGAACCAACCGCTACCAACATTATAATAGTTATCTCTTTTTTGGATTCTGTCCAAAGTAGCATACCCATTGAAAATAAGAAAAGAAATCAATCTATGAGATAGTGAATAGCATCCATCTAAACCAAGGATAGGATCTACCCCTAACAAGACTTTCTTTCCAGAACCAACCTGCCAACAAACATCCCTGGCGATCCAATCATATATATTTAGAAAACCTCTCCAAATTGGAGACATTTGCCCTCTCATTTTCATTGGGTTTCTCATCCACACCTGATCACATCATCCTTAATATATTTTACCTGTAAAACTTTAGTCCACAATGTATCTCCAAAAAGACTGCGCCAAAAACTTTTCAGTTGTAAAGACATATTGAAAATCCTTAAATTTTTTAAACCCCAACATCCAAATTTTTCAGGTCGCGAAAGGACTTCGCATCTTGCCATAACCATTTTCAACCGATCAGAACAGCGAGACCACAGAAAGTTAAAGAACAGTTTTCTAAAAGCATTTATAATAAAGGCCGGAATTTCAAGCAAAGAGAACCAGTATACAGGAATGGCTGATAAAACAGTTTTTACCAAGATAAGCCTACCCCCACTGAAAGGAGCCTAAAAAACCAGTGATCAATGCATTTTTCAACCCTCCAAATCAACCATCTCCAATCATTATTACCTTCCCTGTCTTATCCTTATCCCTGTCTTATCCCTGCATACATTACCTTATGTGAAACACTTTTTATTTTATTTTTTCTTATATTTTAAATTTTTTATTACATTTAAAATAAATTTATATATACATTTGTTTTTTAATTAGGTTTGTTATTTCCACATTCAATCAAAATTATTATATTTTCTTGAAATTTTAATATAAAAAACTAGATTTTAATTAAGTTTGTTATTTCAATATTTAATTAAAAAATTTAAAAAAATACATTAAATAGTTTTGAATTAAATTTGTTTAAATTCTACCTTCAAAATGATTATACTTTCATGCATTTTTTGTATTTCAATTTAAAAAGTATTGACATATAATTCTATTAAGAATGTAAAAGGAAAATATTACAATAACTCTCTTAATTATACTTTCATGCAATTTTTATATTTAAATTTAAAAAGTATTGACATATAATTCTATTGATAGTGTAAAAGGAAAACACTACAATTGAAAGTAACGCTTTCCTTATGTGTTGTGTTGTATTTATAATTAAATGTAAAGATTATAATTGAATATGATTGATTTGTTATATTATTTATATCTCTTCGTGTATAAAGGAATAGCAATATTCTCCATCCATCTATCATGGTGTTATGTGTTGCATTTTAAATTTTCGTTTGTTACCTATTTTAACATAACTCTTACATTCGGTTTGTTTAGTCTGGTTAATTCCATCCGGTTAATGACTTTGATGGATAATGTATCAAGCTATAATTACGCTGCAAAATACATCGATTGCATAAATGCCAACTACTCTATTGTATGTTTTCATTTTTAAATTATTATAATAATAACAACCATCATACTTTTTTCGTCAATATAAATTTTGGGTCTTTGTACACGCTGAGAATACATTGGGCAATGATGATCGAATTTCTCTACATAGTTATTGCAGGTGGAATAGTTTGAACAACGAGGGGGTCGATAAACATATACAGGTTTCACAATACTTTTTATTTCATCTCCAACAACATTAATGGTAACATATTCACTGTAAAATCCACGTTTTCCCAAACCAGAATTACGATGGAGTATCTCGGGATATCTTGCAACGGTTTTGAAAGCCAAGATCAACACCTCATCAAATTATTTTTCAGAAATTTAGAAGTGGTTATACACATAAAATAGGCAGAAAAAAGAAGAAACGAATGGATAACTGGATATTAGGTTAAAATACTCACGATAACTATGAGGATAACAACAAAGCCCAAAACGAAATGATTACATGCTCAGATAATTAAGAGAGATACAGAGGATTTTGAGGAATATAAATCCACTAGCGATCATAAACCTAGGCGAGTGAAGGCGCGACAAGTAGATACATCCTTCTAATCATCTCATTGACATAATAAAATTGATTCGAGCAGTCAAGCAAGCAGTTGTCCACCAGGGTTACCTTCAGTTTCTCGCGCAATATATTCATGGAAGGGGATGGAATTTGTCCAACCAGAGGCTGGAGAAGCTAGCGCTTAGTTGCAATATCGTGTAGACAAAGAAGAAGTAGCTAATCTGAAAAAACGATTTTCTACATTCCAAATCTATTCTCTATTGCGTTAGCAGTGCAGTAAGTGATTCCAAATCTATCCTCTATTGTGTTAGCAGTGCAATAAGCGATTCGTGGTTCGGGCGCCGTACTTCAACCATACTCTCGCAGCTCCGACTACATGGCTACATGGTAGAACTTGAAAGCATAAAAACATCGCAGTTACCATGAAAGTAGAAACCAAATCAATATGTATTGTATTGTATTTGATGAAGACAGTCTTTCTAATCCATGGTACTCATTTAATTTAATGTCACTTTTCCAGTCAAACTAGTGTGATCCATTATCTAGAAATTATCTAGATTCAGGTCCATTTCTTGATGATGAACTACAATGAATAAAATAAATGAGATGGATCCAAGAGACTGTCTTCATTAAAACTATGATTGTAATAATCCATTTCCTGATAATATACTACACTAACTAAAAAAATGAATGCGATGGATCATAAAATTGTCTTCATCAAAACTGTGATCGCAAAAAAATCGTGATAATTTAAATGTATTGTATTTAGTTTTAACTTTTTCCATTCAAAACTGTAATCGCAAAAGCTTGATAACTAAAATGTATTGTATTTATTTTCAACTTTTTCAATTCAATAAAGCGAGGGAGACAAATACCCAGACAATATCAATACAAGAAGCATAACCCTAATTGAAAGTTTGTCCAAAGCTGCAGCTTCGGTCTAAATGTATTCCGTGGATTTTAATACATTATAGTCAGTGATTCATTTTGCCTTGTATTATTCTCCTCCAAGGATTTATATACGTTATCCCCTAGCTTTCAATCTATATATGTGTCTCCACAAGTCCGGGGATGACATCCCTAATGAACATTAGTGCGACTGGGGATTCAAACAGACATACATATTGACAGAGAACTAGACAATGCTGAGCATGAGCTAATCCCTGAACTATGTAATGACTATAATGTTTTTTTTAACTAGGGAAAACCAAAACAAAAGTCGAATTATAAAAAGAACACTAAAAGAAATAAGCTAATTCATTTTGGATTAGGGCGCAGAAGTGAAGGAAGGAACCAATGTGAATTGGCAGAGGAGTTTCGAAGGAGAATATGTAGGAATTAAGTACATGTAAACGTATATTTTTTGGGTAAGACCTGAAACTTGTAGGTGTAGCCAATGGAAGCAGCGAAAGTGAAATTGGGTGGTGTAGTAGTCCCTTTCACCATAAGGGATAGACGAACGACTGAAAAGCCATGTAGATATTATAAAGGAACATTTGGCCTGAGGTCACTGTTAATAGGTCCATGTCCATGGCTGCAGCAATCATATTACCATTAATCATTTAAGTCTTTTCATCTTCTGAGTTGAATGAGATGTGGTTTACGATGAGAACGTTGGATACAATGCAGTGCCCAAATCTTCATTTTTTTCAGCTCATGGGATCCACTACAGTGAGGATGATAATCTGTCAAATCCTCCAAGACAAGCAACCGAAAATGATGTGCGGCAGATACCGAAGTGGCACACAAGCACCATTCGAGATGCAAAACTTGATACACTTCTGGACACATCCTGATCCGAACCAAGAACTTGTAACATGGCAGGAAATGCAAATGAACAAGTTAATTTGGCCCTCATGAGCACCGTTATTCAAACTTTTGAACCTTCAACACTTCAAGAAGCTCTTCAATCCGAACCATGAAAAGTTGTTGTGGAAGCTGAGTATCACGAATTCACGATACACACTTTTTTGAAAATAAGACATGGATGATGCGAACTTGTCGATCTTCCAACAAATAAGAAGGTCATTGGTTGTAAGTGGAAATTTCAAAACTAAATACAAAACAGATGGCAATATCAACAATTACAAGATGAGGCTTGTGGCAAAAGGATATGCTTAAAGAGAAGGCATTCACTGAATCACTGTGGATAGATGAATTCCTTCAAATGGTCAATGTTAAGTGTGAGAGAAAGTCACACTAGGTTAGGAAATAGTTAGTATAAAGAATTTGACAGGTTTAAATTGTTTTATTGTTATATAAATTCTCACCCACGGTCCCAAAATTTTATAAGTCCAAAAAAAACAGTAAAATTCAAATTATCGACAAACCCTGTACTGAGTTGTAAGCACCTTGCTACTCTCGATGCAATTATAAAAATTCAACAATTGTCAAATAATAATAATAATAATAATAATAGATAATAACAATAGATAATAGATAATAGATAATAATTTAAACCTTATTATCCCTTGAAACCGACAAGTCTCACCAATAGGCAAATTAATTAATTTTTTAATAATTGCTAAGGGTGCTCCAAAATGGTTTTTGATCTCTATTTCAATGGTGATGTCCGATAATGGAATTGAGATACATGTGATAAAGTTTCAAAGTTTGTTTCAGAGTATGAATGCCATATCATCATATGAGCCCAAAACACTCCTTGTGACTATCGAAGAGCCAAATGAGCCACTGAATCTATGGGTGGCCATGGATTTATAGTGGATTACCAATACAAATGGGTTTTATTAGTCATGGAATGTAATCTTGATTTCTGCTTCAATGTAAAGCTTTCTCTTGAACCTAAGAGTAAAAAATTGTAAGTAGGAGAAAATTACTCACTTGCGAGGTTTGCTAGCCTCCCAACCCAATAATGTGCCTCTCTTGGGAAAATTACTAGCTATGAAGGCCAATGCCCTCCCCATATGGCTGATATGCCTCTTCATCTTGTGTTCAGAAAGATTTTCCTTAGGTAAATAAACTAGTAAAAATGTAAAATGTTTAAGTAAAATATTCCAAGAGAAGGCCCATAGCTCACCTAACAAGCCAATAGACTCCCCATGCCAATGATTTATTTCATAGGCTCTCAATTCAGGCTTGGGAAGGCCTATAAAAGCTAGTCACTCACATTAGACATAGGAAACATGCAACCCTAGTGGTTTACCTCTCTCATGCTCAAGTTTTACTATAGAGGCCTCAAAGAGTTCCATTGCTCACTTGGTTTCCTTGCACATCTTCTACTAAGTGAATTAATCTCCGAGGTAACCGAACTCAACAATGAGAACCTTCATGAGTAGATTGATCACTTGGAGAGGTCATATGCCCTCTAAGTTAACTGGAATCAACCCTTCACAAGCCTAATCGAATTATCTCATTAATCTTGCATTCGTATTGTAATAGTGCAAGAAATGAATCATTAAGAAGTTAAGAGGGAAAAATATACCATTCACCTCTCATTCTTTCATTCTTCATTCACAATGTTCATTCTCTTCATTTTTGCTTGCTTTCTCATACTCGTATTCTTGTTTTGCAAGTTTACACAATGTTGGAGCTATGGAAACCATTATAACCAAAGAGAATCAATGTTTTAGACCATACATAATGCCAAGATCATGAGGAAGAGCATGCAACCCTAGAGAAACCAATTTGTAGCTTACATGGTTGTTGGAAGAGCATATTGGGGTTTAGTGAGCAACATGCGTGTATGCATAAGAAAACTCACGCAAAAACTCCCTCAAGCACATTGTTTTCATCTTTAGAGGCAAAGCATGTTGGTATGGTACATGTGTGTCTATGGGATCATTTTATTGGTCCATGCATGTCTATGTTTTCCATGGTGGTGAACATCAACATGATGGCATAGCCATCATTTAGGCACCATGTGTCTTCGTATTGTGAATGCATGCATAATTGAAATGGCACTAGCCTCGCACATGGAAATGCACATGTTTACTCTAAACAATGTAACATGGCATGAATATGAGCTTCCAAAAGGACAAACACCATGAAATTACAAAGTTTGAACTCATTCATGTGAAATCCACTTATAGACTCAATTTTGTATGAAATGCATTTAAGGTGGGAATCAAACATTCAAAGGCATGTAAATAGGTATGGAATAAGGCCATCAACTTAACTAGCTTCTCGCGGACCCAAAGGAATATAAAATGTAGTTAAAGGCAGACATTGGACATGCAAAGAAAATATGTGAGATCGTAAAAAGTAAAGTGAATGGGTCCAAGCTCTCACAAACTTAATGTTTTCTCCAAAACTCTTAAATGAGAGAGGCGCAAATGCTTTCCCAAACTCCAAATGTACTAAATTGAGGAAAGTTTAAGAAGAAATGTAAAATGCCTTAACACCACTTGAACTCAAATTCAACTATCATTACCATAAAAAAATTGTGTCTATCACTCCTTCGTTATCCATTCATTTAAAGATTACTAGCAACCTTTTGGAAAAATCACGAGTCTATCATGGACTTTGAATAATTACTCTAAATAGTTAACCGTAAAGAATGCAATGCCAAAACACGTGGGGACATCTTGGAGAATAAATCATGACAACTTCGTGGTCAAAGGAGTTAGTCACATAATTTAGGCCAAAAGTTGTCTAAACATTTTATATTTTGGATTTTTCCATTCATCATCATTGGAATCCAACAATTTAATCTTTGGTTAATTTTTTATTTTTCATTATTCAAAATCTATTTTTTTTAATTGTAAAAATGAATACAATACCTTCAAATATCTATCTTTGTTGCACTAGAATTTTACAATCTTAACCATATATATTTACAATTCCAACCCTTCCAATCAAATTTGGACAAAAATATTCAAGGAAACAAAAAAAAACGTTTAAAATACTCATTTGAATCTTCTAGATTGAAAGAAAAGGAGAATCCCAAGTGTCCTCAAAATTTGCTATGTAGGTCGGCGAGGCATCTACCTTAGAAAACACCGCGTAGCATCTGTGATGTTGGTGAGCAACAACTTGAGGTCCATTTACCCAAAAGTTGAAATGGCATGAAGACTTGACGCCAATATTGGTGAGGTACGCTTCAATATGACGAATGATTCACATCTCCTGTCATTCTACCATGAAAAAGGAAACGGAATGACACTTACAGTTGTCGCTGAGTTCTTTCAAAGGAATAATGACGTTGACGGCGGTGCACGGTGCACCGTCCTCCCGGCGGGCCCTTCTCCATGGTAAGAATTCCCTTCATCCATCCATAATTTGCACTCTCAGCAGACTTCGAAATCACTGAGACAAGAACAAAAAGAGTGATACCAAACGTATACGGCCCAAGTATCAACCTTCAAAAGAATTCATTCCTGGATTCTCTCTCCTGGATGGAAAACTTGATTGGGGAGAAGCACTGGCTTATTGGAGGGGACTTCAATATGATCACATCCCTAGAAGAGAAGAAAGGAGGCAGACACATTCTTGGACCAACCAATGAAGCTTTCAAAGACTTTATTGAATCCAGCAAGCTGGCGGACTTGGAAACCGGGAACGGATGGTTCACATGGAATAATAGAAGAGGGGGGGACCATCATGTGGCCAGCCGATTGGACATAATTCTAATATCTGGATATCTAACTACAGATGGCGGTGATTTGACCACTTTTGTTCTACCCTCTGCAGGATTTGATCATTGGACTATTGGCCATCTCTGGGATAGGACAGGGCTTAGTGGCAGGAAACCATTCAGGTTTGAACAGTTCTGGATGGAACAAAAGAACTTCAAGTCATTGGTCCAGCAATGGTGGGAAGATATCGTCCCCCCCAAGAGGGACAAGAATGTACCAATTCCAAAAAAAGATGAAAGTGTTAAAATCCAAGATCTGTACGTGGAATAAAGAGGAATTTGGGAACATATTCCAAGACAAAAAGAAGTTAAGTGAACAACTGGAAAGCCTCCAACGTGAAGGCATGAATAATGGATATAGTGAATAGTTGAAGAAACAAGAACAAATCCTCATGGAGAAACTTCAAGCCGGAGAAAAGCAGGAGGAGATTTACTGGAGACAGAATTCCAGGAACCAATGGCTTCAATATGGGGAATGGAACACCACCTTCTTCCACCAATCAGTCATCCAGAATAGACAGAAGTCAAGGATTCATAAAATCAAGACGGAAGCTGGCCACTATGTGGAAACGAGAGAAGATATGGAAAAATAACTGACTCAATATTTTGGGGATATCATGAAGGAAGACCAAGACAACCGCTCCGAGCATATTGCCGGAATTACCCAGCTTATCCCCCACACAGTCACTTCCAAACAGAACGACCTCCTGAAGCAATCAGTGACTCTCACAAAAGTTGAAGAAGCTCTCCATCAAATGGTGGAAGGCAAGGCCCCATGCCCTGATGGGTTCACGACTAATTTTTTCCACCACTTCTAGGACATGATCAAGTAAGATGTGTGGCAAATTGTTGAAGAATCCAGACGAAATAGAGGGGTGTTACATGCTTTCAATGCCACTTTCCTCACTCTTATCCCAAAGGCGGAGGGTGCAGACACTCCAGGTAAATTTCGTCCCATTGATCTGTGTAATGTTATTTACGAAATAATCACCAAAGTCATGGCCAACAGACTAAAACCCATTCTTCCTCATCTGATTTCCCTGGAGCAATCTGGATTTGTAGAAGGAAGACAGATATTGGATGGGGTGATTCTTATTCATGAATTTATTCACTCTCTCTAGATCACCAGAATCCCAGGAATGCTACTAAAACTTGATATCTCAAAAGCATATGATAAGTTAAGTTGGCAATACATAAGGGAAATGCTCACAGCCTATGGCTTTAATGGGAAATGGACTGACTGGGTAATGAGTATGACCTCGACAGCTTTCTTATAAATTTTGCTTAATGGCACCCCTACTAGAACCTTATGTCTGTATAGAGGTATCCGCCAAGGTGATCCCCTCTCTCCCTTCCTATTTATCTTGATGGTAGAAGGCCTCAACAGACTTATCAAATATATGGTGATTAGCGGAGAAATGAGAGGCCTCAACATTCACCCACATGCTGCCAAACAAACCCACCAACAGTTTGTGTATCATACGATGCTCATGGGACACACCTCCATCCAAGAGGAAAAATCCATCAAGAAATGTCTTAATACCTTCTCTAAGGCATCCGGGTTAGAGATTAACAGAGAAAAATTACAAGTCTACTTTTTCAACACTCCCAACATATCCCAAAGGAATACCCTTCGAATTCTTGGCTTCCAAGGGAGCTCCCTTCCATCCAAATACCTCGGTGCTCCCCTGGAGGACGGTGTTATCAGATGCATGTATTGGACTGATGTTCTAGATAGAATGCGGAAGAAGCTAAATAATTGGACACTCAGACCCCTGAACTTGGAAATCAAACTCACTCTCATCAAAGCAGTCCTCCAAGCAATGCCCATTTATCTCTTTTCAGTTCTTGTTGCTCCCAAATCTGTGATTAAGGAAATAAGAGCCATCCAAAGAACCTTTTTATGGGGCGGAAATGCAGAGAAAGAGAAATGGGATTTGGTTTGTTGGGAAAATTTTTGTCTCCCCAAACTTAATGGGGCCCTCAGTCTAAGAGATCCTAAGATAAATAATGAATTTTTGGGAGCTAAACTCTAGTGGAGATGGGTCACCTATAATTCAGAACCTTGGGCTCAGTTGTGGCATGCTAAATACGCACCTGATAGATCAAATCAAGAACACATTAGATTTAATGAGGAGCTACAGGGATCTCATATCTGGAAAACTTCCTTCCAAAAGAGGAGCATCATATAATACCATAGATTTTGGGAAGTTCGCGATGGTACCTCTGTGGATCTCTAGGAAGATTCCTGGCAACAAATCCCAAAACTTGCTTCTTCTCCTCCCACCCAAGAGTTCCAGGCTCTCTGTCATGCCCTTAATCTTACCAAAGTGGCCCATTTTTGGAAACCTGAAATGGAGGATGCGACTTATAGGGAATGGAAGCAATTGGATTGGTGGCTACAAAGATGCACTCCTGATGGTAGTCACCACATGGAAGAAACCCTTCAGGAAAGAATCATAAAAATCCAGAGAGGACATGATAAAATCTGGTGGGGGTATTCAACCAAAGGAAACTTCAATACCAAGGAAGCTTATGGTCTTTGGGAAAAAAGAGAAATTGATCCAGAAGACTGTATATGGAAGAAAATAGGATATCAAATCCTTGGCCAAAGGTGCCTTGTTTTGTATGGTTAGTCATCTATCGCCGAATTGTCACTGGTGAAAACCTTCAAAAAAGAGGAATAGTTGGCCCCTCTCAATTCCCCCTATGCTCCAATGCCGAGAAAACTATGAATCATCTCCTGGATTCCTGTCAATTCTCTTCCTCCTTATGGGATTGGGGAGCGGAATTGTTTAGACGCACTAATAGGAAACAAGGGAATCCTGATCAGGCTGTAAAATATTGGGAAACTAAGGCATTCAACAACAACATTGTTAATTATGCGTGGCTCATGCTACCCAGTTTATTATTATGGGAGAAATGGAAGGAGCGCAACCAGCGAATATTCAGAGAAACAAGAACTACTACTTATGTTATTTGGAACAAAATTATGAATCACATTCAAGAAATGATCAAGATCACTCCCTGGTTGGATAAGGAATGGGAAGCCAATAATCATGAAGCAAGGATTCTCGAGCAGCTTGGTCTAAATAAATCGGATTCTAGATGGACTCGCAAGCTAAAGCAATCCCCTAACTCCACAAGTCCCAACTTCTGTTCGCCCCCTCCCAGTTGGCTCCTTTAAGCTCAATTTTGATGGAGCTTCCAAAGGTAACCCGAGATCTGTTGGATTTGAGGGTGTCTTTCGGAACCATAATGGCCAAATCCTGCAAATTTTTCATGGTCATATCAGATAGGACACGAACAACACGACCGAACTAGAATTTCTTCTTCAGGGATTAAAGATAGCAGAAGTTAAAAGTTGGGAACCCCTCATGGCATAAGGGGACTCAAAGTTGATAATCCATATGGCTACAGAAATACAACTTGGGTGCTTCCCAGAACAGGTCACGGATAGTTGGAGACTAGCATATAGGGTGGAAGAACTCGGAACCATTATGCACAACCCCTGTGCTTGGTATTTCAACCACGTTAGGATAGATGGGAACAAAGTGGATGACACCTTGGAAAACGTCAGAGTCAATTCCCCTCACAGAATCCGAGAAGGTCCTGTGTCACTCTTTATGAATTTAACTTGGGCTTCGCAATGCATTCAGTTGGATAATAAATATAATCAGTACAATAGGAAATGAGGTAATGACACCTCAGCTAGGTGTGATCCTCCGGAAATCCCCCACGAGGTCGATCGATCCGCCACCTCTCAACAGCATGCCCCAACACGTGACAGACGAGGGAGGAAATCGGGACTCTCCGGAGCAGTTAATCCGTGAAGTGGGCTTTGATGATATTGGGATGACAGAATGTTTTACACATTCGAGTATTCAATGCAGAGAATGATTAGAAATATTGGTTTCTATGGCGAATCGAGCGTTGTTGTATGTTGATCTGATTCAGCGTATGATGGAGGGATGATGGAAAGTAGTCCTAAATGTGCTATAAATTGGGAAACCCCTCGACTGCAAGCATTCATGCTTGCTCCTATTTCTCTCTCTATTTTTCTGGTTCACCTTCCCTTGCACCTTCGGTTTTCTCTCGCCCCCCTCAGTTGGTATTTCTTATGCGCTTATGCGTGTGATTTTCCATCCCAGCTGCAATTCTTATTTCTTATCCCCCCCTACAGCATCCTATTCCCTGACATGTCCCCTAACCTGCGAACTCATAGGACTCACAAAGCTGGGAATTGTTCCAAGGCCCCCCGCATAGCAAATAAAACCACTTGTGAGCAAGACAAAGCTTCTCAGGATGCTCATTTCTTTTGGAAGCAAATTCCCCGCCAGATCCATGAGGAAATAGAGGTTTTGGAAAAGGAAATTCATGAGCAAGTTAAGACTGAGAATTTACAGAGCATCCACGATGAGGTTGAGGAATGGGTGCAGGACCCGACCACCATTGCGGGGCATCTGGAGGCTTATGACCGCATTATCTCCACCTACTGGGTCACGAAGGGTTTTCTCGGCCATGTTTCGATGGATCACTGGAATAAGGCTCTAGGAGATGCTGAACCCATGCAAGCGTGGAGAGAACATCACAATGACTGCAGGCTCATGCATAAGAAGGTGTCGACTTTCAGTGCCGCTGCTTCCTTTGGTGCCTTTCGTGAAACCATATCGTACAAGGATTCCAAGCGAGCGGTGATCACATGGAACCCTTCATCCACCTTCCTCGCCATCTTGTTAGTTGCTGCAGTGGATGCATTATTGAGCGCTACGAGTAGGCGGCCCAACTGTGCCTCGGCTGACAGGGGCAACCCATTGATTGTTGCATGCTCCTGGTGCCCTTTCGATCGAGTTTCTTCAAGGGCCCGGTCACTATTGTCATCCAACAGTGTTTTGGTCGATTCTTGCCCTGAGTCATGGCGACTCTGTTGGTCCTGTGCCGATACCCGATCATCTAGGCCTGTCACTGGGCCACCGAATTCTATCTCAGCTAAACCCATGGGTTGATGCCATGCCTCCGGCCAATAATTCATGATAGCCTCCAAACCTTCTGACATCATCTTATTCGATGTCTGTAACCATTGGTGATCAGGATCACGACGGGCTTGTACATGAATGGTATGCGGTCGAATTGCAAACACCATGACTGGTTTGAACCGTGTTGCAGTTTCTTCAGATACTCACGGAACTTGCATTGCTACGTCACAAAGCATCTCCCAAAATAGACAAAATTGCAATTGGCAATCCCGGAGTCGCTCTGTCTCCCGTACATACCATAAATTCTGATAGCACGCACCCCACCATTTTGTTTCCGCTGGAACGGCCATGCCCTGGTATGTATTGGGTTCCTTCCATGCTACGAAGGCAATCAACAGCAAAAGCCAACTATATGTAAAGGAACCCTTCCCTGATTGAACCACCACAGCATCCTCCGTTAGTTGATTCAAGAGAAACAAGGACCAGTTCATTTAGACACCTTCCGCGCATTGTTCTGCACATGCAACAATCCCCGAGTTGCACTGGTTAGGTCGACCGCCCCTAAACACCTTACAGGATAAGATCTTAGTACCCGTGAGTACCGCCTTATCATTGATACTACTGGTGCGATACCCCTGACCATCCGTTTCCAAGCCGTATTTCTGCACCAACTGCAGTGCCCGCTTTTTGTCGTTTTCCTTTCCTTGGAAGTACTGCGACGGATCGACTCCATTTTTAGGTAAGTCGGTGATCTGCGAAATTAAGTCAATGGTGATCAGAATTTCTTTGTCCAGCCACAACGAACCACCATGGAAGCATGCAAGGAGCCGCTTCACACACGTGTTTACTTCCGCCAACTGCCTGAAATGTGGCATGTTAGTGAGCCCTAACAAGTCGACCTTCCTCAATCCTCGTGCCCAGTCCTGCAGAATTGGCATGCTAGTAAGTTGTGACCCAGGAACATATGGGGACGATTCAATTTCGGAGTAGGCCACCATATCATGGTCATCATATCGCAGGTGCATCAACGCCGACCCAATATCCACGGAGCACTCCATTCCAGCAAGGAGCGCTGACATCCTCACGCCATATTTTTGTTTTGGGTTGAGCTTGCGCGGGGTGGCATCCGGCCGACTGGGAGGGATATACCCAAGGATGTCACCGGCTGACAGTCCCTCCCATGGGGCAGACTCATGAATATGATGACTGGACTTCCCCACCTGGACCTGAGCCTCTCCTACCATCGCAGCTGATGACCGAAGTAGCCTCTTGCTCTACGGGGACTCTGAGTGTTGACCCCGACGCTTCTTAGCGATGACTGAGGCTCCCACCGGTATGTTTGCAACTTCTGCTTCGATATTGGCGGCTCCTGCAGACACAACTTCTTCCTCAACAGCCACCGAGATGAAGGGAGAATCTACTTCGCTGCTAATATCGACCGTCTCCAGTTCGCCTGGCATGCCTCACAGCGTCAGGCAACAAACACGTTACACGTTCAACAGACCCTTTCCCAACTCACGACTGCACTCAGCAAACAAAAACAATACTTGAATGACTGATGTCTCGGTGCCTTCCAACCGACTTCTACCTATTCTTATAGCGTCCAACCCAATCCACCGTAATCATGACTAAATCCTACATTAACTCAACAAAATTTTGGAATTAATTACCCAAATCCACCGTCAATCCTGCCCATTGATCGACCGGATCCGCCATCAATGCCCATCATTCGAACAAGTGTCGTTAATTAACTGTCTGAACTTTTGTCATTTATTGCTGATTTGACCCAGTCGCAACGCTGCCACTTGTCGCAAACCGCTCCTACCTTGCGACACAAGCCTCCCTACTTACGCATTCCTTTCTCTGTCGATGCGTCATCCTGCCACTGATCATCCTGCAGCAAATTTTTCTTTTTCTTTTCCCGATGCGACTCAGGCATCGCGCTGCTCCGAGCCTGACCGATAGGGCTTCAACCTATGACCATTTACCAGTTTTGGGAGCATCGCCCCGTCCAACTGTTGCAACTGAACCGCTCCTCCTGAAGTAATACTACTGACGCGATATGGACCAAGCCAATGCATCTGCAACTTTCTTGGATGTTTCATAAACTTGCTGTTGTACAACAAAACCAAGTGACCCTGCTGAAACTGTTTGTTTTTTATGTGGCGATCATGCCATGCCTTCTGGCGATCCTTCTCCACCCCCTATTGAAAACTAGTGATGAAATGATCTTTCTCCAGCTGCACCAACTGCTCTAGACATTCATCTAATGTTGTTGCATCATCCAGGCCTGTCGCTACTGCAATGCGCAAACTCGGAACAATATATTCCATGGGCATAAGCGCTTCTTGTCCATACACTAACTTGAATGGTGTTTGACCTGTCAACCTTTTACATGTGGTGCGATAGGCCCAAAACATCGCTGGGATTTTTAGATGCCAGTCATCGCGGTTCGCGTTGCACATCTTTTTCAATGCATGCTCCAACACTTTGTTGAAAGCTTCCACCATGCCATTGGCCTGTGGATGATAGGGCGTACTCTTCTTATGTTGTATCTGTAGCTCCTCCGTTAATGCACTGATGGTGCGATTGAGAAAATGGCTGCCTTGGTCACTCAACAATATCCTTGGGCAACCGAAACGAGTGAGGATGTTATCAAACAGAAATTGCGCCACCGTGGTTGCGGAACAGTCAACTACTGGTTCCACCTCTTCCCATCGGGTCAAATACTCTGTCGTCGTGATCATGTAGCATGCACCCATGCGCTTCTTTGATGGATTGATCGGTCCTACAAAGTCCATTGCCCATTTTTCAAACGACTGCAATGTCAATCGAGGCATTAGTGGCATCTCATCGCGTCGAGACGATTTTCCAGTTCTCTGACAAACATCACAGGACCGCGCATAGTTTGTCGCATCAATAAGGCAGGGTGGGCCACCAAAGCCCTGCACGCAACACTTTCCTAGCAGTTTCCCGAACTCCGTAGTGCCCTCCGGTGACTCCTCTATGTGCTTCTGCCAATATCTGTGCCTCCTCATGCGGCAAGACACACCTGCGCAATATCTCATCGGCAACCATCTTGTATAACTCTCCTGCGATTAGCTGGAAGTCTGCAGCTTTGACTACCAATTACTTCTTCTGACTAGTAGTGAATTCTTCGGGTGCAGTGCCTGTCACCAAAAACTGAATGATTTCTTCAAAATATTCATCAGCGACGTCAACCTTAAATAGGTGCGCATCAAGCAACCCGTCTTCAATGCTAGTGGTCTCCTCCCCTATTTCAATCTGTGATAGATGATCAGGGCCGGCATTCAACCGTCCTGGCTTCACAATGACTTCAAAATCAAATTCCTGAAAAAGAAGTAGCCATCAACAGATCTTCCCCCCCAACATAGGCTTATTGACCAGGTATTTTAATGTGGAATGGTCTGTGAACATCTTGAAATGGCCGCCCAATAAGTAATGCCTGAACTTCTGCAGTGCATAAACCATTGCTCCCTCTCCGTCGTGGTGTAGTTGCGTTCTATAGAGGACAACTTTCGACTGGAAAAAGCAATGGGGTGATCGAGATCCCCCTCCCCCGGCTGAGCCAATACTACTCTGAGCGCGATCGACGAGGCATCGACATGGACATGGAATTCCTTACTCCAGTCTGGAAATACCAATATCGGCGTCGAAGCCATCTTTGCTTTCAGTGTCTCAAAGCTGTCTTGACATTCCGGGGTCCACTGAAATAGCATGTCTTTCTTCAACAATTTCTCCATAGGGGCTGTAATCGCTACATATCCCCTGATGAACTTGTGATAATACCCCGTATGCCCCTGAGTCACCCGTAACTGCTTAATAGTGGTCGACGATTGCAAGCTCAAAATGAGCGCAATCTTGGCTGGATCAACCAACAATCCTTGATTACACATGATATGACCTAGCAATATCCCAAATGGTGCACAAAAAATACATTTCTTCAAGTTCAGCGATATCTGGTGCTGTCGGCAGCGCTCAAGCATCAACCGTAGATTGGCCAGATGATCGCAGATCAACCCATAAACTGTCCAATCATCCATGTATACTTGCAAGAAATTCTGCATAAAGTCTTTGAATGCAGCAACAACCACCTGTGAGAATATCGCAGGTGCGTTCCTAAGGCCGAACGGCATCACAGTGTACTGAAAGCAGCCCCATTAAGTCACAAAAGTTGTCTTATGGCGATCTTCCTTCTCAATGTGAATCTGATGGTAGCTAGAGAACCCATCTGTGAATGAGTACATCTCCTAGCTGCCCACTCCTTCGAGTACTTCATTAGTAAATAGGGTCGGAAAGGGGTCGTGCAAGCAGGCATCATTCAACTTCCGCAAGTCAACACAAATGCGTACCTCACCAGTTTTCTTGTTCTGTATCACCATAGGACTGATCCATTCTGACTCTTCCACTGGTTCAATGATACCAGCATCTAACATGTGGTCGAGTTTTGCCTTGAACTTCTCCTTATGTCACGGATTTAGCCGATAGGGTCACTGTCGGACCGGCTTAGCATCTGGTTTTAATGGAATCTTCATCTCCCCTAAATCACCCAGAATCACCTTCATATCAGAAAACTTCATGGGAAATAAGTCTTGAAATTCATGGAGTAAATCAGTGACCTTGCTCATCATCTCATCATTCCAATAGTCCCCAACATTTGCAAACTTGGGAGTGGCCTCCGTCCCGATATTAATCTTACGAAGCTTCAATGGATGGCTGAATGGATTACTTGGCGCATCAGGTGGTACCACATCGCGACTTCCTTCGGATTCAGGAATGTTGACATTCCGTGGATCATCACCGTCGTCTAGCCCCCCAGTGATGTTGAAGCACTCCATGAGGGACTACATCTGACAGTACGTGTACGGATCCACAGGGTAGGCCACCGGAACAACCTGCAAGACTACATTGTGGATGAGATGTAATGCATTATTGACATCCGGGTTGGTCTCTGCGAACGTGAACATATGAGTGAAACAAACCGTCAATTCCCCCCACGTTGTAATTTATCTGGGAAACTCAGCGACGGTATACCACGAACGTGACATCTCATCTAAGGTATGGATAAAAGCATGGACCCACTCATCTTGTGGTCGCGTTACCCATAGCCCCTGACACTCCATCAAATGGTCACTGGGATTATTCCGACCATCATACTTTCCTGTGTGGTAAACCTCCGTATTGCCAAAGCAAACCATCAACAACCTCCGACACTGTGACCAACCATCAATGGACTTCTTGTGTGTCGCCCACCAGCGTGCTGGAGCAGCCTTCAACGCTTCCTCCAACACCAGCAATTGATGTGGTTCTAAAACTCGTTCTTCAAATTTTGTCAAGAAGTCGGTTAATCCAGGCAACCCCTCATAGACTGGCAGTGTGACTGTTTCGATCGCAACAGGGCACAAGGATTGCGTAACTAAGCCACATTTCCAGAGCGATACCTCATGCAAGCGGTTCTGCCAGTTTTCTAACGCATCATCAGATTTGGAAGACGCGGAGCTCTCACTGCGCCATCCTAGCTCACCGTTGGCAGTAGGATGAATGTGGTCTTCAGAAATATTGAATGCATGGTCCCATCCAGTGGTATCGTCATCCTTCACTGGCTCAATGTATCGACATCCTTCAGCCGAATCCAACAGGGCTATGACTTTGAGATGGCGATTTTCAAAGGTCATCATTTGCCGTTTGAAGTTGATTACGGCCCCACTATCATTAGCCCATCCAATCCGCAACAACGCGGGATAAGAGCTTCCAAGTTCGACAACTTCAATTACATCAAAGTCGACATAGGTTTTCATGCCCTTAATATCGACCATCAGCCATGGAACTCGTCCAATGGGCATCACTTTCGCATGGTTAGCTAAACGGAGTTGTACAGGAGACCAACTCAATGGGGGGCTCCCCATTTTCTGCCAAGCCTGCTTGGTTAAGATGTTAACATCCGAACCAAGATCAAGAATAACATAATCAACATCATAGTCGCCAATCTGAATGTTCATCCTCATCTCCTTGCCTGTCTTCTACCGCTGTAAGGAGTTCACTACAGACTCTTGCCGTCCCGTCATAAATCTCTGCAACCATCCCTCGATCTTAGTCAGGGCAGCCAGGTCTCGGGCCAATAACAGACAACTCTCAAAAAACTTTTGTAAAGTCCCAGACGGTGTCAATGGACCTGCCTCAAATGTAGCATCAAAGACAGGTGGCATATCGCAAACAACAACCTTACCGCGGTCTTTTTCCATGAAATAATTAAGTCAGGTCATTCACCATTTAATACAAAGGACTAGGTGATGAAAAATCATTTTTACTGGGATCTGCATACTCACCCCGATGCAGAAGAATTCTACAAAAACCACCAGTAAAAAGGAACATCACAATCTATCCCGAATATGGTACTTTGATATGGCCTCTCAGAATAAGTGGATTTCTTTCTTCGAGTGGAAAAAACAATTCTACAAAACAATGTCCATGATGCAATTAGAAGGTGAAACTTTGACGCATAGTCCTATCAAAGGGCACTTGTGGATCTCAAATGAAGAAAAGGAAATTCATACTGAAACAAATTTCCCCCCTTTCTGGCCCCTAAAACTTCAATATGAAAAGGAAACTTCCCTAACAGAACCTATCATATTGAATCATACAAAACAAGACCTCCCTGAAAAGGAAAATTGGACCAACCTAGCCCTAAAAGGCATAGATGTACAAACAACAGAAATCCAGAATAGAATGCCCACATCTACACAGATAGAAGCCTTACATGTTTTGTATCAAAGAATATATGAAGAATTCAAGCAAGTATGTGTTGAGGTGCAGACCTAATCACAATTACCGATTTACATTGAAGAAATTAGAAGAGTAATTGAGAAATCAAAAGATGAAGTAGATTCCTTTTTCCATTGGGGAAAGGAATTTGTGAGCTATTCAGCATAGAAGCTCCAAAGAAGCACACAAAGAAAAAATGATTATGGAAAAAGGAAGACATCCCCTACTACCATAAGACTAAAGTTATCAAGAGGAATAAAATTTCTCGCAGAGAGCTACTAGACACACAAAATAAAATCCCCCTTAGTAACACAAAGTCACTTGCTACTACTGTGGCAAATATGGTCACACAGCCCCTAAATTCACAAAGAAACAAGCTCATCAGAAGGATATTGGTCATTCCAAGCAGAGAGGAAGGAATTGGTCAAAAAGAGAAACTACCTTCCAAAAACCAGAACCTCTAAATGACAATTTCATAGGATATCCCAGGAGAGGAGCTCCAAAAGGACATCAACTTATGATGGCAGAAACATAATCATAAATAGGGTCTGACACTGATTGTACATCATCTTCTGAACAAGCCATAGATACACAGCTGATGCATATCCAAGATATGTATGAAACCTCGTGTAAATGTGGTGAACAATAAAGTGACTACCAAGACGAACTCCAGACATATGAATCGACAAGCTCTTCTGAATCAAAAGACCAGAGGTTGTTTCTAGCATGGTGTTGTGCAGAAAAATACCTTATAGTGGGGGAAATGACACTACCAACTTACATGGGGTGACAAGTAAATACATTTATGTTTTGCATTAATTACTACGAATGGGAAGAGATTAGGGTTCTGAAAGTTGTACCTTTTTAACGATGGCTGGTCCTAGATTTTGCCCAATCTTCCACAATGATGAACCTGCAAAACAAGTTAACCTTCCTCGGCATATCTTGACTGTTATAAATATGATGAAATTAGAAATAACTTAACATCAATTACAATCAGATATTCAATCAAATAAACATTAGATTGGGACGGGAAGGGCATTTCCACCTTTTATTGTCAAAGAAATGTAGATAAGTACAGATGTACCTGATTTGTCTAGACACTTATGCAACCGAGTCCTGGGATCCCACTCCTCAAAATGACTTAAGAATTCCTCCAACGTAACAATAGCTTATCATTCCTTCTAGGTCCCCTCTCTCATGGCTTCCCCTTGTATTTATGGGACAAGGTACGCAGTTGAATTCAAGAGGTAGTTGAATTGGGAGGTTGGGGAAGTTGCAGAACTAACTTCAACTAATCCCAATTCGTAATATTTATATATTTTTTCATTTCATCTTAAGATGTACGCAAGTTTCATACAACTATACTAGCGCACAGTATGCAACTTTGCATTTGACAACCAGCGTTTGCAACATTTTGGAGGATGTGCGTAGGTTGTCTTCAATAAGACCAGTGTTCAGAACTCTAGGTGAATGTGGCAATAGTAGCGCACACATGGTGAAAACTGTAGAAAAAATATGGTTTTCAACTGAAGAGTGTGATCTCAGCAATAACTCATCTAGGGTCAATCTAGCTCTTCCATCCATAGTGTCCTTTTGTGTGATCAACAGAGCAATGTGATCATGGACGGAGAAGTGCGGATTTAACCTATAACACATGGAATAAACAAAAAATAAAAGGAGAAAATACATGCCTTACGACATCATCAATAGATGATCCTCAGGCGTTGATGACAAAATCAGTTTCCCAATTGCAAGAAGGAATAAAAAAATATGAATTGATAGAAGCTTTTAATAAGATTTTCCTTGGCCAAGAAAAGAAGGAAAATAATAGACAAGAGGAAAATTGAGAAGAAAATATGTACAAGATTCTAAAGAGGAATCACAATCAGAAAAATCTAAGACCATAGATAGGAAAAGATACTAGACAACATCACAATTTTCAACCTTCCAAAGGAATGTGTATCCAATTCTCAATGAAAAGATAAAGGAAAATCCAAAATTAGATATAGAACTTATGCACAAAGAACATAAAAAGATGGTAGAAGAGGTAAAAATTCTCCAAAAGCAAATGGATGGAGTCCTCTGCCACCTTGCAGAATCACCAGAGTAAACATAACCAAGAGATGACGGAGGTATGAATCTTTTAACAATGAATGTTCATCATAAATCCATAGTAATTCTTAAAATCACAATACATGAAGAATAGATTATGGTAAGAGCATTAATGGACTCAGGAGCAGACCAGTGTTTCCTGAAAATAAAATTTGTGGACCCAAACTAATGGGAAAAAACTCATATAATAGTAACTCGATGTGGAGGAATGCGTGCCATAGATTATCAGTGTTCAAGATGCAAAATTTGTATCTCAAGGTTTTGCATTAATTGCACATGGTTTCTAATTGGAGTTGAATTACCAAATGACTATGTTATAGGAAGCAACTTGTTATCCACTACAGTTCCTCATGGCACTACAAGAGATGAAAAGGGGAATATTGGTTACTTCATGACAATCCAATCCAGAACTAAATTCCTTCCTTTTGTCTCTACTATTCAACCCAACAGTTCAGTATGGAACATGGGAACTAATGGAGTAGTAGAAAGAATAAAAAATCAAGTCCAAGATAAAAGAGACCATATTAAGAGCATAAAGAAAGAAGAACATGATGAAATATTTTCCCAAGAAGTCCAAGGATAAAAATGGCAATAAAGGGTTCAAGAAATTTGGGAATAATTTTTCAAAAGAGTATGTCACGAGGCCCCTAATGCATTCTGGCATGTGAATAATTTTCAAGTCGAGCTCATATATAGAAAGGATTTCAAAGGAAATCCTAGCAGAAGCCAAGCCATTCCAATGAATGCAGAAACAAGGAAATTCTGTAGAGAAGAAATCCAAGGGCTGATCTAGCCTTCTCAGAGCCAATGGTCCTGTTCATCATTCTACATCAACAAACATTTAGATAAGGTATGAGGTGTGCCCAGAATGGTTATCAATTATAAGCCGCTGAATGACGCTCTTGAATGGGTAAGGTTTCCAATCTCAAACAAGGATGATTTGATAAAAAGAGTTGCATGAGCTAAATTGTTTTCTACGTTTGATTTGAAATATGAATTCTGGAAAATTGGAATTAAGTTAGAAGGCCAGCATAAAACATGTTTCAATGTGCCACATGTGCACTTCGAATGGAAGGTAATGCCTTTCGGCCTCAAGAATGGCCCTTCTTAATTCCAAAGAATAATAAAATCTATACTAGAACCATACATTACCGGTTAATGGTATATATAGATGATATGTTGGTATTATCAAAGTCTACTGAAGAGCATATGAAACATCTCAGGACATTGTTACATGTTTTGTATCAAAATGGCTTTGCCTTATCTAAAATAAAAATGAAATTGATCCAAACTGAGATTGAGTTTCTAGGTCAAAGAATAAAGAATGGGAAGTTGGAAGTCCAACAACATGCTGTTGATTTTTCCTTTAAGTTTATAGATGTGATTATGGATAAAATCCAACTCCAGAGATTCCTTGGCTTCCTAAATTATGTTTCTTCCTACTATAAGGATTATGCACATGACAAAAAATTACTTAACAAGATATTAGGAAAGAATCCTCCCCGATGGTTCAAAGCTCACATAGTAGCATTAAGAAGAATTAAGCAAAAGGTAAAGACTCTTCCCCTACTCCATGTCATTGATGAATACCTTACAAAGATGATAGAAACTAATGCTTCTGAAGAAGGATGGGAATCAATGCTAAAACAATGTAGGAAAGACTGTATGGTATGCCTTAGGAATCTGGAACGATGCTTAAAGAAAATATCATACTATAGACAAAGAAATCAAGGCCCGTCTCAATGCTATTTCAAAGTTTGAAATCCATATTATGAACAAGAAATTCTATATTAGGACATATAGTCAAGCCATGAAATTTGTTCTGGATAAACTGATAAGGAATTCCACTGCTAAAGCTAAGTTTTCTAGGTGGCAGGTCATGCTTTCTCAATCTGAATATGAAATCAAGCACATCAAATGAATACACAATTTCATTGCAGAATTCCTTACAAGGGAACATATTCGAACCTCCTATGGGATCAAGGCACCATCTTGCATGAATGTATGTATGATGATCATTACAAAATGGAAAAAAGGGGATGTCTCTTGTAGACATGTCAGTGGAGAAATGGGGTTGGAAGACTATGTAGAACAATGGAATCCCACATGGCAGTTGAGGTCTACAGAAATATTGGATGCAAATCTACAACACCCAAATATATTAATAGATTTGGTTCCCGAACATAGAAGGTACCCTACCTCCACATGTGAAGTACCCAATATGGTTTATGGAAGATAGCTAAGGAAAGCACTAGATGCATCCCATGTACTAAGAACAAATTTTCAATACTTGAGACTTATCAGTACATCAATGGTAGGAAGAAAAGTACAGAAGGAATATTTTTTCATAAATCATATGTGTAGGTTGCTCACATGGTCACAACAAAATCCTACTTTGAATTTCCCAGTCACGGTTATACATTACAGGAAGTACCAATCTTTGTGGTGGAAATTCCTGAAAAAGGATAACATGGAACAAGAATATTACACTCTGATAAATTTTGGGCTCCAGAGATACAACATACTTGAAAATATTCATAATTGGACACACTATTGGTGGAATGATTTTGGCCTCGACAGAAGCGGAGTGGACCATGCCATAATTCAGTATGAACATGCAAGATTCAACATACCATGCACAAACATACGAAAATTATCGTATGCTCTGCAACTTTCTCTTAGTAGTAAAAGATTGAGTCAGAAAGGAGTTCTGTAAGGTAGTAGTCTAGGAGTTCGGTCTAGTATACTCTGCAACTTGCTCTCTTGAGTATAAGATTGCATCAGAATGTCCAAGTGTTTGTCATATGATGTAAGATCTTCTGAAATTAATAAAATATTTGGGTACCATTCCTAGTTCATATTGTTATTTTGTTGGCTTTCTAGACTGTATCACACCTAAGTCAGAACCATAACCTCCCAGATCTAGCAACATCTTGTTTGTTGTATATAATAGCGATAAGGCTTAGCGATAAGGCTCACTGTAAGTCCTGCAGTGCGACAATAGAGCACGTTGGACCTGTGGAATACGAGAGAAAGATCGAAGGATCAAGGTTGCGGTGATTTAGTCGATATTGTATGCAAGCCCATAGCTGAGAATTATTCCAGTCTTCCAGGTGCAGAGGCCCCTGTAGTAAGAATCGGTATCAAAGCCACTTCATAGAGTTGGTTTCGTCTACAATATTTTGATTCTTCAAATGTCAGAAGATATATCCGGGTAATTTCAAATGGACCCTAATGATAATGTCTCTTATGATGAAATAATGTCTGCTCCTTCTATTTCCGAGAACTCTTCTCTTTATCAAATGTTTCCTTAGGACATGCTAGAACGAATGAACTTTGCAAGAATCACTCATAAAGAAACTATACACACATCCAAGTGGACTATTTTTAAGATAGATCCCAAACAGGTCTATCAAGATCTATCCCCATTTCACCACAAAGCATTGCAACGATATACCGTAAATGAAGGCGTATTAAGAGCTAGTTCTAACACTGGTCCCAATGGTGTAAGCCTACCTATAATGAATATAAATGAAATTCAAAGGCTAGCTAAGAAATTTGGTGTAGAAGTTCTCCATTTAGGGCTTGTCAGAATTGGTTTAGAAGGGCTGCACAGACACGAACAATTAGTCTAGGTCCTTGCCGCCTTGTGTGATGGTCCATGGAAAACATTTAAAATTTCCCTTATTGGTGCTATTCAATGTGACCTAGCTCGTGGAGTTGTGACTTTCGATGTCTACCCTAATTTCTGAGTACATGTAAAGGATTCGAATCTTGATAAGGTCTAGCAAATCAAAATCCAAACTAAAGGATATGAGGAGCTTGATAAAGACTCTTATAATCTCACAGTCCATTACAAGGTTGTCCTCTGGTTTACAAACTCCTTACAACCGGTTGTTGTTGTCCAACAATTTCACACATCTACTTGCCTGCAGCGTTTGCAAAGGTACCAATGTTCTAGAATTTTTGTTGGTATTGTATAGAAGCCATCGTACTATTTTCATGGCTACAGATTCCTCCCATAGCATTTGCATTCAAGATAATGCATTTTCCATACCATGAGCACACTAACACTAGTTTTCTGTTGTTAAATGCTTCACTCCAAAAAAAACATGTGTTCTTTCCCTTATCCTTTCCATCCTTACTTTTCCAAACAATGTGTGGCTTCTTCCCCTGCCCCACCATCCCACATGCATTGTCCTTTTGCTCATGCTCTAGCTTGTTTCATCCTTCTCTTGTCATGGACGTTGCCACTTGTGGCTCTTGTTATTATTCATTATCATTTTTGTTATAATGTTATGATATATAGGATACATTTATATAAATATATCATTAAAATCAAAAGCTTGTAATAGAATGCAAACATTGTTATTATTCATTATTATTTTCGTTATAGACAAAGTATTAAAATCAAAAGCTTGCAATAAAATGTAAATAAAATTATGAGAAACATTTCAAGTTGGAGAAAGAACTTTAGTGTAATATTCCAAACTAAAGATTTGAACGATGTTTGATTGATCACTATGTAATCCATATTTTATTTATTATATGCATCTTATTATTTTCTTAGTATTCATATTTTCATCATTTAACATTGTTATTTTATCTTTGTTTACTTAAAAAAAAATATTTACACCTGAAAGGATTATCTTCTTAATACATAATAACTTATATTTTATATTTTAAGATAAATTTATCTCAAAATAATATAAAAACATTTTAAATATTTTCCAAGTAGTTATTAGTTTAAAACAATAAAAACGTTTCAAATATAATGTTCATACTTATACTTATACTTATACTTATACTCATACTCATACTCATACTCATACTCATACTCATACTCATACTCATACTCATACTCATACTCATCATCATCATCTCCTTGAAAAAAAATATAATATTAAATAGTTATAAAAACTATGAATTAATAATATTTTATAGGATAATATTAATCATAGTATTATTAAAATAAATTAACTTTGATTCATCTTAAATAACATCTTTCATATATTTGGTTATTATAAAAATATAATTTTTAATAATATTTATTTTATAAAAAGATAATTTTAATCAAAACATCCTTTATTAAAATTTATAATAAAAAAATAGCATACTAGATTATCAAAAAATAGCATACTAGATTATCATATTATATATCTTAACAATTAAGAAAAGAGGCAACTAAGTAAAAAAACAAATTATACACTCTATAATATCATTAGTGTTTTAATTTGTGGAAAGTTGTAGTGGCAAAACCTTTCAGCTTTCATATCTACAGTGAATTGTATACAACTATGTATTTTTGAAGCAACGTTTCGGACCTCATATAAGAGAGCCCATAGTCAGAGAAGCGTTGGGATGATTAAGAGATGTCCTTTAATTAATAATTGTTGATTAAGAGATGTTTTTAATTAATAATTGTTTTATAGTTTTTTAATGTAAGGAAAGAATTCGATTCTCTGCGTCAATTGAGTGTTTGTGACACTTGCTTCTTGGAAGCGACTTTCTATGTAATGATTGTAATTATGGCCATACCTTGATTCTCCATAATAGTAGGTGTTGGCATTTTCCAAAATATATTTATACTTTTCAAAATCTTCATGATTTCTTAATATTATTGATTTTACCAGAGGACTACTAAGCTGTGTGTATAACATAGACTCTATGAGGAAATAATTGGCTTTGCATAGTAAGACCGCAAGCCATTGAAACCAATGCACACATTGTAGAAATATCCATTTTAAAGTGATTTTTTTTTTTCCTTTGGGAGCAATCGACAGCTTTCTTGCAAATATCTTACTGATTCTTTGTTCAAGTAAGCTACGGTCGTAAGAATTCTCCAGCCAATGATGGCCCATCCTATTAGGATGATTATGAACTCTATTATAGTTATTATGAATTTTAACCAAAATCCCACACCACCAAGAAGCTTATGTGTGCACCATGACAATCCATGCTACCAAGGCTGGAATTTCATATCCCCTCTGCCTATAAAATGAATATTTGCTGACTTTCTTTTTTATGTTGTTATATGCCAATTTTACCATCTTTTAACCACACAATCTATTATTATAGAAAAATAACTAAAAATAATACATCCAAAAAAATTCATACATCCAATAAATATTCAGAATCAAAATGAAATTCATAAACTATGAAATATTAAGAAAAGACTTGAAGGATCTACAAAATGAAATTCTGAAACAAAGCTCCACAAAGGTGGTAGGTATTGCTGGAATAGGTCGAATAGGAAAGTCAACTCTGGCTAAACATGTTTTCAACTTGAGATCTTCGAATATTTGTAGGTATTTCTATTGGTCTAGCATAAGAGAACTAGAAAAATATCGGTTAACATATTTGTGGCGGCAGCTCCTTCGTGATTTGTTGGGCAATGATACGACTAGCAACAGCATCATTAATATTATTAATGTGTCCGAATACGCCAATAGGCGTAAATGGGACACATACTATAGGAAAAAACATTAATATGAAAAGCATGTGCTCAATTTATGCCTATCGGCATGTTCAGACACATTAATAATATTAATGTTGTTGTTGCTAGTAACGGGTGTGCACATACACATATCTCCAAAATATTAATAGAATAATATTGTTGAATAATTTTAATAAAATACATAATTTAATTGTTTGATTAATAACATTGTTTAATTAAACAATATTATTATTTTATAATAATTAATTAAATATGTGATAATTATAAAATAATTTAATTCATATTATAGTTATTTAGTTAATAATAATAATAGTTAATTAGTTAATTAATTATTATTTAATTAAAAATATTAATACATTAATATTATTTAATGATTTTAATGAAATTCATATTTTAATTGTTTGATTAATAATATTGTTCAATTAAACAATATTATTAATTAAACACTACTATTATTTTATATTTAGTAATTAAATAAAGTAATTATAAAATAATTTAGTGAATGATAATATTAATTAATATTTTTATTTAGTTAATAATAATATTAATTAATTAAAATAATACATTAAATAATTATTTGTTATTTAAATAATTAATTATTATATTATAATTATTTAACATTATCAATTTATTAATATTGGAGATATGTGTAATATTCTGATATATTTTGAAGATATTTACTAACATTATGATATATTTGACATGTTAATAATGTTTTTTAATAGAATAAAATAATTTATTTATTTATAATATAATAATATATTATAAAAACTATTCTTTAATTATGACATTTAATTATATTTTAATAAATAAAATTAATAAATGATCAAACATAAAAAAATATTAAAAATATATAATAATTACTTAATTAATTGTAATTCAATAATTAATTAAATAATAATATCATTTTAAAATATAATGATATTACTTTTAATTATATTATTATATTTTTCCATGATAAGAAGATAGCATTTAACAAAAATATTAGAATCAAAGTAATAATAAATTAATATTGCTTAATTCAAAATATTATTATTTGACTATAATATAATTATATTATAATATACATACTTGATAGATAAAGATATTAAATATATTATAATTTAATTAAATATGATATTTAAATCAATTATAATATAATAATTAATTAAAAATAATACCATTCAATTATAGAGATATTAAATATATTTTAATTTAATTAAATATGATATTAATCAATTATAATATAGTAATTAATTAAAAAATAATTTCATTAAATTATAGTATTATATTATAATTTAATTAAAACAATTAATATAGGTTGATAATAAATAAGAGAATTAAAATAATGATGAAGAATATTATAACAATATAATATATTATCCCCGGATGCGAGGGCCACCACGACAACTCAGCGACATGTGTTGGAGGTTCCTTGGCATGGGAGCCCACGACGTGGCACCATGCATTACATGCATTAACCCGCCTAGATGCCTTCCTTCTCTCGTCATTAATGGCACATTCAAGAAGATTCATCTGGACGTCCCCTCACCCGTTGGTTGGATGCGCTTACAATGAGACATAAACCTTGATGAATGTCAAATTTCACATTTTGAAAATGTCGCATCTAACCCTTGATGAATGCCACAATGTTCATCAAGGGTTATTGTTGCAATGCCCCATAACCCTTCATGAACGCCACATTGCAATGTAGCCCTTGATAAACATCACAATGCGACATAAACCTTGATGAACGTCAAATTTCACAATGTGAATATGTCACATCTAACCCTTGATGAATTCCATAATGCAACGTAACCCTTGATAAACATCACAATGCGACATAAACCTTGATGAACGTCAAATTTCACATTTGGGCATTGTCGCCATGCGACATAACCCTTGATGAACTCCACAAAGCAACATAAGTCTTCATAAGCATCACAATGCGACACAAACCTTAATGAACATCAAATTTCACATTGTGAATATGTCGCATCTTGGGTTGTGTCGGCATATGTGTCACATATTGCGCATTGTCGTAATGCGGAATAACCCTTGATGAATGCTACAATGCAACGTAACCCTTGATAAACATCACAATGCGACATAAACCTTGATGAACGCCAAATTTCACATTGTGAATATGTCGCATCTAACCCTTGATGAATGCCACAATGCAACATAACCTAAGTTGATAAACATCACTATGTGACATAAACCTTGATGAACACCAAATTTCACATCTCGGGCATTGTCGTAATGCGACATAACCCTTGATGAATGCCACAATGCAACATAAGCCTTGATAACCATCACAATGCGACACAAACCTTAATGAACGTCAAATTTCACATTGTGAATATCTCGCATCTCTGGTTGTGTCAGCATATGTGTCACATATTGGGCATTGTCGCAATGAGACATAACCCTTGATGAACGCCACAATGCAATGTAACCCTTGATAAACATCAAAATGCAACACAAACCTTGATGAACATCAGATTTCACATTTTGAATATGTCACATCTAACCCTTGATGAATGCCACAATGCAATGTAACCCTTGATAAACATCACAATGCGACATAAACCTTGATGAACGTCAAATTTCAAATTGTGAATATGTCGCATCTAACCCTTGATGAATGCCACAATGCAACATAACCTTCGATAAACATCATTATGTGACATAAACCTTGATGAAAGTCAAATTTCACATCTCGGGCATTGTCGCAATGTGACATAACCCTTGATGAATGCCACAATGCAACATAAGCCTTGATAAACATCACAATGCGACACAAACCTTAATGAACGTCAAATTTCACATTGTGAATATGTCGCATCTTGGGTTCTGTTGGCATATGTGTCACATATTGGGCTTTTCCGCAATGCAACATAACCCTTGATAAATGCCACAATGCAACGTAACCCTTGATAAACATCACAATGCGACATAAACCTTGATGAACGTCAAATTTCACATTGTGAATATCTCGCATCTAACCCTTGATGAATGCCACAATGCAATGTAACCCTTGATAAACATCACAATGCAACATAAACCTTGATGAATGTCAAATTTCACATTGTGAATATGTCGCATCTAACCCTTGATGAATGCCACAATGAAACATAACCCTTGATAAACATCACAATGCGACATAAACCTTGATGAATGTCAAATTTCACATCTCGGGCATTGTCACAATGCGACATAACCCTTGATGAACGCCATAATGTAGCATAAGCCTTGATAAGAATCACAATGAGACACAAACCTTAATGAACGTCAAATTCCACATTATGAATATGTCACATCTTTGGTTATGTCGGCATATGTGTCAGATATTGGCCATTGTCGCAATGCAACATAACCCTTGATGAACACCACAATGCAACGTAACCCTTGATAAACATCACAATGCGACATAAACCTTGATGAACGTCAAATTTTACATTGTGAATATGTCACATCTAACCCTTGATTAACATCAAATTTCACATCTTGGGCATTGTCGCAATGTGACATAACCCTTGATGAACGCCACAATGCAACAAAAGCCTTGATAAACATCACAATGCGACACAAACCTTAATGAATGTCAAATTTCACATTGTGAATATGTTGCATATTGGGTTGTGTCGGCATATGTGTCACATATTGGGCATTGTCTCAATGCGACAAAACCCTTGATGAATGCCACAATGCAATGTAACCCTTGATAAACATCACAATGCGACATAAACCTTGATGAATGTCAAATTTCACATTGTGAATATGATGCATCTAACCCTTGATGAATGCCACAATGCAACGTTACCCTTGATAAACATCACAATGCAGCATAAACCTTGATGAATGTCAAATTTCACATCTTGGACATTGTCGCCATGCGACATTACCCTTGATGAACGCCACAGAGCAACATAAGCCTTGATAATCATCACAATGCGACACAAACCTTAATGAACGTCAAATTTCACATTATGACTATGTCGCATCTTGGGTTGTGTCGGCATATGTGTCACATATTGCGCATTGTCGCAATGCGGCATAACCCTTGATGAACGCTACAATGCAACATAACCCTTGATAAACATCACAATGTGACATAAACCTTGATGAACGCAAAATTTGACATTGTGAATATGTCGCATCTAACCCTTGATGAATGCCACAATGCAATATAACCTTTGATAAACATCACTATGTGACATAAACCTTGATGAATGCCAAATTTCACATCTCGGGCATTGTCGCAATGTGACATTACCCTTGATGAATGCCACAATGCAACATAAGCCTTGATAACCATCACAATGCAACACAAACCTTAACGAATGTCAAATTTCACATTGTGAATATGTCACATCTTGGGTTGTGTCGGCATATGTGTCACATATTGGGCATTGTCGCAATGCGACATAAACCTTGATGAGCGCCACAATGCAAAGTAACCTTTGATAAACATCACAATGCGACATAAACCTTGATGAGTGTCAAATTTCACATTATGAATATTTCGCATCTAACCCTTGATGAATGCCACAATGCAACGTAACCCTTGATAAACATCACAATGCGACATAAACCTTGATGAACATCAAATTTCACATTGTGAATATCTCGCATCTAACCCTTGATGAATGCCACAATGCAACATAACCTTCTATAAACATCACTATGTGACATAAACCTTGATGAACGTCAAATTTCACATCTCAGGCATTGTCGCAATGCGACATAACCCTTGATAAACGCCACAATGCAACATAAGCCTTGGTAAACATCACAATGCGACACAAACCTTAATGAACGTCAAATTTCACATTCTGAATATGTCGCATCTTGGGTTGTGTCGGCATATGTGTCACATATTGGGCATTGTCGCAATGCGAAATAACCCTTAATGAACGCCACAATGCAACGTAACCCTTGATAAACATCACAATACGACATAAACCTTGATGAACGTCAAATTTCGCATTGTGAATATGTCGCATCTAACCCTTGATGAATGCCACAATGCAATGTAACCCTTGTTAAACATCACAATGAGACATAAACCTTGATGAATGTCAAATTTCACATTGTGAATATGTCGCATCTAACCCTTGATGAATGCCACAATGAAACATAACCCTTGATAAACATCACAATGCGACATAAACCTTGATGAAAGTCAAATTTCACATCTCGGGCATTGTCGCAATGTGACATAACCCTTAATGAACGCCATAATGAAACATAAGCCTTGATAAGAATCACAATGCGACACAAACCTTAATGAACGTCAATTTCCACATGGTGAATATGTCGCATCTTGGGTTGTGTCGGCATATGTGTCACATATTGGCCATTGTCGCAATGCGACATAACCCTTGATGAACACCACAATGCAACGTTACCCTTGATAAACATCACAATGTGACATAAGCCTTGATGAACGTCAAATTTAACATTGTGAATATGTCGCATCTTACCCTCGATGAGCGTCAAATTTCACATCTTGGGCATTGTTGCAATGCGACATAACCCTTGATGAACGCCACAATGCAACATAAGCCTTGATAAACATCACAATGCGACACAAACCTTAATGAACGTTAAATTTCACATTGTGAATATGTCGCATATTGGGCTGTGTCGACATATGTGTCACATATTGGGCATTGTCACAATGCAACATAACCCTTGATGAATGCCACAATGCCACGTAACCCTTGACAAACATCACAATGCGACATAAACCTTGAGGAACGTCAAATTTCACAATGTGAATATGTCGCATCTAACCCTTGATGAATGCCACAATTCAATGTAACCCTTGATAAACATCATAATGCGACATAAACCTTGATGAACGCCAAATTTCACATCTTGGGCATTGTCTCCATGCAACATAACCCTTGATGAACGCCACAAAGAAACATAAGCCTTGATAAGCATCACAATGTGACACAAACCTTAATGAACGTCAAATTTCACATTGTGAATATCTCACATCTTGGGTTGTGTCGGCATATGTGTCACATATTGCGCATTGTCGCAATGCGGCATAACGCTTGATGAACGCTACAATGCAACATAACCCTTGATAAACATCACAATGCGACATAAACCTTTATGAACGCCAAATTTCACATTGTGAATATGTCGCATATAATCCTTGATGAATGCCACAATGCAACATAACCTTTGATAAACATCACTATGTGACATAAACCTTCATGAACGTCAAATTTCACATCTCGGGCATTGTCGCAATGAGACATAACCCTTGATGAACGCCACAACGCAACATAAGCCTTGATAAACATCACAATGCGACACAAACCTTAATGAACATCAAATTTCACATTGTGAATATGTTGCATCTGGGGTTTTGTCGGCATATGTGTCACATATTGGGAATTGTCACAATGCGACATAACCCTTATGAAAGCCACAATGCAACATAACCCTTGATAAACATCACAATGCGACATAAACTTTGATGAATGTCAAATTTCGCATTGTGAATATTTCACATCTAACCCTTGATGAATGCCACAATGCAATGTAACCCTTGATAAACATCACAATGCGACATAAATCTTGATGAACGTCAAATTTCACATTGTGAATATGTTGCATCTAACCCTTGATGAATGCCACAATGCAACATAGCCTTTGATAAACATCACTATATGACATAAACCTTAATGAACATCAAATTTCACATCTCGGGCATTGTCACAATGCGACATAACCCTTGATGAATGCCACAATGCAACATAAGCCTTGATAAACATCACAATGCGACATAAACCTTGATGAACGTCAAATTTCACATTATGAATATGTCGTATCCAACCCTTGATGAATGCCACAATGAAACATAACCCTTGATAAACATCACAATGCGACATAAACCTTGATGAATGTCAAATTTCACATCTCGGGCATTGTCGCAATGGGACATAACCCTTGATGAACACCACAATGTGACGTAACCCTTGATAAACATCACAATGCGACATAGACCTTGATGAATGCCACAATGCGACGTAACCCTTGATAAACATCACAATGCAACATAGACCTTGATGAACGTCAAATTTCACATTGTGAATATGTCGCATCTAACCCTTTATGAATGCCACAATGCAACATAACCCTTGATAAACATCAGAATGTGACATAAACCTTGATGAACATCAAATTTCACATCTTGGGCATTGTCGCAATGCGAAATAGCCCTTGATGAATGCCACAAGGCAACATAAGCCTTGATAAACATCACAATGCGACATAAACCTCGATGAACGTCAAATTTCACATCTTGGGCATTGTCGCAATGCGACATAACCCTTGATGAATGCCACAATGGAACATAAGCCTTGATAAACATCACAATGCCTCAAAAACCTTAATGAATGTCAAATTCCACATTGTGAACATGTCACATCTTGGGTTGTGTCGGCATATGTGTCAAATATTGGGCATTGTCGCAATGCGACATAACTCTTGATGAACACAACAATGCGACGTAACCCTTGATAAACATCACAATGCGACATAGACCTTGATGAACGTCAAATTTCACATTGTGAATATGTCGCATCTAACCCTTGATGAACATCAAATTTCACATTGTGAATATGTCTCATCTAACCCTTGATGAATGCCACAATGCAACATAACCCTTGATAAACATCACGATGCGACATAAACCTTGATGAACGTCAAATTTCACATCTCGGGCATTGTCGCAATGCGAAATAACCCTTGATGAACGCCACAATGCAACATAAGCCTTGATAAACATCACAATGTGACATAAACCTTGATGAACACCAAATTTCACATCTAAGGAATTGTTGCAATGCGACATAACCCTTGATGAACGCCACAATGCAACATAAGCCTTGATAAACATGACAATGCGACATAGACCTTGATGAATGTCAAATTTCACATTGTGAATATGTCGCATCTAACCCTTGATGAATGCCACAATGTAACATAACCCTTGATATACATCACAATGCGACATAAACCTTGATGAACGTCAAATGTTTCAATGTGATAAATCCTTTGCAAAATGTTTTTGAGTTTCAATTTGTGACATAAACACGGATGAATGTCGCAATGCAACAGAAAACTTGATGAATGCCACAATGCAACAAAACCTAAAATGTGATATAACAATTGATTAATGTCCCAAGCTTACATATGTAAAACATGACATAACCATTGATTAATGTACCATGGTTGATTTTAGTTAACCATAATTGAATTGAGATACCAATGGTTGACCATTTTGACTTGGGTTAACCATGGTCGACTTTAATCAACTATGGTTGACATTGGTTAGCTAAGGTTAAGTCATGGTTGACTATTATGAACCATGTCTAACTTTATATCTTTATATTTTCATTAGAGCCTCCTCCAATATGAAATGATTCAAAGACTCCAATGGACCCATCTCTAACATGCCAAGGTTCTTTGCAATTCACTAGTAAAAAAAATTGCATTCATTTTTTTTTATGTTATAAACAATAGAGACATTGATACATTTCTTAATGGTTAGGTGGGGATTGCAACATTTAATAGAAAAAAGGATTCCACAAATTTACTTGGATCCTCTATTACAATCCTATAATGTAAAAGGGGATGGGTGTTAATGGTTAGGTGGGAATTACAAGATTTAATAGAAACAAGGATTCCACAAATTTATTTGGATCCTCTATTACAATCCTATAATGTAAAAGGGAATGGGTGTTTCCTAAGAACTGTTATTAAATATAAAACTCTATATAAGCAAAAAGTTATGGGATACGATAAAATTCCACACCCTTTTGGCTACTACAAAAGGGTATTATATAACTTTTGTTACCAAAATTTTATGTACAATTCTTAGAAATGGACATTAAGCATAAACTAAATAAAAGTTAGAGCTTCATATTCAAAATATCAAAGAAAGCTAGCATACCTTAACAATCATTAATTAAATAATTACACACTTCTTAGGATTATTACAACTCTACCTTTGTTTTCTTTTTTCCATTAAATAATGATAAATATAATAAAAAAGCTAGCATACCATAATAATCATTAATTAATTAATTAATTATACACTTCTTAGGATTATTACAACTCTATCTTTGTTTTCTTTTTTCTATTTTTTCTTTCTAAAGTCATTTTTATGGGTGAAAATTTAAACTAAAATAAAATTTAGATCTTCATATTCATAGTTAAAAAAGAGTTAGCTAAATTGATTTAATGTATACTTTAATAATCATTAAATAATTAATTAATTAAATAGTTTTTAAGATTATGACGATTCCACTTTTTGGAATTTCTTTTTCTAGTGAATTCATTTTATAGCTTAAACCTTTAAAATAAGTTTGTAAATATATTTATTTTTTAATTAAATTATTTTTTCTAAAACCAAATAAGATTTAGAGTATCATATTTATAATATAAAAAGAAATCTAGTTAAATAAATTCAATACATATCACATTTAAAACAAGTTTATAAGGTATATTTATTTTAATTAAATTAATATTTTTCAAATTCAATAATTTTTTTTAACAAAAATAAGATTTACATCTTCATATTCATAATATAAAAATAGAATAAGCTAAATGGATTCAATGCATACATTACCTTTTTTCAGCAGAAAAAAAAAAATGTACTATTGTTATTCAAAACAAAATCAAATAGTACAATGATTGTCGAGAACATTCGGATGTTCCTCATGCAGATATAACTAGAAAGCTTATCAGCCGATAACATAACATAACAATGGTCCAAAAAACCAGAAACATAAAGAGAAGTCAGCATCTTTCCTCATAAAAAATAGCAGTCACCTGCATCTTGTAGGAAGGAATCCAGTCATTCTCCCCAACATAAAAAACCTTCATCACCCTCTAAAGCTTGTTTGGACAATTTGTTAGTAAAGGTATTATGCTCCCTGTAGATGTGTTCAAATGTAATGATCTCATGTCTGGAAATCTCAAGTCTGATGTGCTGACACCAATTCCGGAGTGTTGAAACATTAAGTCGAAACTCATTTGCAGCCCATTTTATGGTCACACACGAATCCCCAAATACCTTTAGATTTACTAAACCAAAGATATTCGCCACTTTTAGAACACACCACAAAGCCAACAGTTCAGCTTTCATATTTGTCCCAAAACCACCATTAAGTCACAAGGTATAATAATGAGCATCTTTCAAGTAGATAATCCCTCCAGCCGCACAAATACCATTTTGTGCAGCTCCATCAAAAAACAAAACCGGCTTTGTAACCATAAAGGTGAAATGGCTGATCCTAACCTCTTGTCTCAGACTTTCATTAGCCTGATATAACTTAAGCATCTTTAATACAGTCACTACACAAGCACTGACAACATGAGTTTTATCTTGGAACACAACACAGTTTCGAATATACCATAAATCCCAAGAGACAAAAATGGGAAAAAACGGAGGATTTTTCCCATTCCAAAACCAATTAAGGAGGCAAAGACCAAAATCATCACCATTCCAGGATAAATCAATTTTTAAATCCAGGAAACATAAATGCCAAACTTCTTGCATAAAGCTACATTCCACAAAAAGATGGTTTATAGACTCAGAGCTCTATTTGCATAAACAACACCGATTTGGTCCTATACACCCCCGTCTTACCAAATTGTCCCAAGTCTTAAGACTGCCATTCAGAACATGCCATAAGAAGCATTGGATCTTTAATGGAATTGGCAATTTCCAGATTCTTTTATACCCCTAGTGTGGAGGAAGAATATAGTTATCTTGAATCATTTTGTCATACCCTGTCTTTGCCGAAATAGTTCCATCTTTTGGATTTCCGCTCCACACTAATTTATCTCTTTCAGCAGATAAGGTAGCCCCCACAGCATTCAAAGGCCTGATAAATACATCCCACTCCTGTGCAATGCTACTAGTAAGACCAAGATCCGAGGCATTGAACCAACCGCTACCAACATTATAATAGTTATCTCTTTTTTGGATTCTGTCCAAAGTAGCATACCCATTGAAAATAAGAAAAGAAATCAATCTATGAGATAGTGAATAGCATCCATCTAAACCAAGGATAGGATCTACCCCTAACAAGACTTTCTTTCCAGAACCAACCTGCCAACAAACATCCCTGGCGATCCAATCATATATATTTAGAAAACCTCTCCAAATTGGAGACATTTGCCCTCTCATTTTCATTGGGTTTCTCATCCACACCTGATCACATCATCCTTAATATATTTTACCTGTAAAACTTTAGTCCACAATGTATCTCCAAAAAGACTGCGCCAAAAACTTTTCAGTTGTAAAGACATATTGAAAATCCTTAAATTTTTTAAACCCCAACATCCAAATTTTTCAGGTCGCGAAAGGACTTCGCATCTTGCCATAACCATTTTCAACCGATCAGAACAGCGAGACCACAGAAAGTTAAAGAACAGTTTTCTAAAAGCATTTATAATAAAGGCCGGAATTTCAAGCAAAGAGAACCAGTATACAGGAATGGCTGATAAAACAGTTTTTACCAAGATAAGCCTACCCCCACTGAAAGGAGCCTAAAAAACCAGTGATCAATGCATTTTTCAACCCTCCAAATCAACCATCTCCAATCATTATTACCTTCCCTGTCTTATCCTTATCCCTGTCTTATCCCTGCATACATTACCTTATGTGAAACACTTTTTATTTTATTTTTTCTTATATTTTAAATTTTTTATTACATTTAAAATAAATTTATATATACATTTGTTTTTTAATTAGGTTTGTTATTTCCACATTCAATCAAAATTATTATATTTTCTTGAAATTTTAATATAAAAAACTAGATTTTAATTAAGTTTGTTATTTCAATATTTAATTAAAAAATTTAAAAAAATACATTAAATAGTTTTGAATTAAATTTGTTTAAATTCTACCTTCAAAATGATTATACTTTCATGCATTTTTTGTATTTCAATTTAAAAAGTATTGACATATAATTCTATTAAGAATGTAAAAGGAAAATATTACAATAACTCTCTTAATTATACTTTCATGCAATTTTTATATTTAAATTTAAAAAGTATTGACATATAATTCTATTGATAGTGTAAAAGGAAAACACTACAATTGAAAGTAACGCTTTCCTTATGTGTTGTGTTGTATTTATAATTAAATGTAAAGATTATAATTGAATATGATTGATTTGTTATATTATTTATATCTCTTCGTGTATAAAGGAATAGCAATATTCTCCATCCATCTATCATGGTGTTATGTGTTGCATTTTAAATTTTCGTTTGTTACCTATTTTAACATAACTCTTACATTCGGTTTGTTTAGTCTGGTTAATTCCATCCGGTTAATGACTTTGATGGATAATGTATCAAGCTATAATTACGCTGCAAAATACATCGATTGCATAAATGCCAACTACTCTATTGTATGTTTTCATTTTTAAATTATTATAATAATAACAACCATCATACTTTTTTCGTCAATATAAATTTTGGGTCTTTGTACACGCTGAGAATACATTGGGCAATGATGATCGAATTTCTCTACATAGTTATTGCAGGTGGAATAGTTTGAACAACGAGGGGGTCGATAAACATATACAGGTTTCACAATACTTTTTATTTCATCTCCAACAACATTAATGGTAACATATTCACTGTAAAATCCACGTTTTCCCAAACCAGAATTACGATGGAGTATCTCGGGATATCTTGCAACGGTTTTGAAAGCCAAGATCAACACCTCATCAAATTATTTTTCAGAAATTTAGAAGTGGTTATACACATAAAATAGGCAGAAAAAAGAAGAAACGAATGGATAACTGGATATTAGGTTAAAATACTCACGATAACTATGAGGATAACAACAAAGCCCAAAACGAAATGATTACATGCTCAGATAATTAAGAGAGATACAGAGGATTTTGAGGAATATAAATCCACTAGCGATCATAAACCTAGGCGAGTGAAGGCGCGACAAGTAGATACATCCTTCTAATCATCTCATTGACATAATAAAATTGATTCGAGCAGTCAAGCAAGCAGTTGTCCACCAGGGTTACCTTCAGTTTCTCGCGCAATATATTCATGGAAGGGGATGGAATTTGTCCAACCAGAGGCTCCTTGCTGGAGAAGCTAGCGCTTAGTTGCAATATCGTGTAGACAAAGAAGAAGTAGCTAATCTGAAAAAACGATTTTCTACATTCCAAATCTATTCTCTATTGCGTTAGCAGTGCAGTAAGTGATTCCAAATCTATCCTCTATTGTGTTAGCAGTGCAATAAGCGATTCGTGGTTCGGGCGCCGTACTTCAACCATACTCTCGCAGCTCCGACTACATGGCTACATGGTAGAACTTGAAAGCATAAAAACATCGCAGTTACCATGAAAGTAGAAACCAAATCAATATGTATTGTATTGTATTTGATGAAGACAGTCTTTCTAATCCATGGTACTCATTTAATTTAATGTCACTTTTCCAGTCAAACTAGTGTGATCCATTATCTAGAAATTATCTAGATTCAGGTCCATTTCTTGATGATGAACTACAATGAATAAAATAAATGAGATGGATCCAAGAGACTGTCTTCATTAAAACTATGATTGTAATAATCCATTTCCTGATAATATACTACACTAACTAAAAAAATGAATGCGATGGATCATAAAATTGTCTTCATCAAAACTGTGATCGCAAAAAAATCGTGATAATTTAAATGTATTGTATTTAGTTTTAACTTTTTCCATTCAAAACTGTAATCGCAAAAGCTTGATAACTAAAATGTATTGTATTTATTTTCAACTTTTTCAATTCAATAAAGCGAGGGAGACAAATACCCAGACAATATCAATACAAGAAGCATAACCCTAATTGAAAGTTTGTCCAAAGCTGCAGCTTCGGTCTAAATGTATTCCGTGGATTTTAATACATTATAGTCAGTGATTCATTTTGCCTTGTATTATTCTCCTCCAAGGATTTATATACGTTATCCCCTAGCTTTCAATCTATATATGTGTCTCCACAAGTCCGGGGATGACATCCCTAATGAACATTAGTGCGACTGGGGATTCAAACAGACATACATATTGACAGAGAACTAGACAATGCTGAGCATGAGCTAATCCCTGAACTATGTAATGACTATAATGTTTTTTTTAACTAGGGAAAACCAAAACAAAAGTCGAATTATAAAAAGAACACTAAAAGAAATAAGCTAATTCATTTTGGATTAGGGCGCAGAAGTGAAGGAAGGAACCAATGTGAATTGGCAGAGGAGTTTCGAAGGAGAATATGTAGGAATTAAGTACATGTAAACGTATATTTTTTGGGTAAGACCTGAAACTTGTAGGTGTAGCCAATGGAAGCAGCGAAAGTGAAATTGGGTGGTGTAGTAGTCCCTTTCACCATAAGGGATAGACGAACGACTGAAAAGCCATGTAGATATTATAAAGGAACATTTGGCCTGAGGTCACTGTTAATAGGTCCATGTCCATGGCTGCAGCAATCATATTACCATTAATCATTTAAGTCTTTTCATCTTCTGAGTTGAATGAGATGTGGTTTACGATGAGAACGTTGGATACAATGCAGTGCCCAAATCTTCATTTTTTTCAGCTCATGGGATCCACTACAGTGAGGATGATAATCTGTCAAATCCTCCAAGACAAGCAACCGAAAATGATGTGCGGCAGATACCGAAGTGGCACACAAGCACCATTCGAGATGCAAAACTTGATACACTTCTGGACACATCCTGATCCGAACCAAGAACTTGTAACATGGCAGGAAATGCAAATGAACAAGTTAATTTGGCCCTCATGAGCACCGTTATTCAAACTTTTGAACCTTCAACACTTCAAGAAGCTCTTCAATCCGAACCATGAAAAGTTGTTGTGGAAGCTGAGTATCACGAATTCACGATACACACTTTTTTGAAAATAAGACATGGATGATGCGAACTTGTCGATCTTCCAACAAATAAGAAGGTCATTGGTTGTAAGTGGAAATTTCAAAACTAAATACAAAACAGATGGCAATATCAACAATTACAAGATGAGGCTTGTGGCAAAAGGATATGCTTAAAGAGAAGGCATTCACTGAATCACTGTGGATAGATGAATTCCTTCAAATGGTCAATGTTAAGTGTGAGAGAAAGTCACACTAGGTTAGGAAATAGTTAGTATAAAGAATTTGACAGGTTTAAATTGTTTTATTGTTATATAAATTCTCACCCACGGTCCCAAAATTTTATAAGTCCAAAAAAAACAGTAAAATTCAAATTATCGACAAACCCTGTACTGAGTTGTAAGCACCTTGCTACTCTCGATGCAATTATAAAAATTCAACAATTGTCAAATAATAATAATAATAATAATAATAGATAATAACAATAGATAATAGATAATAGATAATAATTTAAACCTTATTATCCCTTGAAACCGACAAGTCTCACCAATAGGCAAATTAATTAATTTTTTAATAATTGCTAAGGGTGCTCCAAAATGGTTTTTGATCTCTATTTCAATGGTGATGTCCGATAATGGAATTGAGATACATGTGATAAAGTTTCAAAGTTTGTTTCAGAGTATGAATGCCATATCATCATATGAGCCCAAAACACTCCTTGTGACTATCGAAGAGCCAAATGAGCCACTGAATCTATGGGTGGCCATGGATTTATAGTGGATTACCAATACAAATGGGTTTTATTAGTCATGGAATGTAATCTTGATTTCTGCTTCAATGTAAAGCTTTCTCTTGAACCTAAGAGTAAAAAATTGTAAGTAGGAGAAAATTACTCACTTGCGAGGTTTGCTAGCCTCCCAACCCAATAATGTGCCTCTCTTGGGAAAATTACTAGCTATGAAGGCCAATGCCCTCCCCATATGGCTGATATGCCTCTTCATCTTGTGTTCAGAAAGATTTTCCTTAGGTAAATAAACTAGTAAAAATGTAAAATGTTTAAGTAAAATATTCCAAGAGAAGGCCCATAGCTCACCTAACAAGCCAATAGACTCCCCATGCCAATGATTTATTTCATAGGCTCTCAATTCAGGCTTGGGAAGGCCTATAAAAGCTAGTCACTCACATTAGACATAGGAAACATGCAACCCTAGTGGTTTACCTCTCTCATGCTCAAGTTTTACTATAGAGGCCTCAAAGAGTTCCATTGCTCACTTGGTTTCCTTGCACATCTTCTACTAAGTGAATTAATCTCCGAGGTAACCGAACTCAACAATGAGAACCTTCATGAGTAGATTGATCACTTGGAGAGGTCATATGCCCTCTAAGTTAACTGGAATCAACCCTTCACAAGCCTAATCGAATTATCTCATTAATCTTGCATTCGTATTGTAATAGTGCAAGAAATGAATCATTAAGAAGTTAAGAGGGAAAAATATACCATTCACCTCTCATTCTTTCATTCTTCATTCACAATGTTCATTCTCTTCATTTTTGCTTGCTTTCTCATACTCGTATTCTTGTTTTGCAAGTTTACACAATGTTGGAGCTATGGAAACCATTATAACCAAAGAGAATCAATGTTTTAGACCATACATAATGCCAAGATCATGAGGAAGAGCATGCAACCCTAGAGAAACCAATTTGTAGCTTACATGGTTGTTGGAAGAGCATATTGGGGTTTAGTGAGCAACATGCGTGTATGCATAAGAAAACTCACGCAAAAACTCCCTCAAGCACATTGTTTTCATCTTTAGAGGCAAAGCATGTTGGTATGGTACATGTGTGTCTATGGGATCATTTTATTGGTCCATGCATGTCTATGTTTTCCATGGTGGTGAACATCAACATGATGGCATAGCCATCATTTAGGCACCATGTGTCTTCGTATTGTGAATGCATGCATAATTGAAATGGCACTAGCCTCGCACATGGAAATGCACATGTTTACTCTAAACAATGTAACATGGCATGAATATGAGCTTCCAAAAGGACAAACACCATGAAATTACAAAGTTTGAACTCATTCATGTGAAATCCACTTATAGACTCAATTTTGTATGAAATGCATTTAAGGTGGGAATCAAACATTCAAAGGCATGTAAATAGGTATGGAATAAGGCCATCAACTTAACTAGCTTCTCGCGGACCCAAAGGAATATAAAATGTAGTTAAAGGCAGACATTGGACATGCAAAGAAAATATGTGAGATCGTAAAAAGTAAAGTGAATGGGTCCAAGCTCTCACAAACTTAATGTTTTCTCCAAAACTCTTAAATGAGAGAGGCGCAAATGCTTTCCCAAACTCCAAATGTACTAAATTGAGGAAAGTTTAAGAAGAAATGTAAAATGCCTTAACACCACTTGAACTCAAATTCAACTATCATTACCATAAAAAAATTGTGTCTATCACTCCTTCGTTATCCATTCATTTAAAGATTACTAGCAACCTTTTGGAAAAATCACGAGTCTATCATGGACTTTGAATAATTACTCTAAATAGTTAACCGTAAAGAATGCAATGCCAAAACACGTGGGGACATCTTGGAGAATAAATCATGACAACTTCGTGGTCAAAGGAGTTAGTCACATAATTTAGGCCAAAAGTTGTCTAAACATTTTATATTTTGGATTTTTCCATTCATCATCATTGGAATCCAACAATTTAATCTTTGGTTAATTTTTTATTTTTCATTATTCAAAATCTATTTTTTTTAATTGTAAAAATGAATACAATACCTTCAAATATCTATCTTTGTTGCACTAGAATTTTACAATCTTAACCATATATATTTACAATTCCAACCCTTCCAATCAAATTTGGACAAAAATATTCAAGGAAACAAAAAAAAAACGTTTAAAATACTCATTTGAATCTTCTAGATTGAAAGAAAAGGAGAATCCCAAGTGTCCTCAAAATTTGCTATGTAGGTCGGCGAGGCATCTACCTTAGAAAACACCGCGTAGCATCTGTGATGTTGGTGAGCAACAACTTGAGGTCCATTTACCCAAAAGTTGAAATGGCATGAAGACTTGACGCCAATATTGGTGAGGTACGCTTCAATATGACGAATGATTCACATCTCCTGTCATTCTACCATGAAAAAGGAAACGGAATGACACTTACAGTTGTCGCTGAGTTCTTTCAAAGGAATAATGACGTTGACGGCGGTGCACGGTGCACCGTCCTCCCGGCGGGCCCTTCTCCATGGTAAGAATTCCCTTCATCCATCCATAATCTGCCACTATCATTGCATGGACTTCGCAGATGGAGCCAAAAGGGGCGGCTCTGTACGCCAGTTTTGAAAATTGACCGCCCACAAGGCATGTGCAACGTACTCATCAGCGGCCTTCGCCGAATCGCCGGATTTGGATGCCCGGATGAAGGGGTTAAAATTGACGCCCGTATACCCGTTTTTTAGTTTTTTCCCCGTAAAATACAGGTCCACTTGGAATATACACGTCATCGGGGAAGTTTAGTTTATTTTGGGAGCCGTCAATTTGACGGGCGTTCTAAAAAATTAACCGTATGTAAATTTTATATTGTTATAAATTTATATATAAGAGTGAGAGTCGTCTCAGCGTTGGCAAACAAGCATGGTCCTTTGGGAGACTACCCTCTAAATTGATGGTTGTTAGATGATCCCGGAAATAGAGTTGGTGGGTATCATTTAATGCCATCGTAAATGCAAAACTTAAAGTGTTATCGTTGGACTCCATGACTATAAGTGGACTGCTGCAACTCGCATGTTTGATAAAAACTTGATTTACGTTACATTAACGTTAATTCATAGAAAATCTTGAAACCCACTTCAATTTGATGGGAACCCACATTTCCGTCAATCAACATACATTTCTTCTCGAACACTTATAGTGTCTGATTGCTCACACATCCGAATACGATTCAGATTCAGCTTTAGATCTGATCTTTGTAAAACCCGGTTCTTGGATTTTGAATGTGACACTGATTCGAGGAAACCTCTCTGTAGGATTTTATTTATCGATTTATAGGGTTTCATTTGTCAATTTCCGGGGGTTTTTGGCTCTGCGATTGTTTTCCTTTCCATCCATGTCACTCCGACCCAATTCCCGGACCGAGGTCCAAAAGAAGAACTACAAGTCGTTTGTCGATGCAGGCGAAGCCCGCCGCAAAAGAGAGGATAATCTAATAGAAATCAGGAAAAGTAAAAGGGAAGATAATCTACAGAAGAAGAGAAGGGATGCAAGCGGTGCAACAGCTCCTCCAGCAGGGGCACTCTACTACTGTCGACAAGAGGGTATGTTGAATTCATCCATTTCTGGTCAAATAACCCACCTCAACATTAGGGTATGGAGGTTACAGGGTTTGACATATGCTCTGTTTTTTAATGTGAAATTTGAAATATGCTCTGTTTTTTTAATGTGAAATTTGAAAATATAAATTTTGGTGGTGCCCAAAAGAGTGGAAATTTTTGTTTTGAGTTTTCAAAGTAAGAGGGAACCCGGAAAGTCTGTATTTTAAATTGAAATCATGATCAGTCAGAACTTTGGGTTTCGCATATCTTCGTTGATGTTTATGTTTTACAATATCAAAAGAAAAATAAATAAATTGGGGTACTCAAAGGAGAGAAATTTCAATCAGAAAGCTTTCAATAATCTTAAAATTCAATAAGGGTGACCTTGAAAGTTTGTTTTTATCTTCCAGATAGAGTTTTTGCTACCTGTAGTTATCTAAAAGTTCTGTCCATGTTTATGTTTTTTATTCACAATATGCTCAAAATAAAAACAATTTGGGTGGGTACTGAAAGATCAATTTTTCAGTGAGGTTTTCAAAGAACTTGAGTTCTATGTTGCACGGGACCTTTTCCCGCCTTTAAAACCAGTGTTCTGGCATTTTGGGCCCTTTTGTACTATGAGGAAATTTGCCAAAACGAGCGGGATTCGGGAACTTTCTAGCTGTACGTACCCCATTCCCTGCCAAATTTGGGGAAGTTTTTGGGATTTTTGAGGGAACTCCTTGCTGTTCCCATGCTAAATCTTTTATTGTAATGTTAAAAAATGGAAAAACGATTACTTCTCCATTTGAATAATGATTTGGCACATATCGACATATCTAGGTTGGACTTATTTTAGTTCTTATGATGTTTGTATTTAGTGATGTTACTTGCTACAACGGATCGTGTGCAGTGTGGCCAAAGGCTTGGAAACACTGCAAAGCATCATGGAATCTCTTGGAAAACAACAATCCCAAGTGGATAGAATGAGCAGATTTGCTTTCCATCTACATGATGTAATGAATCCACTGTTTGCGAAGACAATTTTGGACTTAAGAAAATATCAATATCTAACAAAAAAAACTAGTAAAAGTTGATATTTCTGCAATAAACGAGTTCCCAAAAAAGAGAGCATTATATCTGAGTTCCCAAAATTCTTAATAGGAGTTCCCAATTTCACAACTTTTTTGTTGCTCAGGAATAAATTTCAATTGAAGGGTAATTTTTTTTATTAAAAGTTATATGCCGGGCAGTTTTGGGAACAAAACCGTCAAAAAAAAATTTGTTGATGGGTAAGGGTGCCCGTCAAATTTAACCCCTGCCCGGATCTAAAGAAAATACATGGAAATTCCTTCATATACGATGATAATTGGAAATAGTATTAGTACAGTTACTTAACTTGTGGTTGGTAAATAGGTTATCTATGTTACGAGTTTTGACGCAGAAAAACCACCTTCCTACTATTCCTAAGGAATCAAAGGGAACTCACATGCACTTCCCCACATATAATGGATGGTAGGTTAAGCAAACCGTCATCCGGTCATCCAAGCGAGAAGATGTCTCCGGTCATCTAAGCGAAAAGATGTCTCAACGGAATTGAACCCGGGTGGATGGAATGAGGTACGAGTTATCCATGCATCAACTACTAGTTGTTTTTAATATTTCTTTTTTTATAATTGTTTATTTTAAATTTTGAACGATGTCCATAAAATAGATCCGGATAGTACACTTGTCCCATCGTCCTTCAATATAAGAAACCACCCCAAATTCTAAGATATAAACCCCTATTGATGTAATTAAGCTCTTCACATGCAAAGTTTCTAAATCTCTTTCCTTTTTCATTAATATGTTTTATGTATGCAATTTAAATTACATGTTTAAAAGAATCTGATATATAACATGGTATGGTGTGAAAATGAAGGATCTTGTCTTCCCATCACCATCATTTCTAAAATGCAACATGACTTATGATTCCACATAGTATTATCAACTAATAGGTTAAATAACGTTGATGAGCCGTATGCACAAGACAAATTTGTCTTTAAGATGATGTGTCATAAGCACTGCTCATGGCATGGCATGGAAATGGCATAAGGTATGATGACTTCACTCTTACAATGGTGATAGAGAAGTTGGAAAAGCCATGGTAATTTCATGGCCAACATGGTATGTCCACGTGATCATCATCATGCTATTCATGTCATACATTACATAAATTGAACCCAAGGGAAATATGAATTTTGGCATAACATGTAACTATTGTTAATGTAAAACAAAACAAATGGGAGGGAAATTAAAATTTTGAATTTAGTGAATTCGGCATTGCTTGTAGTTATTGCTTAGAAAACCTACAAGTGATTTAAAATGCGAACACATCATAACTCAAACCTTTCATTGTAAACACTTAGTTTTCTTCATTGGTTTTAGAAAGACCATGACTAGATAAATGTTACTGATACAAAATGCTACATCCTATAGGTGACCACTACTTGAGGCCATACCTCATATCTGACCCATATCTCATATATGACCCATATGTTACACTCACCAAGAGATGCAATGAAGATGAATGCTTGAAATTGGCTACTGATGGATTATGGGATGCAGTTTCCAATGAAAAGGTTTGCAAAATAAATCATATATGCCTTTCCTAGAGGTTGCATAATGATTTTAATATTACTATTAACAATCATCATCATCTAAATTGAAATCATGGAGAGAGAGGAGTGGAAGAATGCATCCATGCATTCAAGCAATAGTAGAGCTTTCAAGATGGTTGTTCAACATGGTAGCTTTGAGAACATCACTGTAATGATGGTGGACTTGAGGAAACAGAAGACACAAAACTAAAAAATGGATGGATGGTCGATGGTACCTTTTCATAATTATATATAATATCTATGATGCTAGCTTCCTTGAACCAAGTTTGCATGTCTTCATTACTGGTACGTAATTTTGATTTATAAATTATCCACATTGAATGGAGACTAATGTTCTCCTTTTTAACTCTTGTTTTAATATACCCTAGAAATCCATAAGGATACAGAATTGCTCCTTGTGAACAAATCTGAATATTTTCATATTTGAAGTATTTGGTAATATAAGATCCCGGAGGTTTCTTTCTTACAAGGTCCCTTCTAAAAGGTGGTCAAAGTCGAAAGTTGTGTTAATGTTTCCTAGAGCCTTAGCAAAGAAATATAACTTGGTCTCATGTGATCAATCAATTATACATTTTTTGGCAAAGGATGACAAGGTAAAGAATCTACCTAAAAATTATGGGTAACATATGACAATGAGACAATAGCTACATAATCATGAGGGATGATAGACCAACTTAATAGAATAACACATCTAATTTGCTGCAACAAATATAATAAAACCTTTTTGAATTAGACACGTTGTTATCAAAATCATGCTTATCATGTCACTCAAATCATAACAGCCCAAACATTCTTTGTTGGGGACTTCATAGTAACATGTAGAGTTTTTTGTGACAATTGATATAGTTGCTCTATATATAGAAATTCAAGAATTGTTAAATAACTAATACAATTATAATAATTATTCTATATATAATAAAAATTCAACAATCGTTAAATAATTAAGAATAATAATAATAAACAATTTAAAAAAAACTTATTTTACATTAATAATTCAACATTTTAAATTAACCTTTAAAGCTGATTTATTAATAAAAACTACATAATGTCATTCCTTACTCATAGCTTACACATAACACCATTATTGAGATCAACCTATACTTGAACTTGTACAAAGATGTATATGCTGAATATTGATACTTTTGATGGAAATGGATTATAAAAGCAAATTCAAATGATCCGAAAAAATAGATAATGGAAAATGAGATGCCAAACATATTTCCTATTTGTTGCAAAAAGTTGAAATAGTATATTAATGGATATTGATCTCATAAGAATGGAAGTACATTAATAAATTACATTTTATTTTTTAAATTACATTTTATTTTTATGGCAAATTTTTTTTTTTTAAACTTTAATGAAATACATTAACCTAACTCCCATCACATGGCCATTGGAAGCATAGATCAATGGCTACTAAATTCCTTTTTTAACCGTAATTGGTTAATGTTACCACCTAAATTCCCTTTTTACTGTAATTTGTTAATGTTACCACCTAAATTCCTTTTTCGCTTTAATGTTACCACTAAACTCTTGCTTTAAATGAAAAAGTCCTAAGTCTTAATTATTTGAACGAGACTTCAAGGGAACATGGAATATTTACCACTACAACAATTCCCTCGCTCAACTAAAACTAGCACAAGGGGGCTTCCTTAACGATAGTTAAATCTACAGCACATAATAAAGAAAGATGAATTAGCTTAAATTTCAAATTTATAAATATATTTTAAAAAATTTATAAATAAAATCTTAATCATAAATCTTATTAATAAATTAATAAATTTATTTTTTTATTTTTTTTATTTAAATTAATTAAAAAAAAAACATTTTTTAATTCACTTTTTTCAAAATATGAATGAAGTGTAACTCAATATTTATTTTATGGATCTCCTTTAACAATCTGTGAGTACAGCATATCAAGCTGTTGTTGGAGAACATTTTGAAGGCGAAGGGAAATGGTGGTTTGTATCTTTATGGAAGTGGAAACTTCCACTAAAAATTAAATGTTTCTTCTGGCTTTTAAAGGTAAAATTCTGACTTGGGAGAATTTGATTCATCGAGGAAGATAGGGACCAAATATCTGTATTCTATGCAGAAATGACAGTGAAACTTTGAATCACTTGTTTATGAACTGTACTTTCTCAAGAAAGATTTGGAAGAAGGTTTGTAGTTTTCTTAATGTAAATGCAGATTGGCCAACATAGTCTTTAAAGAAGAATATTACAAATGGATCCAAAGGAATCGTAATTTAAAAAATATTATGGGGCTGGTTGCTTGGACCCTATGGAATATTCGCAGTCAAGTCTTGTTTCATAATGTAACTCCCTCAGAAAATCAGGCGTTATACATTTTTTGGATTCTATTACAAACATATAAAAATGATCAAGTTTTAAGTCGGGATCCAGGAATAGGTACTAAATTGATGTTTGATTTGTCAAACTCAGCAGTTGGTTTTTTTTATGGAGCCTTGGCAGAGAATAATTGTGGAGCATGTTTTTTCAGCAATATGGGAAAGGATCTCACTTACAAGTTCCGACTCACATGTGGCCATGGATCAAATACAAAAGTTGAGTTGCTTGGAATTTGGGGTATTTTAAAAGTTGCCATCATCTATGGTTTAGGTTCTATCAAAATTTTCGATGATTCTCTGGTTATTGTCAACTGGGCACAAAATAAATATAAGCTGAACATTCTGCAATACAATCACAGGTGTGATATAATTACAAAGGTGATGAATTGTTTCTATGACATGACCATTGAACATATTTACCAGGATATTAATGATACATCCGATGCACTTTCTAAAGAAGTGCTTGATGGGGAAGCATGGTTTTTATATTGGGAGGAATGGGTTGATGATATCAACACTCATTCTGGTTCCATGTTCTGTTTTGCAGACTCTTTTTAGAATTTAACAGGTTTTGATACTCTTTTGATTGGGTTATATGTCAGAAGCATTTCATGTTTTGTTTTATCATTAGGAATGCTCTATGTTAGAAGAGTGGGCTGTAACATTCTAGCAGGCATAGTATAGAATATGTATTATAGTTTTTTGGACTGTATTCGTACAGTTATGATAGTGCACTTTTTTATTTCTCAGAAATAATAGACCGCTTTTTTCTCCTTGAAAAAAAAATTCTTTATTTTCATGTTTATATTCATATTAGTAATAATTTTACTATTAAATCTTCCTTGTTCGTATAAATTCACTAGTTGGATGCTATCTCTAGTTAATGAACTTGGATTTTTGTATATATTTATTTTTATGTATTTTTATTCTTTTCACATTTTTTTTAAAATTAAAAAAGTAAAATTATTTTAATATAATTAAATGTTATCTATATATTTTGTTTTATCTTATATGAATATTTGTTTATAATTAAAAAAAATTCCCAGAAACAACCTTTGGTGTTCTTGGGCAACAACGAAGCGATTGCTAGGGTTTTAGGTTTTTTTTCACTGCGAGGGTTTGCAGCCCAATGACGACTCCTGGAGGGGGCGGATCCCCCTCCTCCTCTTCCCTCTGGCATGCAAACTTGTCATCCCAGGCCATGCCAAAGACACTCGAGAAAGTGATCTGGAGAAAGATGGTAATGTCCGTGCTAATCAGAGCTTTGGGAAAACCCACGGGGGATGTCTTCCCAGAGCCAAAAAGATCCCATCCTTGTAGATAAGATCGGAAAAATTGAGGGAATGTGTGGGAAAATGGAAGGAGAAAGCCTTGATCGAGAAGTTAATAGGCATCTGGCCCAAGGAAAAAGACCTAACCAGATGGATCAAGACTACTTGGAGTCCTAAGGGTCATTATGATCTACATTTAGAAGCCAATGGTTTTTTCACAATTGTGTTTTTTAACCAAGAAGACAGAGATCGGGCTCTGGAAGGAGGGCCATACTTCTTCTTCTCTTCTGGGATTTACCTATGCCCATGGAAGGAGAGATTTAACCCTGACAAGGAGGATCTAAATATTTCCCCAGTATGGATCAGGCTGTACTCCCTCCCCTGTGAGTACTAAGAACCTGAAATCCTGCAATATATTGGTAATGCGCTAGTTAAATTTGTTAATTTATATGAGCAAACTCTTCAGAGACATTACACCTCTTTTTCTCACATCTGTGTGTACATGGATTTGGCACAAGATCTCCCGGAAGCTATCAACCTGATGTGGGATGATGAAGAGTGGACCCAGCCTCTAGACTACAAGCACCTCCCCTTCCTCTATCGCAGATTCCATGAGTATGGCCACCTCAGTCGGGATTTCCTGCAAAACACCAAAATCCCCAATCCCCCCAGCTGCTACGGAGAAGGGGAAAATGGAAGAAAATGAAGGTTTCACTCGTGTTATCCAGAAGATAACGGGATGACGACAAAACAACCATTAGTTGAATGATCAACCTAAGTTCAAGACTCCCACCCTTCTGAATAGTTTTGACACCCTAAACAATGTCGGGGAATCCCTGAAGGATATAGGGAACAAGAAGCATGGAAAATATATGATCCAAGAGGTCGTGAACCCTATCCATGTAGTACCGGCGGAAGGCCTGAAGGATATGTAGGATGATTCTCTGGAGGACGTGGAAGATATGGATTTGGGAGAGCTTGACCTAAATGTTATTGAAAAGGAATGCGATAAGAAAGGTAAGGGTTATGCCTCACGAAGACAGTTAGAACTCCTACAGGAGGTGATTCTCAAGGCCAAAGCTAAGCCCTATTTGGGAATTGCAAAGGAACCCCCAAAAGGGAGCAAAAGAAAGCAACCAGAAGAGGGTGAAAAGCGAGGCTAAAAATTGAACAAATAGAGGATTGCGGAGATAGGAACCAAACTCATTGAGTCAGGGAAGTACCCCACCATCAAGGATTCCTTCACATAAGTCAATAGAAGTTATTCAATGAATATTATCACCTAGAATATACACGAGGTGAACCACCCGCGTAAAATAAAGAATCTGAAGAACAAGATTAGGATGGAGAAACTAGATATCATTTTCCTCCAAGAAACAAAATGCAGTATGGAGAAAATGCAGGAAATAGGGAATAGGGTGTGGAAAGGAAGCCATATGGTATACACAGAAGCTCGTGGGTCTACTGGTGGGGTTGCGATTCTCTGGAAATCAGACGAGATCACCCTGGGGAATTTATGGGATACCAAGTTTGCACTCTCAGCAGACTTCGAAATTACTGAGACAAGAACAAAAGGAGTGATATCAAACATATACGGCCCAAGTATCAACTTTCAAAATAATTCATTCATGAATTCTCTCTCTTGGATGGAAAACTTGATCGGGGAGAAGCACTGGCTTATTGGAGGGGACTTCAATATGATCACATCCCTAGAAGAGAAGAAAGGAGGCAGACACATTCTTAGACCAACCAATGAAGCTTTCAAAGACTTTATTGAATCCAGCAAGCTGGCGGACCTGGAAACCGGGAACGGATGGTTCACATGGAATAATAGAAAAGGGGGGGACCATCATGTGGCCAGCCGATTGGACAAATTTCTAATATCTGGAGATCTCACTACATATGGCGGTGATTTGACCACTTTTGTTCTACCCTCTGCAGGATTTGATCATTAGACTAATGGCCTTCTCTGGGATAGGACAGGGCTTAGTGGTAGGAAACCATTCAGGTTTGAACAATTCTGGATGGAACAAAAGAACTTCAAGTCATTGGTCCAACAATGGTGGGAAGATATCGTCCCCCCCAGGAGGGACAAGAATGTACCAATTCCAAAAAAAGATGAAAGTGTTAAAATCCAAGATCTGTACGTGGAATAAAGAGGAATTTGGGAACATATTCCAAGACAAAAAGCAGTTAAGTGAACAACTGGAAATCCTCCAACGTGAAGGCATGATTAATGGATATAGTGAATACTTAAAGAAACAAGAACAAATCCTCATGGAGAAACTTCAAGCCAGAGAAAAGCAGGAGGAGATTTATTGGAGACAGAAGTCCAGGAACCAATGGCTTCAATATGGGGAACGGAACACCACCTTCTTCCACCAATCAGTCATCCAGAATAGACAAAAGTCAAGGATTCATAAAATCAAGATGGAAGCTGGCCACTATGTGTAAACGAGAGAAGATATGGAAACATAACTGACTCAATATTTTGGGGATATCATGAAGGAAGACTAAGACAACCGCTTCGAGCATATTTCCAAAATTACCCAGCTTATCCCCCACACAGTCACTGCCGAACAGAACGACCTCTTGAATCAATCAATGACTCTCACAGAAGTTGAAGAAGCTCTCCATCAAATGGTGGAAGGCAAGGCCCCAAGCCCTGATGGGTTCACGAATAATTTTTTCCACCACTTCTAGGACATGATCAAGTAAGATGTGTGGAAAATTGTTGAAGAATACAGATGAAACAGAGGGGTGTTACATGCTTTCAATGCCACTTTCCTCACTCTTATCCCAAAGGCGGAGGGTGCAGACACTCTAGGTAAATTTCATCCCATTGCTCTGTGTAATGTTATTTACGAAATAATCACCAAAGTCATGACCAACAGACTAAAACCCATTCTTCCTCTTTTGATTGCCCCGGAGCAATCTGTATTTGTAGAAGGAAGACAGATATTGGATGGGGTGATTCTTATTCCTGAATTTATTCACTCCCTCTAGATCACCAGAATCCCAGGAATGTTGCTAAAAATTGATATCTCAAAAGCATATGATAAGTTAAGTTGGAAATACATGAGGGAAATGCTCACAGCCTATGGATTTAATGGGGAATGGACTGACTGGGTAATTAGTATGACCTTGACAACTTTCTTATCAATTTTTCTTAATGGCACCCCTACTAGAACCTTATGTCCGTATAGAGGCATCCGCCAAGGTGATCCCCTCTCCCCCTTCCTATTTATCTTGATGGTAGAAGGCCTCAGCAGACTTATCAAATATAAGGTGATTAGCGGAGAAATGAGAGGATTTAACATTCACCCACATGCTGCCAAACAAACCCACCAACAGTTTGTGTATGATACGATGCTCATGGGACACACCTCCATCCAAGAGGAAAAATCCATCAAGAAATGTCTTAATACCTTCTCCAAGGCATCCGGGTTAGAGATTAACAAAGAAAAATTGAAAGTCTACTTTTTCAACACTCCCAACATATCCCAAAGGAATATCCTTCGAATTCTTGGCTTCCAAGGGATCTCCCTTCCATCCAAATACCTCGGTGCTCCCCTGGCGGACGGTGTTATCAGACGCGTGTATTGGACTAATGTTCTAGATAGAATGCGGAAAAATCTAAATAATTGGACACTCAGACCCCTGAACTTGGCAAGCAAACTCACTCTCATAAAAGCAGTCCTCCAAGCAATTCCCATTTATCTCTTTTCAGTTCGTGTTGCTCCCAAATCTATGATTAAGGAAATCAGAGCCATCCAAAGAACCTTTTTATGGGGCAGAAATGCAGAGAAAGAGAAATGGGTTATGGTTAGTTGGGAAATTTTTTGTCTCCCCAAACTTAATGTGGTCCTCGGTCTAAGAGATCCTAAGATAAATAATGAATTTTTGGGAGCTAAAATTCAGTGGAGATGGGTCACCCATAATTCAAAACCTTGGGCTCAGTTGTGGCATGCTAAATACGCACCTGATAGATCAAATTAGGAACACATTAGATTTAATGAGAAGCTACATGGCTCTCATAACTGGAAAACTTCCTTCCAAAACAGGAGCATCATACAATACCATAGCTTTTAGGAAGTTCGCGATGGTACCTCTGCGGATCTATGGGAAGATTCCTGGCAACAAATCCCAAAACTTGCTTATTCCCCTCCGACCCAAGAGTGCCAGGCTCTCTGTCATGCCCTTAATATTACCAAAGTGGTCCATTTTTGGAAACCTGAAATGGAGGATGCGACTTACAGGGAGTGGAAGCAATTGGATTGGTGGCTACAAAGATGCAATCCCAATGGTAGTCACCACATGGAAGAAACCCTTCAGGAAAGAATCATAAAAATCCAGAGAGGACATGATAAAATCTGGTGGGGGTATTCAACCAAAGGAAACTTCAATACCAAGGAAGCTTATGGTTTTTGGGAAAAAAGAGAAATTGATCCAGAAGACGGTATATGGAAGAAAATATGGATATCAAATCCTTGGCCAAAGGTGGCTTGTTTTGTATGGTTAGTCATCTATCGCCGAATTGTCACTTGTGAAAACCTCCAAAAAAGAGGAATAGTTGGCCCCTCTCAATGTCCCCTATGCTCCAATGCCGAGGAAACTATGAATCATCTCCTGGATTCCTGTCAATTCTCTTCCTCCTTATGGGATTGGGGAGCGGACTTGTTCAGACGCACTAATAGGAAACAAGGGAATCCTAATCAGGCTGTAAAATATTGGGACACTAACGCTTTCAACAACAACATTGTTAATTCTGTGTGGCTCATGCTACCCAGTTTATTATTATGGGAGAAATGGAAGGAGTGCAACCAGCGAATATTCAGAGAAACAAGAACTACTACTCATGTTATTTGGAACAAAATTATGAATCACATTCAAGAAACGATCAAGATCACTCCCTGGTTGGATAAGGAATGGGAAGCCAATAATCATGAAGCAAGGATTCTGGAGCAGCTTGGTATAAATAAATCAGATTCTGGATGGACTCGCAAGCTAAAGAAATCCCCTAACTCCACAAGCCCCAACTTCTGTTCACCCCCCCCAGTTGGCTCCTTCAAGCTCAACTTTGACGGAGCTTCCAAAGGTAACCCGAGATCTGTTGGATTCGAGGGTGTCTTTCAGAACCATAATGGCCAAATCCTGTACATTTTTCATGGTCATATCGGATAGGACATGAACAACATGACCGAACTAGAATTTATTCTTCAGGGATTAAAGATAGCAGAAGTTAAAAGTTGGGAACCACTCATAGCATAAGGGGACTCGAAGTTGATAATCCATATGGCTAAAAAATTACAACTTGGGCGCCTCCCAGAATAGGTCACGGATAGTTGGATACTGGCATATAGGGTGGAAGAACTCAGAACCATTCTTCGCAACCCCCATGCTTGGTATTTCAACCACGTTAGGATAGATGGGAACAAAGTGGATGACACCTTGGAAAACGTCGGAGTCAATTCCCCTCACAAAATCCGAGAAGGTCCCCTGTCACTCTTTATGATGGATCTATAGAATAAGGCTCTAGGAGATGTTGAACCCGTGCAAGCGTGGAGAGAACATCGCAATGACTACAGGATCATGCATAAGAAGGTGGATCTCATCACTCTGAAACTGGGAATTCCACTAGATCCTCCTCTCAACCAGTCTTCTGTCATCCCGCGAAGTGGATCTGGAAGTCTTGTGTGTCGAGGTATGGGGATCAGAGATCCAACTGGTGCCACCGCCAACATGCCCGAGTGCACGGCAAACCGCCCTACTCCGTGGATTGGACGCCAATATTTCTATCTGGCACGGTGCTTCTCTATTTCGGCCTTATGTTGTCTCCAGTTTATTTCAGAAATTATGACTTATGTCTTTTTTTATGTTAATCATTGTTTTGGATGTAATTTGGGTAGGAGGGTTAATTGTCCAGACATTCCTTTTTGCAAACAGTCTGGTTTTTGTAATTGGTACAACAGTAGATTATAGAAAAGGGAATTCTGACCCTTTTTTGGGCTTTTGTAAGGGATAGTTGTTGCGATAGATCTCTCAGGAAGAATAGGTAGTCGGTCATCAGAGTGTTTTTTAAGCTATGTAATCTTGAAGCTATGTACCCTTTGAAGAAATGTTAATATGAAATGCTTTTACTTATAAAAATAAAAAATTTAAAAAATCTTATTAATTTAGTTCAGAAGATAATAGGATAACTCATGACTAATTGTGTATCGTGAAGAAGATAATAAATTTACTATGCAATGATATACACAACGAGATATAATATCAATTTCATATAAAATAATGATAAATTAGATTTTTTCATTTGATCCTTTAAGTTTTTTTTCTTCTTTTTACATTTGGAGAGATTGAAAAAAAATATAATTTGCTAATGAGAATGCGTAATTGTTGTGTTTAAATTTTAAGATAAAAAATATGACTTCAGCTATAATAAAATAAAAAACAATACTTTTCCTTGTTATTTCAATTTATATTGAATGTGAAGGTGAAATGAATTATTAAAACAATTTGTTTTATTTTGAGATCATAACATACGGTTTGTGTTATTATTCTTTTATGTGTAAGTTTTATTTGTTGAACATAATACTTATTATCTTGAGTTAGAACACTTATTAGAAGAGTTATGAGATTAAAAGTCTTTGTATTTAATTTATTTGGGGAGTTTGTGGGCATAATGTTTTTGTTCAAAGTTTTTTTTTTTTTTTTTTTGGAGATTACCTTTCGGTGAATAGGTAAAGGATTTAATTTTTCTTAGAAGAGGTACACAATCTTTCCCAATGCAAATTAAGCCGTTCAAGATATTTATGTTAGCTAACTTTACCATTCTAATCTCATTAATAATGGAAAAGCAAATCCACATGCTTATGAACATGATTCATATGCTTGTTAGTAGAAACTTGTATATTAACAAATAAGTGTAGAGATCATTGTACAAACATTTTTTTTATTTCCATCCTCGTTAGCATTCACAATAATTTCATTACTTCCTTTTGGCAGTTAGTATAGTCTAGTTATTGTTTATTACTAAGGGGCAATAGTGACTAGATTGGGTCCTTGAGCACAATATTGATCAGATTACATGCTTAAGGGAATTAGTGTGATGATTAAGTTTCATGTATATTGGGGTAGTAATTATATTGCATCTGTAAGAGAAATAGTGATTAGGTTTCATGCATGGAGATAATACTGATTAGGTTGCAAGCTTTTCTACATAAGGGCAATATTGGTTAATTCACATGCCTGACTATAGCAATGATTAGGGTGCATGGAAAAGAGAATTACATGTCTAAATGAAACAATGAGTAAATTTGTTGCATGCATAGGGGTGGTAGTGATTAGATTGCATGCATAGAGGCAACTAAGCTAGTGATTAAAATGGTTGGACAAATAGAGGTAATAGGGATGAGATTACCTACCTCAAGGAAATATCACTATGATTAGTGATTTCAAATGGATCCAAAACAAAAGTGAATGGTTAAAGAGACTTAATACACCCATGCAATCGACAAAAAATGAGGGCTGCAGAAAAAATGGACAATGCAAACACAAAGCACAAGAAGACAAGAATGCGAGGAACTTTGAAGATGAACATTATCAACAAAGGAAGAAATACAAGAGAAATTTGGGGAATTCAAAATCAAAAGACAAGGACACTTGAATTCCCATCTACCCCATTGTTGTCTATATCCCCTACCAAATCAACTCAAAAGGGTATTTTGGTAGAGAGTAGAGGATGAAGATGAGGATTTTGGCTATTTAAATTATGGAATGGTCGATAGAGAAAGCCATTCAACAATTGTGGAGAATAAGACTGAGAAAGACATTCAAATTCTAGTTTTCTTGTTTGGGTTTCCACTGTAAATACTATTTTCATTGTGTCTTGAATTGTTGTGGGCATGCTAATTTTTGTTCTATTCTTGCATTCTATTGGGCTAAAGAATCAATTTCACAACTAATTTATGTGAAATACCTGTCTTTCTTAGTCTGAAATCTTGTATCTATTGCCTGGGTGGAGATCCTTGTTGATGTATTTGTAACTTCGAAAGATATTCACTTGTATATTGTATGTATTACATTTGTACTTTATTGTATCCCCAACGGAGATGTATTATTCCTCTGATTGGAAGTGTTGTCATTTGTACTTGCAAGTGTCGCAAGTTATATTATAAGTGTCGCAACTTATATTTGATGGATTATTAAACCACCTTGGTGGGGTCGGACCTGTATGAGTTATGTGGGTTAAAGGGTTATTAGACCACCTTGGTGGGGTCGGCCATGTATGAGTCATGTGGGTTAAAGGGTTATTAGACCACCCTAGTGGGTTTGTCAAGTGGTAATGGGTTATTAGACTCTCCTAAGGGAGGTCGGCCCAGTTAGAGTAAAAAGCAAGTAAAGCTAAAGTATAAATAGAGAGGAGCACCTCTCTATTTATTCATTCACACATTCACTCACTTCGCATTAGTGAGAGAGAGGAGGAATGCACACAAGTGGAAGAGGAGTAGCTGCTGCAGACATTTATCTTTTGGGGATTCATCTTGGTGATCTTTGTATTGGTCCTTATTCTATCTCTAAGGAAGTTGCGGGGTTTTTCACCTTCTTGGTTTTCCCCGGTGAAATGCTTTGTGTCTCTTGTCTCTTGTCTCTTATGTTTGATATGTTGTACATGTTGTTCTCTGAGTTAAGATCCTAGATCATATTGAATTAAATGATGAAAAACTAACATGGTATCAAAGCTAGCCTGAAGGAAGGCATTGTATGGAATTTATGACACTTGTTGCACTTGCGACAAATTGGAAGCTAGGGCTTGATATAGAAAAAACCAGTCATCATGTCACTTTCGCTATACCTCAGTTTAGGCGAAAGTTCAGGATCTAAAAATTTTACAAGACAAATATGAAATGTTCATGTACCTTGTATATAAAGCTCAGCCTCAAATTCGTTGTACTTTCTAAAAAACGTTTCAGTTAGAGCACGGAATGTAGTTTCACAAGTCCTCTTTTCAGAGGCCAAAGTTGAAACAGTGACATGTGGAACTCCATACAAGTTCGCTATGCTGTTTCATCCCATAAACAGGTCATGTTGCGACACTTACAATATATCTCTCATGGAGAATCCATTTGAGGTAAGATCTATGGGGTTGTAAAGATGACAGGTCATTCTACGACAGGCCAATGTTTCAGACCCTGAGGATCCAAAATTTCAGAGATGCATCAGAAACAATATGGCATATATTTCTGTCAAATCAGAATTGGATTCTGAGCACCTTCGTTTTGGCTTGTCACTGCTACGGGAAATTAGGGTTTCCACAAAAGTTGGAATTTTTGGAATCTGACACCACGGATGGATGCTCCTCATCAAAATTGAAATTTAGAGACCAAGATCAAATTTTTTGGTTGGGTAGAACCCCGGGCTCCATCAAACCCTAGTTCGGTATTTTTACCAGAAAACCAAAATTTGACAGAAGCTGCAGATCCGAAACTTTCAAAGTCAACTTTGAGGGGTCAAATTTTGGAGATTTCAAAATTGAAGTATACCAGCTTGATCAGCTCAGCAAGGCACATATTTTCATCCAATTAGAAGTTTGAAATTCAAAGTTTGAATTTTTAGGGTTTCTCTAACAAACCCTAATCTAGCTCCAGATCCAGTTTCAACAAATCAAAGTGGATTGGGTTAATCCTAGAAAAGAATGAATTGGACACCTGCATAAGTGAAGAAGTTCCAGTCTTAGAGGGATATGAGGCTAAGGCATTACATAAGAAGACTACAAGTAATCCCGAAGGTATGACTTGAGGAGATACAGGGATGTTTTGAAATCTGTTCATGATTAAGTTTATGATATGTTTGTCTTCATATTATTGAGGTTAGTACAATCTTGATTAAATTTAGACTTGTCTTATCACCTTAGTAAAAGTATGAATGCATGTGAATGATAGAAGACATTCATTGATTAGGGTTATGACACTTATGATTGTACTAATGCACTGTGGTGTTGTATGAGGATGATGTTGTCCACTAACATGAAAGGTACATCAAGAAAGACAAATCAAGTTCTAGATCAAGAACATATGACCATGGTGACATGAAGACAAAGACTCATCCATAAGCCATTGATCACATAGAATCTCTACTTATGAGGTATGTATAATTTGGTTCTATAATGCTTAACTTATGAGACATGCAGGTTACTAGCACGAGGCCTCTAAATCATTGAAGAGAACAAAGAAGACATTGTTTGGGTATGTTATACATAACTCACAAACATGATAATCCAGGTATATTTTTCCCATATCAAGTTAGAATCCTACCTTGTGTTAGGATCTCATATAAGTATCCTTTTGTATGATTGATAATGATTATTCATGAAGCTATAGGTTTGAGTAATCACGCTTCTTACTTTGATTGATGATATGACAAACCAGAAAAGTCCTATGGTCAAATAAGAATATGCATGAGTAAAAGAAGTCCTCCCTGAAACATTGAATACTAACGCTTGTGATAAATTACCTGTGTATTAAATGACCATGACCATACATGTTTAAGATTATTTAGAATCATAATGTTTTGATAGTATTGAGATTATACTAATGAATGTATGATTATGTATGAGATCTTGAGGATGACACAATGATGACACTAGTGCACACTTAAGCATGCATAGTGGTCTAGGATGGATAGAAGTTCAAAGACATATAATCATGATGATATCATAAAGGAAGCAAAGATCAAGAGGGAGCACACTCCAGTAGTTCCTGCAAGGAAGCAAATATTGAGAGGGAGTCCACCCAACAACCAAACAAAGATAAGTATTTGAATTATCATTTATTATATATATGATTACCTAAATGATGTTGTCCAGTCATGTACATATTTATGTTCCTAGATTTAGGATGAATACTATGCATATTAGAAAAGTTGCATTAATGAACAAGATACTACTAATATGCAAGTAATGGGTAAGTGGCCTATGGTACTGTACAACATTCCATTGCTACTTATCTAGAATGAAACCTCTTTGCTGACATGTTGGGAGTTGTGCACACTCTTAACAAATGTTCTTGTAGAGATGGAAGGCATCGAGAAAGTTACCGTGTGAATATGGGATATGGATGAATGTTGTATTGAAGCATTGGCTAAGATAATTGCATGCCTGTATGACATATGTCCTTATGTGTAATATTTTGTTCTGAAAACTATGAGATGTTTCTAATCATGCAATTGAATTTGACTTGTAGGAAAGATCGTGTACAATAACCTACAAAAGAAGGACAACGACATTTTTTCCAGCGATGAAGTTTAGAAAACTACCTATTGAAGATATTGAAGATCTGAAGTTCCCAAGATCCGAGATGCAATAATGGAAGGATGCCATGATCGAAGAATACCAGTTGATCATGAAGAATGATGTTTGGGATGTGGTCCCAAGACCAGAAGGGAAGTCTGTTGTGACTTCCAAGTGGATCTATAAGATCAAGCATGTTGCAGATGGTAGCATAGAGAAATACAAGGCAAGGTTTGTGGCTCCTGGCTTCTCCCAGAAAGAAGGGATAGATTATGAAGATAATTTTTCACTTCCATCAGAACAGTACTTTCTCTGGCTGCAGTAATGAAGTGGAAGATACACCAGATGGATGTCAAGACAGCTTTCTTGAATGGTGTAGTCGAAGAGGAAGTGTATTTTGAGCAGCCACTCGGTTTTGAAACATGTGACAGGGAGTCATATGTGTGTAGATTGAAGAAAGCCTTGTATGGCTTTAAGCAAGCACCCAGGATATGGTACGGCAGGATAGACAACTTCCTATACAGTTTGGGCTTTACCAAGAGTAAAGCGGATTCCAACCTTTACTACAAGGTTGAGGAAGGAAATCAAGTGATACTCCTATTGTATGTGGATGACCTGTTTGTTACAGTTGAGGATAGATTGATTTCCGACATGAAGAGGAAGCTTGCTTCCAAGTTCGAGCTGAAGGACTTGGGTATGATGCATTACTTTCTAGGTATGGAGGTGTGGCAGAGTGCAGATGGGATCTTCCTTGGACAAGGGAAGTATGCAGTGAGATCCTGAATCGGTTCGGGATTATGGACTGCAAGGCCATGGCCACACCTATGGCATCGAACCTGAATCTATTGAGTGATGCTTCATCGGAGTTGGTTGATGCCACGATGTATCGTCAGATGATTGGCTCCTTGATGTACATGATGAACACAAGACCGGATATTTGCTTTGCGGTGAACACCTTGAGTCAGTTCCTGACAGATCTTAGACATGTTCACCTGATTGCTGTAAAGCATATTCTGAGGTACCTGAAGGGTACGATTGACTATGGGCTCAAGTATGATGAAAATCAAAAGTTTAAACTGGAGGGTTATGTTGATTCAGATTGGGCAGGCAGTGTTGCAGATAGGAAGATCACTTCAGGGTGCTGCTTCAGTATGGGATCAGGTGTGATCTCTTGGTTTAGCAGGAAGCAATCTTGCATAGCATTGAGTACAGCCGAAGCAGAGTATGTCGCAGGTTGTTCGGCTAGTTGTGAGGCAGTATGGCTAAGGAAGCTACTGTCTGATTGATTTGATATTCAATTGGATGCTACTTGTATCTATTGTGACAACCAGAGTTGTGTGAAGTTATCTGAGAACCCAGTGTTCCATGACAAGTCAAAGCACATCGAGATCAAATATCACTATATCAGGGATATGGTGTAGAGAGGAGCAGTGAAGCTCCAGTATGTTGCGACAGATGAGTAGATTGCAAATGTGTTTACCAAACCACTGGCTAGAGTGAAGTTAGAGTACTTCAGAGAGAGGCTTGGTGTTCTTCAGATAGAAAATACTTCGAGGAGGAAGTGATGGGACACATTTGCAGGAGCCATTCCAAGAATGGTGGTAGGAGGATCCTTCCCATGGTTGTGGATGTAAGTGTTGTGTGATGAGCATCAGGTGATGCTCTGGATTCTGCTATGTATGATGATGATCAAGTTGATCTTGTCTGATGAGCATCAAGACAATGCTCTAGATGATATGCATCAGGTGGATGCTATGACGATGATTAGGATGATCATGCAATGATGATATGCATTAGGGTGATGCTATATGTGATGATGATCAGGATGATCATCTGATGATGATATGCATGAGGATGATGCTATGATGATGATCAGGATGATCATGTGTGATGAGCATCAGGTCGATGCTTCAGATGATGTGCACCAAGATGATGCACTATATGATGATCAGTATGATGATGAGCTTCAGGATGATGCTCCATGCAAAGAAGATGATCAGTGGGATCATGAGTATCAGGATGATACTCCGTGGCCATGGAAAGGTTGTGCAGTAGCATGTAATCAACCCTCGAGATCCGGACAGGTTGTTTTAGGCACGTAAAAGTCATGGGATGCTCTTTAGAGATCTTGCAGGTCACAAGACACTCTTTTAAGGTTTTGCTAGACCACACGTAATCAGTTCTGGAGATCCAGACAGGTTGTGCTAGTCACGTAAAATTCCTGGGATGCTCTTTAGAGATCTTGCAGGTCGCAAGACACTCTTTTAAGGTTTTGTGGAGACCACATGTAATCAGTCCTGGAGATCCAGACACGTTGTGCTAGTCACGTAAAAGTCCTGGGATGCTCTTTAGAGATCTTGCAGGTCGCAAGACACTCTTTTAATGTTTTGTGGAGATCACATGTAAAAGTCCTGGGAGATCCGATAGGTTGAGCAGTGAGCTCATAATCAATCCTGGGATGCTCTTTCGAGGTTTTGTTGACGCACGTAATCAGCCCTGAGAATTCCACAAGATGGCATGCTTGCAGAGATGATGAACACCTACAAGAGGCTAGGCCTACATCCAACATGAAAAAGGGTTGGCTCTGTAGAAATTCCTATGATGAGAAGAATTGAGAGATAGCACCAGTGATCGAGATGTCGAGTATAGAAGCAGTGACGATGATGCTCCGTGATCCAGTGATGATGATCCAGCTCTAGAATTGAAGACTTGTGCTTATATGTATTGATGACATGTGTCAAGAGAATACCTTCCTAGTTAAGAGGGAGTGTTGATGTATTTGTAACTTCGGAAGATATTCACTTGTATATTGTATGTATTACATTTGTACTTTATTGTATCCCCAATGGAGATGTATTATTCCTCTGATTGGAAGTGTCGTCATTTGCACTTGCAAGTGTCTCAAGTTATATTATAAGTGTCGTAACTTATATTTGATGGGTTATTAGACCATCTTGGTGGGGTCGGCCTTGTATGAGTCATGTGGGTTAAAGGGTTATTAGACCACCTTGGTGGGGACGACCCTGTATGAGTCATGTGGGTTAAAGGGTTACTAGACCACCCTAGTGGGTTCAGCCCAGTTTCAAGTGGTAATGGGTTATTAGACTATCCTAAGGGAGGTGGACCCAGTTAGAGTAAAAGGCAAGTAAAGGTAAAGTATAAATAGAGAGGAGCACCTCTCTACTTATTCATTCACACACTCACTCACTTCGCATTAGTGAGAGATAGGAGGAATGCGCACAAGTGGAGGAGGAGTAGCTGCTGTAGAAATTTATCTTTTGGGGATTCATCTTGGTGATCTTTGTATTGGTTCTTATTCTATCTCCGAGGAAGTTGCGGGGTTTTTCACCTTCTTGGTTTTCCCCGGTGAAATGCTTTGTGTCTCTTGTCTCTTGTCTCTTATGTTTGATATGTTGTACATGTTGTTCTCTGAGTTAAGATCCTGGATCATATTGAATTAAATGATGAAAAACTAACAATCCTAGATCGTTTATTTTAGAGTCAAAGAATATATATGGTGGAAGGAATAGAGTCATTGGGTTATAGTTTCCATTTCTAGTTTCTCTTTTGGAAATATGTACACATTCCTCCACTAACTATCTATTACAGCCATAGGAGACTGTACACATTTCTCTTCACTCATTTTTTTGGAATTTTAATTAATTGCAATTGCCACATATCTAATTGGTCATTGATTCCCCATAAATCTAAATTATTCTAATTTAATTACTAGTTGTCATCTAAAACACTACTCTCCATTTGATTGAATTGTTGGCTATTGCTAGCTATGTTATGTCTCTAATAAATTGAAATGTTAGGTACCATAGGCTTGTTCTCTTAGGGAACCATCAGTGACAACCCATATTATTATTGTGTCCTCAATTCAAAATGTAGGGAATTTTATACATTACAAACAAAATATATTTTCAAGCAATTCACCCTCTTACTGAGCACTTTGTTTGTTACCTTCTATGGTCCACATATAGCCATAAAATAACATATATTGTATTGGTTTAGTGATAAACATTGTGGAAAAGGAGTGATATTACTCATATCATTGTTGGGATTTATATGGTATAGTAGGTGTGTTATTAATGTAATTATGATAACATGACAAGAACAAATTGTTTTTCATATTGAATATTGCTTGAATATTGTTTTTCATTGTGAAGAGAGAGAGAGAGAGAGAGAGAGAGAGAGAGAGAGAGATGCTTTATTGAATGTTAGGATGGAATATTGACATGTGGGTGGTGTGGTTTACCTCCAATATGTGCATTTAGAAGCATTTTTTAATATTTTAGTTGATAAGGGGATTTGTATGTTGGTTTGTACATCAAGCAACCTTGGGTAACTTGTTTTAGCATTGGGAATGGGATTTGACTTAACTTAGATGTATAGAAATTGTTTATATGCAAAAGCAATGCATCTGAATAAAGTAACAAGCATCTCATTAATTACTTGATTTAAGAATGGAAATGATTTATGATGTGCATATCACTTGAGGAGATTTACATATCCATACATTACATATGTGAACATTTGCAATAGGGTGCTTAAATTATTTCCCTCAAATTTGTTTTGAGAGTGTGTGTCATTCAAATGGAAAATGAAATTCAAGCACAATTGGTTCAGTCAAGGGAACATCTAAAATCCATAGTGCAGCAATATGTAATATTCACTAATACAAAATGGATAATTAGTCTTTAGAAAAACAACTAGAATTTGGATATAAACGACTATTTTTTTGGTGGCAACTAATGGTAATAAATTAGCAGTCTCTTTTCAACCGACTAACTTAGTCGTATATCACTTAGTCAATAATTAACCAATTAATGACTAAGTGATATACGACTAAGTTAATTGGGTGAAAAGAGACTTCTATTTTGTTACCATTAGTCACTGCCTAAAAAATAGTAATTTATATCAAAATTCTTTTTTTTTCTTAGTCACTAATTATCCATTTTGTACTAGTGATTGTTGACTGGGGCTTCCAAGGTACCAACAATCTTATTATTTCCTATGGGTTGGAGGGTGGGAGCATGGAAATATGGAAAAAAAGGAATGGACAAATCAATAGAAGAACCACATTAAAATTCTATTTAGAAGGGGATTTTAGAATGTTGATCTAGAAGCTTGTGTGATTAGAGACATCATTTGTGCCTTTTCTAAGAGGTGTAGCTGTTAGATTCCTTTTCTTGATAGGTTAAAATACAAAAATATCATGAAATTCAAAGACATCATACACTCTACTCACCTCATGTGCATCATATCTATCAAAATGAAAGTTAATTTTTATTCTTTCCATCCATGATATCTATAGAAAAATATAGCTGACATTATCCCTTTTAAGTTGCATTTTTTCATATTAAAGAAAGGGAAGAAAAATGCTTAATTAACAAATGGGACTATGTATTCAGTGGCAAAAAGGATATCAATCAAAACAATATTCAAAATTCTAGAATCCACATGTGGTAAAATGTATACAATAGTCCAGACAAACTGCCTTTATTTATTAATGCATTATACTTTGTTCCCATCTTACTCTATTTCATGTTCACCTTGTTTAACCTTACCAACCAGAGCAAATAACATAATAAAAATATATTATCATCTATTGAATAAAGGATAGACCAATATACAATGACAACAATTATTAAAATGATATCCAATGTCCTCTCACACAAGTATAATAATTCCATACAATGGTGGCTTTATGCAAGATGATAAAAAACAACAAGATGAAAATATTAACTTTGGTTAATTGCTTTGAATTAATGATAGCCAAGCTTCATCTTGAACTTTGCACAAAAAGATGAGTTAATTTTAGGAGAAAATAGAACACTTGCACCAACACTTCATCATGTGCATAATATGCATATTCCTTTTCACATCATCCAGTGATTTTTCATCTTCCAATTGGGTGTGTTCATATATTGTGCTGCTATTTCACCAAAATTTAGAAGAATCCCATAGAAAATTGGGTGTAACATAAAAGTCCCATACAGGTACAAGGCCTGAATATACAATTACCTTTATAAAACTCATAAGCAAAGCTACGTGTTTAGTACATCCATGATAGGAGCTGAAAATTGCCTTATTAAATCAAATTATCAAGAGAATCCCAGATAGGCTTTATAAAACTCATAAGCAAAGCTACGTGTTTAATACATCCATGGTAGGAGCTGAAAATTTCCTTATTAAATCAAATTATCAAAAGAATCCCAGATAGGCTGTTAGTAATTAATATACAAGGTCGGTTCTAAATGGGAGGGTGGTTCATAGGAAGGAAAACGTGAACATTAATTAAACATAGATATAGGATAGATATAGGATATTATATAGTACATAAAGGATGTCCCTCGAAAATTTGTTAAGCTAACATGTGTTGTATGTTTACGGATTCATACAGTTTGCAACCATCAAACATCATATTTTTGAAGTAAATGTATACAATCTAAAAAATTATTGACAAAAAATGAATAGTTTAATGGTCATCATTATGAAGTATGAAACTTGGAAAAAATGAATTTCATCTAATGGCCACGCATTAATTTCATACATATATGTTATATCTTAAAATTGAATTCAAAAGTTAGCCTAAAAAGGATAGTCAAAGAGGAATGACAAAGGTTGAAATGCCATTGTAGCCACTACGAAATAAAAAAATTCCAGTATTATTAACGATATATATAGGGACTAATTTTGTTCTAGGTGCACATTCTAAAAGGAAAATAGCACAAACATTGATAGGCCTCCTTTCAAAACATATGATTTCAGTTGCGGGAGAAAAAGGATGGCGTGCTTTTGCTGCAGATCTTGAGACACACATGTGTTACACATAACTGTTGAGATCAAGCACTCACATGTTGGAAGAATCATTGAAGTTGCATATGACTATTGCTTTCCAAGCCATAACAAACCTAAACAGTTAATTTTCTTCTCTTGGGTAACATCTACAAACACATTCAACCTCTATGAATGGAAGTCATATAGGATCAAACCTTGACATCCAACAATTACTAAGTAGATCCCATGTTGTCTAGTTGCTACATGTAACAATGTCCAGTTTTGAGAAATATACAATGCATGTTCCAAAAAAAAAAAAATCTATAAGCTTGTCAATCATCATTCTTTCATTTAAAACACATATCTACAATACAAAATTGAATGCCTCATATATAAACCAAAAAGAAAACATGGAAAAGAGATAGATTCCACTTAACTGGAAGAAAAAGTTGTTTAATTTTAAGCTCATCGTTATCATCCTATTGCACAATAAGCACACGGTATTCAACATAAATCACTTGTCGCTTATGTGTGGCACCTGAAATGCCTCCATTTAGACAACATTTTCCAAAGGGAAATGCAAGAAACCTCTTTGTAGGAATTTGTTCAACTTCATAAAGTCGATACCCATAATCATCTCATCCCATACAGGAAACACCAGCAACCAAAGGTTCACATTCATATTACTAGCCTAATTTAGCATTGAAGATGAAGTAGAAATTATGTTAATTTGACAAAGAATGCACATCAAACAACCAAAAAAGTGGATTGAGTTACGTTGTTCCAATTAGAGATATAAGATACAAATCTTTAACAAAGATTGTAAATTAACACTTCATAAATCCTCAATTAAAATGAACTTAATGATTTGATCTCAATGAATGGTTTGATAAATCAGTGGGAGTTTATAAATTTGACTCAAACCAGATTTAGAATCCTCATACAGCACTACTTCAAATTTAAAACCAAGCATTCTCCAAATTTAAAGTTTTGCTAGGAATAAGTCAAAATCATGATTGGGAAAATTATTTTCTAATTCCCTCTTCTTCGATAGTTAGAACTTATATATGAATTTTATAGGAAGTCATTAAGGGCGAGTTATTTTCACCAATTAAACTCACGAATTCCAAAAAAAAGAATATATGTATATGTATATGCATATGTATGTGTGTATGTGTATGCATACGCATATAGCGTACACATACGCGTACAACATACGTGTACACATACACGTACACGTACACGCACACACATAAACATATATATGGCAAATTATTAAGGGTGAGTTATTTTCGCTAGTTAAACTCACAAATTCAAAATATATATATATATATGTTTGTATGTGTGTGTGAATATATATATATATATATATTGGAACCGAAACCATATAACCTCTAAGATAGGTATAATATCGTGCATATGTTCCTTGAAATAGATTAAATCAACAAAGCAGCCTCTACTATAAAGCAATAATAATAGCTAATCCCTTGATATTATTTTAGAATGCTTGAAATGATGTTTGAAAAATGAGACCAAAAAATGGATAATATATCTAGATGCACACGAATGAGGGAAAAGGATGAGGAGAATAGAACTTGTGCTATATTGGACCTTCAGTTGCAAAGAGTAAAGTTATCAGATCCTTCAAATTTGCTTCAATCGGTCAACCTCCTATAGATGTATACATCCCAGTTTGTTTATCTTCTGCTTTACCAGTTTGTTTCTCTTCTACTTTACCAGTTTGTTTCTCTTCTACTTTTCCATATTCATTGTTATGATTATGCTCTTTTCCTTTTTTGTTTTGAACATATGATCTAAGACCTATTCCTTGTTTTAGAACATCTATTTCTTCTTCCTCTATATTTTTCCAGTCTCGTTTTTCTCGTAAAAACAATTTTCCTGGTACGAGCTTCGATTTAGTGTCATATATATTCTTGATTTCCAAAAGTTCTGGGAAACGAAATGCAACTACAAATCATTTAACAAATCTAGAAATGAAAAGAAGAAATCCTAGATCTTTAAGATACAAGTCATTGACTGGGTATCAGGTTCTAAAATATCAAGGAGATCTTAACACTCTTTCACTAGCATCTATCTCATTCTCATTGTGTTGGCTAGATCTAATCTAGTGACACAATATTTGGTAGCAGACATTGATATATGTGTTGGCTATATCTAAACTAGCATTGCGATCTTTAGGAACAACCATTTATATGTGTTGGGTAGATATCAAATCTCCTTCCAGTTGAGCATGTGGGGATTACAAACCGGTCAACCGTCTAATCTCTGTATTTTTATTAGATATCAAAGTGGCCCAGTCATGCTTGGGATTGCATTGATAGGACCAACCAAATCCTTCGCTCTCTTCAAAGTCATGAGAAAACTTGGAAGCATAAACAAGTAACTTTTGGGGGACACAACCACGAAGTACACACCTACACAAAAGAAATCATGTGAAGCATTCTAGATATCCCACCTTTGCACATGTCGAGAGAATGATAGAGATGAGGAAGGGATCATGTTCGATTCCTATCAACTACATTTCGTCAAACAGTTCCAAGGCTTCTTCCATGGTCCCTTGCTTGGCATAAGCTACAATATTCACTGTCAACAAGACCGCATCCCTATCAGACATTTGATCAAAGACTTTGCGAGCCTCAACCACAATTCCACACTTGGCATACATGTTGGCAAGCACGTTTTCTAGGATTCAACCCGTTAGAATGAGAAAGTTAGTGTATGGAACAATTGAAACATATTGCAACTTGCTAGTTCAAAAACATGAATTTGTTCCCTCTATTTGTTTATTTTCCCTCTTGTTCTCTTTTTTTTTTACTAAATTATTTTTTCTAAAATGTGGAAGCTTTCCCGCCAAAATGTTCATTGTATTTGTTTTGTTGTTTGTGTTCTTATTTTTTATTTTTTATTTGTTAATATTAATATATTACCTATAATAACTAGATTATATTAATATTACATAGTATATAATATATTGACATATATATTTATATAAACCATAATGAACTATATATTAACTTTATATATTATTAACACATTATACACTATATAAATCAACTTATATATAACATATAACATATGATATATAATAATTATATTAATATTTACATAAATATAAAAATAGAGCGGTGGTCTTGTCATAAAGAAAGAGGTTTCTTTGATCTCAAAGGCTTATGTGGAGTCCTCTTTGGGAAAATGATGAGAACCGTCATTATTGTCATAATCATCGTGATGATCACTATAGTCAGCATCATTGTCATCATCATCATCACTATGATCATTCTCATCATCATCATCATCATCATCATTGTCATTGTCATCATCATCATCATTATCATCATCAGCAGCATCACCATCATTGTCATCATCATCACCATTGGTGTCACCACCATCATCACATAATCATGTAGTCATTATCTAGTCGTATGTTTTATCCCTAGACTATTAGTAGTTTACATTAGTCATTTTTAGTTGTGTCACTTAAAATTGCTCAAATTTAGTGGCATTTAACTTACTCAAATTTAGTGGCTTAACTTATAAAAACTATCGTGAATAAATGTTTTTGGTCATCTAGTCACTAATTACCCATCGTGACTAACGTTTTTTGGTCATGTAATCACTAACTACCCATTTTTATACTAGTGATTGGTGTAGGGTAAACCTGTAGGCATCCACCCATACATACATATTAATATTTGTAGAAAGCACTCTACTCTATGAGACATTGGTCTTAGCATTATAAAGCAAGTGTTGAAACCAAAACAAGAACCAAGACCATTCATGACTATTAGATAATAGTGAGCAAAGAAGTTTGCACTAAAACTACCAATAGTAGAGACCAAATTTAATTTCAATAGAATATTTATAATGGTGAAATGGACAAGCAATAAGCCTACCATTCATGGATCATAATGGAATTAGAGTAATTGAATCCTTGACATTGAATCACTACCAGTACTTTGAGGAGAAAACATACCCAAAATGGGTAAAGAACTAAAGAGAAATAGGTTAGAAGGCCCAAGGGCCATCAATGTTCAAATCCACAAGGAGAACAAACACTTGAAGGAGAAGGTACAAATGTTTGATCAAAGGATAATAAAGTTCGAAAATGACCTTGAGGTCTCTGCAAAAATTGTTTCCTTTTCTAAAGGATCTCTTTGTTGATTCACTGGTAGAAAAATGGGTGATTAATTACTACGTGACTAAAAACGTTAGTCACAATAGTGTTTTTAAGCTAAATATGAATAAATTTGAGCAACACAACTAAAAATAACTAATTAAATGACTAATTTAGTCACTGGATAAAAAATACAACTAAATAATAAGTCACACAAATAAAAATGACAAAAACAATGACTAATTACACCTATACACTAGCATTTCAATATCAATCACTTATTTGTCTTGCTCATTAACTACTACTTGATTATTATTCTCTTCATAAACATAGGATGATTTTCATTTCTAACAATCTCATATTCATTAATAAGAATCGGAGGTATAAGTTCAACCATATTAAGTAATACTAGTCCAAAACATTGATCTTATGAATGATATATGAGCCTTTGTGGAATTTTGGTTTGTGACTCAATGTACCCTTTAATCAATGTTCAAGGTCTCATCGCAATGAATCCTCCGTCCTTACAACCCTACATATCCAAGCCATCATGTGGATCCAACCATGCGCACAAGTAACCGTATTACTCTATCGCATCTCAACCATGAAGTCGTCTCTACACATCACCTACTCCATTTTGAGGTGCATGATAGGCATGTGGGATGACACTTGAAGGTAGGTTTCTAATGTCACTTGCATCTGAGTAAAAATATATAGTATATTTATTATATATATGATAGTTATTATGTATAATTAATACTATATAATAGTTATATATTTTAATATAGTATTATATTTTATATATGATATGATATTATTATATATTTAATATATAGTTATATTTTAATATATAAATATTATACATATATTAATGTTAGGCTTATATATAATTACATATAATAATATGAATTATTACCATAATATAATACTATTTATATACTATGTTAATGTTAATGTTAATATTAATATGATAATATATTAGTATGTTAGTATATTAATATGTTAGGCTTATATATAAATTTTAATATGAATATAATATGTTTTTAATATATAAATGTATTATATCAAATAAAATATAATGATATAAACAAATAGGAACCCGTGTCAACCCTTCTCTTTACTTTGTTAATATATTGTTGTTGGACGCATATGCTTTGTAAGTTGTCACGTAGTATTATATGTTCCATGGTATTGATCCATAGTATTGGACGCGTATTCTTTGTAAGTTGTCTTGTAGTATTATATGTTCCATCGTATTGATCCATAGTGTTGGACGCATAGACTTAGTATATAAGTACGTGTTGATGCAAATTAAGGCATCCATGAGTTATTTTATATTGAGCTTGCTCAAAGGAGGTTTCCCCCTCAACGTGGCCCGTGATCAATAAATCACAAGTGTGTTCTGTATTTCTGATATATCATGCATTTTCATTAATTAATTGCTAGAGGTTCCTGAAATTTGGTATCAGGGCACTTTCTTGGGCTCGTTGGGTGGAATTTCTTCCCAAAAAAACATCTGCATCTATATTGTTCCTTTTAATTACAGATTCGGATCTGGGAATAATCCATATCCGCTTAACTGAGGGAAGTACTTAGGCATAGCCCTAAAACTCATTGTGAGGAGTACCACAGGAACACCGAAGTAGCTGGACCATTGAGAGGACTTGCCAGCGAAAAAGGAAACAACCCCTACCTGGTTGACTAGTTCCCACCCATGAGGTAAACCAAGAGCTGTCGTTTGTGGCAAGCGGTTATCAGTTTTACCTGAGCCATGGAGTGAGGGGTACTGCCCCAATACGCAAGCCATCAGATAGCATTGGTGGTCGAGTGAATTCCCTGAACCATTAGGAATTCGAGCATACTTGGGATCCATATCTATTGCCAGCTGATAAATAGCAGATTACATATGTCCAGAACTGTTGCAGATCAAGTCCGAATAGTTGCGGATCCATTCCGGAGGAAAAAAAAAACTTTGTTTTTTCACCATATATTCTTGGTTTTAACTATGTTTCCCTTGAAATTTCACTGAAACCCCTACAATATCATTCGACATATTTTATTCATGAGGACCCTATCCCAAATTCCACTTTCCAAAGCTAGAAATCTCACATTTGTCTATTTTTAGGGTTTTCCATAACTTCTTCGATTTTCACCCAATCGCCTTCAAATTTTGCCACAGTTTTCATTTCCTATTTCTGCTTCTTTGTCCCTCTCTGACAAATTTTCCCATTCTTTCACCTCACTTTTGAAATCCCCATTTTCTGCTTCCCTGTCCATTCGAAAGTGTCCAAAACCTAGTCAAATCCCAATTACCCATCAAAGTTTTTCCCAAATCCAATTTTTTCTTTACTAAAGAAGTTTATGTTTTTATTTTTCTTAATACCCATTCAAAAAAAAAAAACTCTTGGTTATGGTTGTCACCCACGCAGGAGTAAAAACCATGGAGGAAGAACTTGCATCCCTCAAAACCAAACTTCAAGATCTGGATGAAAAATTTCTTGGCCTCCATCTTGAGCATTCAGCTATGACAATAAACAACAACGAGAGTCTTCTGCATACATAGGGTTCTCTTCTTCCAGCAATTTTCGTGGGACGAAGCTTGATTTTTCTCGCTTCAATGGTAATGATCCGACTAGATGGATATACCAAGCAGAACAATATTTCAGTCTGCATAATAATTTTGATGTCAACAAAGTTCCACTTGCATCCTTTCATTTGGAACGGGAAGCCCTTCAATGGTACCGTTGGTACATCAAGGCTCATGAAGAGCCAAAATGGATAGATTTTTGCCAACTCCTTTTGTAACGATTTGGTCCTAGTGCTTTTGATGACTTCACAGGAGCACTCACTAACTTTTCCAAATTGGCACTGTGAGAGAGTATCGGATGGAATTTGAGAAACTGGCCAATCACACAGAAGGATTTCCTGATGAATTCTACAGGAGTTTTTTTATCAGTGGTCTAAAGGATGCAATCCGATCTGAGGTTAAAATGCTCTGTCCCAACATAATGATGGAATCCCTAGGGTTGGATAAGTTGGCAGAGGATAAGAGCGTGGCCCAAAAGCACTCCAAATCCACTTTTGTTCCATTCGGAAATATGGTTTCCCAACAACCTCCCATCATGCCAGCTCCTCGACCAAATCCTATCAAGCATTTTTCTGAAGTAGTGATGCGGGAACGTAGAGAAAAAGGGCTTTGTTACAATTGTGATGAGAAATTCACTCAGGGACATAGATGTGTTGAGCAAAAGCTCTATCTCTTGGATGTAGATTCTTTTCCTGCCTCTGAAACTGGTGAAGAAGCTCCAGATACAATAGATGATTAGGTCAACATTCTGCAGCGGCCTGTTGACCCTCCGTTTCAGGACGACCACCAAGATATATCTCTCCATGCTTTAGCCAGTGTCACAACCCCACAAAAAATGTGGGTCAGGGGTTACTTTAAGAATCTCTCTCTTACAATACTCATTGATTCTGGTAGCACTCATAACTTCATTGACCCTCGGATTGCCAAATAGGATGACTGTTTTGTCCATCCTTGCTCCAAATTTGAAGTCATGATTGCCAATGGGGGCACCTTACCTTGCAAGGAGAAGTATTGCAATGTGTGTATCTCTATGGGAGATTATAACCTACGCTCCGACATGATTTCCTTGTCCTTAGGAGGATGTGATGTGGTTTTGGGAGCTCAATGGTTACACACACTTGGCCCCATCTTATGGGATTTTGCTGAACTTTGGATGCAGTTTTTAGTCAATGGGAAGAAACACACATTCATGGGCTTACAACCAGGGTCCCTCAATATCATCAGTTCACATCGCTTGGAAAATATCATTAAGAATAATTCACATGGTGTCATCGCTTAGTTCCATTCCATTCAGATGCACGCATCAACGGTCTCCACTACTCCTTTGGATCTACAACGAATTTTGGATAGATATGCAGGTGTCTTTGTTGAACCAGTGGGATTGCCACCTTCAAGACCAGAGGACCATTGTATTCATCTCCTTCCTGGAAGTGTTCCTCCCAACATCAGGCCCTATTTCTACCCATTTCACCGAAAAACACATATTGAGATGCTTGTTCGGGACTTACTGAAGCAAGGTATTATTCGCCCTAATACTAGTTCCTTTTCTTCACCAGCTCTTCTTGTCCAAAAAAAATATGAGTCATGGTGCCTTTGCATTGACTTCCAAGCACTTAATCACCTCACAATCAAGGATAAGTTTCCAATTCATGTTGTTGATGAGCTTCTTGATGAGCTTCATGGTGCTCATTTTTTCTCCAAGTTGGATCTTCATTCTGGGTATCACCAAATTCAGGTTCAGGAGGATGATATCCCTAAAACAGCTTTCCGCACACATGATGGCCACTATGAGTTTTTTTTCATGCCCTTTGGCCTCACTAGTGCTCCTTCCACATTCCAGGAATTGATGAATAAAATATTCCATCCCTACTTGTGGAAATTCATTCTGGTCTTCTTTGATGATATCCTCATCTATAGTAAAACATGGGTTGAGCATCTTCAATATATGGATCTTGTAATGCAAATTTTCTCTGATCATCATCTCCACGCCAAACAGTCTAAATGTGTTTTTGGACAGGAGGAACTAGATTATCTCAGGCATATTATTTCAGCACAAGGGGTTTGTGTGGATCCTACCAAAATAGATGCCATGAAAAATTGGCCGCATCCTCGGACACTCAAGAGCCTTCATGGTTTTTTGGGATTGACTGGCTACTACCGCAAGTTTGTCAAGGATTATGGGAAGATTGCAACTCCATTAACTGCTCTATTGAAAAAGGATTCTTTTACATGGACACATGCTACTGAGTGTGCATTTGACAAACTGAAACAAGGTATGTGTACTACACATGTTCTAGCTGTGCCCAAATTTTCCAATCCCTTCACTATTGAGAGTAATGCTTGCGACAAAAGACTTGGTGTTTTTCTCCTTCAATATGAACATCCCATTGCGTTCACTAGCAAAACCCTTTCTGGTAAGAATTTAGCCGCCTCTACATATGAGAAGGAAATGATGGCTATTTTGCATGCAGTACAGAAGTGGCAACCATACCTATTAGGGAATCATTTATGCATCAAGACTGATCACCAGAGTCTAAAATATTTCTTGGAACAACAGGTCTCCTCCCCGACACAATAGAAATGGGTTAGAAAACTCATGGGTTATAACTATGAAATCACTTACAAGAAGGGTAAGGACAATCTTGTGGCGGATGCTCTTTCTTGCACATTTGATGACCAAGTTTCTCTTTCAGCTATTTCTATGCATGTTCCAAATTGTTTGCAATCTGTTCAACAAGGCTATGTCAATGAATCCTCATTATCTCAAATCATCCAACAGTCAGACAACAACCCTTCTATTGTATTGCATTACTCTTGGTATGGTGCTTCCCTGTGATATAAGGGTCGCCTACTGCTTCCCCAGAGCACAGATCTTCAATAGGATGTCTTCTATGAACTCCATGCTTCTCCATCAGAAGGGCACTCTGGGTTTCTCAAAACGTATGAGTGGGAACGATGTAACTTATTTTGGCATGGAATGAAAAGGACAATTCAACAAATGGTGGTTGAATGTGATACCTTCCAGCACAACAAAAGTGAAACAACATTCCTTCTGGGATTGCTCGAACCCTTTCCCATCCCTACACGTATTTGGATAGATATTTCTATGGATTTCATTGAAGGGATCCCTAAATCTAGAGGGAATATAGTGATTTTGGTTGTGGTTTATCAGCTCTCTAAATATAGTCATTTTTGTGCCCTCGGCCATCCCTAAACCGCCTTCTCAATCGCACAAATTTTCATGGACCAAATCTTTCATCTTCATGGAATCCCTTCTTCCATTGTCACGGATCGCAATGCAACTTTCACCAGTCATTTTTGGACAGAACTATTTCGCCACAAGGGAACCAAACTGAAGATGAGTTCAAGGTATCACCCACAAACAAATGGTCAAACTGAAATTATCAATAAATGTTTGGAAACTTATCTTCGTTGCTTCACCTCTGAACAACAACATCAATGGGCAAAGTGGCTCCCTCTCGTTGAATGGTGGTACAATACCTCCTACCACACTTCATCTAAAATGACTCCATATGAAGCAGTCTATGGTCAAGCACCGCTATTTCTTCTTCCATACACCCCCAGTAGTTCACCAAATCGGGAATTTGACACGGTTCTTCAAAACTGCGATCATATTCTTCGCATTTTGTAGGACAATCTTCACATGGCAAGAAATCTAATGAAACAACAAGCCGATCAGCATCGTTCTGAGCGTACTTTTCAAGCAGGTGATATGTTTTTTCTTCATCTACAGCCTTACAAGAAATCCTCCATGAAACTCAAAAGGCGTCATAAGTTAACTCCAAATTTCTATGGGACATATAAGGTTCTTCAGAAGATTGGGCCTGTTTCTTATAAATTGGAATTTCCTCCTTCCCACATTCATCTAGTATTTCATGTCTCTTTTCTAAAGAAAGTTCTTGGCACCAACATCAGAGGACAAACTATTTTACCAGAACTGGATAATGAAGGATCCATCCTTTTGGAGCCGGAGGCCATTCTCAATCGTCGCACTCGTCAGCTTCACTCTCGATCTATCATAGAGTTATTAACTCAGTGGCACGGAATGAAACCAGAATATGCTACATGGGAACCACTCCTTCAAATGAAGCAACAATTTCCACATCTAAAGCTTTGCGGACAAAGCTTTTTCTAAGGGGAGGGGGATGTTAGGAACCCGTGTCAACCCTTCTCTTTACTTTGTTAGTATATTGTTGTTGGACGCATATGATTTGTAAGTCGTCCTGTAGTATTATGTGTTCCATAGTATTATATGATCCATGGTATTGATCCATAGTATTGGACGCATATGCTTTGTAAGTCGTCCCGTAGTATTATATGTTCCATGGTATTGATCCATAGTATTGGACGCATAGACTTTGTATATAAGTACGTTTTGAGGCCAATTAAGGAATCCACAAGTTATTTTGTATTGAACTTGCTCAAAGGAGGTTTCCCCCTCGAAGTGGCTCGCGATCAATAAATCTGTTTTGTGTTCTGTATTTCTGATATATCGTGCATTTTCATTAATTAATTGTTGGAGGTTGCTCACAGGCTTATATATAAATTTTAATATTAATATAATATGTTTTTAATATATAAATGTATTATATGAAATAAAATATAATGATATTAACAAATTTTAAAAACTTAAATTCAAATTCAAATGGAGGGAAATAAAAATTGGGGGAAGAAACGGGGACAAGAAAACTTTTTTCCAGGGAAATGATAAATTCAGGAATGGAATGAGTATGAAGCAGTTTCAATAATTATACTAGCAATGGATCAACGGGGTTACTTACCAGGGTATGAAGCAATTTTGAATGGATCTCCTAGTTTTTCTTACTAGGGTATGAAGTAGTTTCGAATGGATCTCCAAGGGTTGCTTACCAGGGTATATCGTTGCACTACAAGTATGAAATTGTTACAGGTATGAAATTGTGAGATCTTGATCAATCATTAGATCACTATCTATAAACAAATTTTTTAGATATTTGGTGGGTTCTAGAAATATGGAACAATGTTTTAACTGCACTTGGTTGAAACCGCAGATGCCCAATTCAATGCTTTAGGGTGAACAATCAATATTGAAGAGAGATAGGGTTCTTACTTTAACTTTTCTTTGTGCTTAAATTGACCATCTCTGTAATCTTGAGACTAGAGACCGATGATTTCCGATTATTTTCTTGGTATGGTGAGTTAGGCATGTATGATAGCGAAGTAGTTTAAAAACCTATCCTCCCCACTTGAGCCACTTCAAACTGCGACAAGCCAATGTGTTTCACCACTGTAGATAAGGTTCTTATTTCTTGCTCAGGTTTGAATCAGTTGAATTTGCTGAGTGGGTGAAACCCTATATTTCTATTAAGTAATAGAGAGCCTTAGAAATGCGCTTATAAACAATGTTTCCAGTAGCTATATTTCTTCCTATATAATACTACCTCCTCCTCTTCCTTTCTCTCATTTATATGTCCTTGGGATGAGTTCTAAATCATGTCATGAACAAGGATGTAAACCACTAGAGCTTATGTGATTGGGAGGCATGGATCCTATAGCTCTCCTACCTGTGATTCAATGGCAATGATATTTGGTATATAGACCTTGTATCTCAACACGTGAGTGTACATATCAAACGTGGGTGTACAAATCATACATATCATTCACTAGTATTGTACATGTCCTAAAACTATCTGTTGTTGCTAAGTATAGGTCGCTACGCCAGATGAATGGTTTAATGACGAGGTATCAGTACCCTCTTCTAACATTAAATGTTTTGGTAGAACTAAATGTGGGTGGGGAGGAAAATTGTGAAGGTAGCAGTTGTAGAAGTGCTAAAGTGTAGAAAGAACATATATAAGGTGTAGACTTCTATAGTCAATTGTGAACGTGGTGATGGTGAGAGAACAAAAGTTTCCATAGTGAACCTTGATCAATTATTTAGTCAGATTCTATTACTGGAAGTGTAATTCCTACCTAAAAACAAAAAAGAAATTAAATAGATCACACTTTAGCTCAACTTTGGAGATTGAGCAATACACAGGTACAAGAGTGTAGGTATAGAGAAGTGAAGGAAATGAGAAAACAAACTCTACCAATCAATTGTGATTTGTAAATATATATTCTACGTAATGCTTTAGGTTGGCCAAATTATAGAGACAATGGATTGAATTGTTAAATCTAGACTCTAGAGAGACGAATCCTTGTAATGGGCCATACAACCATACATAGTTTAATAAAGCATTTTAGCTTACACAATTTGAGTGAAATTGGCCTTCCAGTTGTACACAACGCTAGATCTATTGTATTTTCTATTGTACTTCTTTTAAGGTTATATAATAAAGTTACTACTTTTCGGAAAATGAGTGTAGAACAATAATTTGTGATAGATTATGTTTACTGAGTAGCATTGTTCTTTGAGATTGTACAAATATCAAATACAAGTACAAACCTATGAGTGTAACTGTGATTAAGGTTAATGGAGTTAATAGTTTAATAAGAAACAACTTTAGTGAAAAGCTCAAGATAGGTCTAATGAAGCTACAGATCATGTAATTTGTGTGGAGGTCATTTTTTCTTTGGCGTCAGTGACAAGGTGTGTGATCAATAACACAGTGTTGTTCTAGTCCATGAAACCTAAATATTTGTATAAAATCTAGTGTTTGGATGCATTAGTGTAGTTTTAATCCATAGATTTGATATTTTGCAACACCATTGAGCTTCCCACACTTTTTTTTTTGATTCCTTGTTAATCTTGCATTCCTCTCTTAAGAGAGGCATCAGTGCATAAGCACTTGGATATTGGTTGCAATAGTTGGAAACTTACATTTTAGAGAATCAATTTCCTTTTGCTTGGATGCTTGGAAGATTGGTAGATACACTGGCAATGGTTACACTAGAGGATTGACTAGACCGTGCTAGAATATGTTTTTTAGCATTTGAGATCATTCGAAGAAAGTTGAAGTCATTTTCAAAGATAATTTGAGACAATTCAAAGCAAGTTGAAGTCAAATTTATTGGCCAAATAAATTTGAATTTTATATAAACTCGTTCATGTAAATAAGAGAATATTCAATAGAATTCATATATGGAATATAAAATATCTGAAGGAAATCAACTGTTGAAAGAAATTGACTGGACTCTGAACAAGGAAATCACTGAAATTGCTCTAACAGTTGAACCCAATGACATTTCCTCATATCTTGAATGAATTAAATCTAAAATAGTTGAACCCTTAGTTGAAATAGTTTATCCCTACTGCAAATTTGAAAGTTGAAATCATGGAAGAAAATATTGTTGATTGTTGCAACCCAGTACTTGAAACTACTTGCTTGAAACGTAATAAATACATACAAGAATAAAGATTGTGCATGAAGCGAGTACATAACGCTTCCTACCTAAATTTTCCTATGCCTAATTTCAAACCAACTGCATGCATCTGCCTTCCTGAAACTGTAGCCTATAGCAAGGAAATCTAAAACAGATGAGTCCATAGTTGAAATAGTTGAAAACCACTGCAAATATGAAAGGGAAATCATTGCAAGTAATGTTAAAGTTAAAAAACTTTATTGGCTTTAACCCACTACTTGAAACTACTTTCCTAAGCATACTAAATACATCAAGGACACAAAATTTTGGTTGAAGTGACTACCTAACACTGCCTTCCTGGAGCTGCTTGAACATTATTGCAAATCAACTGCATGGAGATGCATGAGGTTTTGAGCCTGATTGCAAATCAACTACATGAATTACTTTTCTAATATCTATAGCATTTGGTCGATGAATTGCATGCTTGTATAATTCCTCCAGTGGTTCATCATTCAACTGCCTGAAATTACCTGAAGCTGTAGATTGTCATTGATGAGATCAATTACAGACTCCCTGTAGGTTGTGGACTCTTGCAAGGTAAGTTATTTTTATTTTCATTTAATTTTTTACTGATAAATGCCATGAATTTCAATATTCCTAGAAATACAATCAACATTTTGTTGATCCCAACAACTTCCCCAAGTTTTGGAATTTTGGGACCCCTCCTAAAAAATTTAGTGCTCAGTTTTGAACATGCTTTATGTAAGATGCATTTTTTGTTTTTTGCAGTTAAGAAGAGTTTATGGCTATTATGACTGACATGAATCGGTTGCTGCATGTGCTTGCAGAAGTCAAGTCCTACTAAAATACTATTATGAAGAGCAGATGTGAGAACCCAAAAATTACATACAAAACTATCCATAATGTATAGTCTTCAAATTAAAAGGAAATAACAGGTGGGTTCATTTCCACTCTTTAGGAAAATTTATGGTCAAACAAATTAATAAAAGAAGGGGCAATTGAGGCATCCAAATCAGAGAACGGCCCAGATGTCATTAGAGAAAAAATTTCTTATTTTTTTCCTTGATCACAATTTGGAAGGAAGCAAAATAACATCATTTTGCATTCTAAATATATTTTCTTGTTTGCCACAATAACATAGAATGAATAGAAATAGACACATAGATTAATTCATTCAGTTTCACATTTTGTTAGTTATACAAGCGATACGGTATATTATGCTATGAAAATTCTAATGCAACCTGATCCCACGACCATCACATTAGAGACTATTTGATTAGGTTTTGGCAGGTGCCTGCTTGAGCCTTACACTATTGTCAACTGTGTCAGCAGTACAATTTTCTATTAAGAAGGAACATACCCATGAAAATTTTCTTTCAAGATATGATAATTAATATGACCCTGGGTCTTTCATCCCTTTCAATTCATTGTGTTAAAAAATAGTACATAATGCCTTTGTTTCTCTGTCCAGTTCAACAAGATTGTCAGGGATTTTATCTTCATAGTGAATGGTCTGTGTGTTTTCTCTAGCATTTGAATTTTGATCATCTGGAGAAACAAAAATAAAATTTGATAAACAACCTTTCCAAGCATTCCTCTGATACTTCTCTTCCTCCATGGTTCCTAATGCCAAGAGGCAATACACGTAGACATGTTTCTTTTTCCCTCTCCTGAATGCTCGACTTATAGCTTGTTTGAAAATGGATAGGTTCCAAAATAGATCAAGGAAAACTACTCTTGAAGCCCCAGTCAGATTTATCCCCCAGAATATGTCTAATTGAGGCACACAAGACACATGCCTCCCTATTTCAATCATTAAATTGGTCAATAATTGATTGGAATTCATATAAAGGAAGGGTTCCATCTAGCTGAAAAATATCCTTTCCTTTTTCTCCATGAGAAATGAATCTCAAACATTTCCATCATCTATACTAAAGGTGGAATGTTTTGATTGAATAGAAACACCTTTTCTTCCATGACCCGAGAGAGTTGCACAAGCTCAAGAACAAATTTTTATTTTACTCCTTAATGGGGATCTTTTCTTATAACTTCGAGATGAGGAATATCCATACCATAAATCTTTCTATAGCCAAAGTCTCTATAAAGTGATGGATGGGTAGACACACAAGAAACCATATCTACGATAGTTTGTTGAATCGAAGATGGTCTTAAAATGATAGAAAAATCCCTTAGTCTAAGAAGGTTGTTAAGAACCTTCCCTTCATAATAATGGACAAAATCATCAGTCATAACCCTGAACTTTGCAAGGGTTTTTATCAAATCCTTCCTTTCCAATATGATAATATTTATAGAGTATAGAGTAACATTGCATTGCATACCAGATACCCTAGTAAAATCACTCTCTCCTCTCATTGATTTAGATGATGTCAAATAATGTCTTCGTTTTGAGGGTAAGGAGGGGGCTAGATTTCAACTAGAAGGAGATACTTTTGAGCTTGATTATGGATGACTTATAGAGGAAGATTCCTTTTACATGGAGTTAGGATTGGATTGATTGGGTTTTTAGGGAAGTGCTACAATCTTTTAGGCTTCCAGGGATCTCCCACACACAAATTGAATTTAACTAGAAAGAAAAGTAATTGAAATAACTAAATTGGTAACTAGGGAGGGGTTTGAGGAAAATTCCTTATCTATTGCAAAAGCAGGAAGGGATGCAATCCCTTGTCAACTTTATTCCTTGGATGGAAAAATACTATCTCTATATTGATTCTTCAACCAAATCCTTCAACTCCCACTGATGAAAATCCTCATTCTTAGATCCCAGTTTCAATGTCTTTACAATGTTAATTTTGTTTTGATTACCAACTACCACCTTTTGTACAAACTCCTCCAATGAGGTTTTCCCCTTTGTTCCTTGAGTAGGGTTTCCTTGGGTATTGGGAGACCCACCTACTCTGTTTTCGTAAAGAGTAAGTTGTAACAATTTTGAGTACTCAAAATTCAAATGTCCATAAGAATGACATATGGAATAGTGAAAAGGAACTCTAACATCGTCTGATTGAAGGTCATAGGACCATCATCCTACTTCAATATCAATTAGTTTGGAAGTATTATATTTAATTCCAATTCCACACATTTCCACACTTATTCATGCCATTGATTTCACATTACATGTGATGGGAGCTATCGTTAATTGCTTTAAAACTTCCCATTTCTACATCAGTTTGTCTCAACAATCTTTCATTCCACAGTTATAAAGGCAGGGCCATGATTTTTACCATAGAAGTTGGATATTCTCCTTCAACTAAAGGTCATAGGACATTCTTCCTACTTCGATTTCAATGGATTATCAAAGTCTGATATTTAAGTCCATTTCTACACTTAGTCATGATGTTGATATCATATTACCTATGATGAGAGTGTTCATCATTTGATTTGAAAATTCTGGGTTCCTTGCCAATTTGTCTCGATGATCTTTCAATCCACAATTCTAAAGGCAATGTAAGGATTTTTATCCCAAGGTTGGAGTTTCTCAATTTCCATTTTGGGGTTCAAACCTATTGACCATTGTGTCAAATACAATACATTGTTTTCCCATAGGCAACACACATCTGTCATTTTACTAACATCAATGGTCATTTTACTAACATCAATGGTCGGCTTGAATGAGAATCATCACCAACCTCTTGATAGAATGAAAAATTCCAGCATGTAGCCAACTAATGACTCCCATACATTGAAAATCCATTTCTTCATTATCTTTTTTGAGATGGTTCTCCTGAAGAACTTCCCCACTGGACCTATTTTTGGAAGCTCAAGGACCTGGCCCAGAATAACATATTTGTTTGGAACCTTTTTTATCTTCTCATGGTGTTGAGTAACACATTTGGATTTCCTCTTTTTCTTTTTGGGAGTCAGATGTCAATAATTTGGCCCTTAACTTGATTCCAAAAATTCCTCCATTGAAACCAGTGAAAGATATGAACACCCTCCACTAACCTTATCACTTTGAGCTAGTGAAGCTCCCTCACTAGCTCCACTAAGATAGGCCCTAACATGCCCTTTTTTGCATCAGTAGGTGGTTTGTGTATCTAGTCAGAATTTTTTTGAATGGGTGCATAGTTTAAACCTGGAAAGCAATTTCAAACTATTATGTGCATCATAGAGAACCATGCTCTAGTGTTTCTTGTTTTTTCTATCATGCAAGAAGGGAATTTCCCCCAAACTAGAGATATCTTGATTGGGACATAATTTTTTTGTAATGTTGAAAGTGAGTATGATCGTGAAATATTTGTAAATATTTCAACATGACATTTGCACTGAAGCCATATTTTGTGAGTTTGGAATCTTCTCTAACATGCCTTTTTTCTACAAGAAGATTTGGGTAATGATGCCCACTAATAGGGAAATCTACATTTAATTTTCGCACTCCATCGGTCATCAAGGTTGGTAGGATGGTTGTGGTTTTTCTACAAATTCCTACCTACTAAGATTTGAATCTGGGCATCCTTAAAATATGTGCTCCATCTTGTTGCTAGATCACAACATGATGGACTTATGAAGCATCTGTCTATTACCATGAACAAATTGCAGTAATAAAGATCTATCAACATTCAAATGCTTTTCAAGTTCCATCCAGAGATAATTCAATATCTGTCACGTCCCCTCCTGTCGATCCGTTGCAAGGGAGGAAACATGACCAAACATACCGGGGCTTATTTGACAATTTCAGCCCCATTCTTAAGCCATCAATTTCATAAATAAATTAAAATTCATGTGTGCAGATGCAAACTAAAGAAAACACAGCGGAATTTAAACATATTATCACACACACAAACCGGAATGCATCATCATATCTATCCCAAGAAAATCATGAATCTAACGGAGAGAATCAATCCCCTTCTTCATACTATGCGCATGCTTCATATCAGCTATACTAAGACATGCATTCAACATACAATTAATAGTCATTAACTAACACATTACAGAACATAGAATAAGCATGATTTAACCTCAAGAAACACTTATCTTTGTGATGAAGTTGTCCAACAACTAGCTATGTGAGAGCAACGTTCCACCCAACCATAGGTCTCTGTCCATCTTGTATTCTTTCAGCTGAGAGACCACCCTCGAGCTAGGTTGTGTATCCACTAAGGAGGAACTAGACAGGCTCACTCACAACCATGGTTTCATTCAAATAGTCATGCTAAGCCAACATACAGTTGGGTTTATCAAGAAAAAAATAAACAAGGGAGAAGGATGCTAAGCCAGTGAGCTCAACCATAGAGCTATAGACATCTCAAACTAAATTCAAGCAATCCAATCCTCTGTTCAAACCTTCACACTTGGATATCTCACAAATTTGTCAACAAACAACTTAATCCCGTCACTGGGTTTCTGATCTATAAAAACTGGGTTTTCCAATGGATTTCGGGGTATCTAATACTCTCAATTTCGTCCCAAGGTTCATATCTATGGATCCCCCATTGGATTTCACTATCAAATACCAATTCTGGGCGTTTACGACTCTTCAAAATCTGGGTTCTTGCAAAGTTGCGATTTCTGGTTTTTCTCACTACTAGGCATTCATTTTCCATGAAAATTGATGCTGGGTGTTCAACAATGGAATGGGAATGAGGGAGAACCCCTTCCCATGAGGTAGAGTGACTTTTGGTACAAGAAAAATAGAGCCCATACCTGCAATATGAATTTTTGGGCTGCCCATGCTCCATTGAAGCCATGGATTGATTTCTTCAACAACTTTCTTACACATAATTAAATGCCAGAAAAGAAAGTCAAATGGGTTCTCAAGATGACATTTGGTAGCCTATGGTTCAATCCCACAACCCCCTCACCACTACCTAGTGGATACACATGGCCCCTTCTCATTAGTTGCTTCCATAGCCAATTTTGGTATTTTATTGCACGATGTTTATTTACAAAATTTTTACAATTTCCATGGCTTAACAGGACATGGATAACATACTATCAAATACTTTCCTTTTAACTAACATTCTAAGCATCCATGAGCAAGGCCTTGGCCTTGAGCTCCACTCTAAGAAAACATACATCACATGTACACAATGTTTACATTAGAAGCTAATATATCATAGGGGTCAAAATGGGGTATTACAATCCCCTCCCCCTTAGAATAACACCGCCCTCGATGTTCCAATACTTAGGAATACATATACAATTTACACGTCCAAAATTTTCAAAACATTTTGTAGGTCTACCCTGTATTCTATCCTTTACTTTGAACTTTTAGGACCAAGTACTTTGGCTTCCACGAACTGCTCCTGCTAGTTCTGACTTTCCATCTCATTCACAAATCTGAAAGCTTTATGACTAGTACCCTCTTGATGTTCCTTTGTTGGGTAGTTGCGTAGGCAATGATTCCCTCCCGATTTCCAACATTTCAGTGGTTGCTTCTTCTTTACCTGCTCAATTTCCTTTGAGTCTTCATGCATGGAACGTTTCTTAATGGACCGATTGGATGAATGCCTCTTCATTGACCCAATGTCTCCTCTACTGTTGATTGCTTCCAGAATGCTTTTTACCTCCCTTTGCAAACAACTAGAGTCCTGCAAAACCCTGTGGTTCATCTCATTCTGCTTCTTCTGTATCTTGAGCATTTCTCCAAGGTTTTCTTGGGTTTTGGAAATTGTTTGAAGAAGACTTTCAGCCAATTCCAACAGCCTATCGTCTGCTGCCATGGTCACTGTGCATAGATGGATCCCACTTTGCTTACAAGCAACACTTGCTTTGCAATAGCTGCCACAAATTAGTTTCACTTTCGCACCTGTGAAATGCATCATTGTAATTCTTGTTAGGCCAAGATTAATATAAACATTAGTATCAGTCAATTAATTACCCAATTGACATGGGTAGTCCCTGCTTTATCCATGAGACTTTCATACTTTTCATGCTTTCCCAACAGGCACATGAGCTCATTCATGTCCATTCTTTCATAGGGAATTAACTATTTTAGCATTCACAATTTATTTCAAGCAAATAAACACACTCTACTTCCAGCCATACATGCATTCAACAATTTTCTGTTTTTATAAATGCATCTATAAAAAGGAAAGAGAGAGCAGTAAGAGTTTTCTCCTCTTAGTCTTGTTCCATTCTGGAACCCACACCACCACTATGGATTTCATGATCCTAGTCTCTTTCACTTCAACGTGAATGCTTGGCCTGCCCTTCTTGGCTATGACACTTAGTGTCTATGGTCTATTCCAGACCTCTCAACCATGGAGTCCCTCTACATGGTTTGTCTACAACTCTTGGCTGCTAGGACTCACACAGTTCCACTAGCCCCATCCTTCATTACTGCTCATGCTGAGCTCTTTTTAGGACAGTCACATGTCCACATGCATCCTTAGGATGCTTTCATAGTCCTTGCTTCCAGCAATACCTACACTCAAACATTGAATCAATTCACATGTTTAGTTTATTTTCATAGGGTTTATCTCTAATCAAGAGTTTAGGAAATCATAACCAAATCATATACACACGTATATTCATATTAAATAAGTAAGAAGTTGCAAGATCACCAAATACTTATCTACATTGGATGTCTTCACTTTATTCCACATGATCCTTTTTTGCTTTACAAGCCTTGGATTTCCTATGGATACAATAACGAATGTTGGGCTAGCGCGCAGGCTAATTCTCAACCATTCATATAGGCAATGTTGAGTTAGTACACCGACTGGTTTTATCAGACATCCCATTTAGCAATATGTTAGCCAGTACTCCGACTGGGTATTATCAAGTATTTGAGGAATGTTTGTCTAGCACGCTGGCTTCTCCATATCATTCAAGTAATTAGCCCAACCAGTACACCTTCACGCCGACTGGGTTTACCAAGCATTTGTAGCGCCCAACTAGTTACTCTCTGGATTTACCAAGCATTTATAGCACCCAACCAGTTACTGTCTGGATTTACCAAGCATTTATAGTGCCCAACCAGTTACTCTCTAGATTTACCAAGCATTTATGGTTCTTTCAGGATCCTTGCTTTCCTGCAATGACCAAGGTTTCCAACAAGAAACAATAGTGCATCAGCTTAGCTGTTAGAAGACTTATACCTTAAATATTCATTATTCCAAACAAGAAATAAATGACAATGAATACTTATCTGCATTGTGTGTTTCCTCTCTGGTCCACAGGGTCCTGCTTTTCTTTACAAGCCTTGGGATCCTCCTGCGTACTGGGATGTTTGGCCAATGCGCAGGCTACTCCAAATCATCAAATAATTAATGTCCAATCAGTACACCTTCACGCCGACTAGATTTACCAAGCATTTGGTAGTGCCCAACCAATCCCATACCTGGTTGGCCCTCTCCATTGTCGAGCCAGCACATCCGTCTGGGTCATCAGCCAATGGAAGGAAATTGCGCCACCGACCATTATAGGTCAAGGCTCTACTACTCTGCCTTACGATGCGTCAGCCTTTCACACGTGTCACAACCCTTCATGCGCATAACAATTCTTCACCCACACAAGGATGGCACTCCTTCTCTTGTGCAAACCAGCGGTTCCCTTTAGGAACTCTTTAGGTGACTTTCTTAACTGTGGGCTATCATGGCCCCTTGATACCCACTCACACTACACAAAGGTTGCCACTGCCCATACAGTCCTCTTGAGTAGCCTTTCTTCACTTTGCCTCGTAAGATGATAGCACAAGAAGGATAAACAAGCTCATCAGTATTGCTGCTCTAAAACTGTAAACACATTTCATAACATTCACTCTCCAACATTGAAACACCAAGAATGCATCCATTCCCTTAGGGTGTAGTCAATATTGACAATCCTATCATAACCCAACATTGAAAAAGTGTGCACCAATTTCCAGTGTGAGCCATGTAGGCCTTACTCATACTCAAGCAGTCTGCCATAATGGAATTAAAATCAAAACATGCTTTGCATATTGAATCTAGCAATTAGATATGCATATTCTTAGCTAGGGTCACAGAACACTTATCCATTTGCAGATGTAGTCTTTTTCATTAATGAGGAATGGGGGCTCCCTTCTCTGAGTTGACAGTCCCTCGGTTTTCCATCCCAACTCCTCTTGATGTTACATAACCCTCATATGTCTTATTGACATAATATTTACCATATCACTCATATCGTTTACCAATCATGCAGTGCAAATGGGACATTAATAATGTCTAATGGCATTTCACCCGAAACCCATTTCCAAGATATGGGATCCTTCCCATGAAGTTTGGATTCTGCAGGTTCTCTCTCATGGTCTTATTGCAAAGTGTCTTCCTGGCACACTTATTAAATAGCCAAACAGTCAACAACATTTAACAATAGAATTCAAATCTTATTTCCATAATCAATCAATAGCATTAATAATTAAATTCAAACATGAATTTACAGTTCTGTCTCCTACAAAAATTGATTTGTTTCAACCATAAGGTCAACCTCATATTATTTGGCTCCTATAAGTGACACCACTTTGCCCATCATGGTCTTATGCCCGCTGCCATACATGAGCATCCACTTACAGCATGTCCTCCTGACACATTTTATATAAGCCAAATAGTCATTAGTCATTTATTAGCAAAATTCCAAATCTGAGATTTACAAATATGAATTGACAATCTGTTCTGCACATAAACTATGTCACAATTATGAGATCCTTCTCATGAGGTTTGGCTCTTTGACATGGTAGATTCCAACCTTCATCATGGTCTTACCCACATTGCCATGCCCAGATCAATCTACCTATAATATAAAACTTCAATCAACCAAACAATTTGTAAGTCTCTATGCATATAATTTTTCATTGCTGCAACAGTCACAGAAGCATTTTCAGAATTATAACATTCCATAATTCAATCACTTCCAGTTGTTAACATATCAATATCACCAAAACTCATTTACTTCCCGTGCATCATTATCATACTAAGATTGCAAGGTACAACCACATCATTCATGCAATTTAAATGAAGCTTTAGATACTCATTACTTCTCAGTCATATGATTCATACAACTATGCCCTTCCACAGAGCATTCCGACAGCCCATCGATCATGACTATCTTCTTTATGCAATCATTCTCCTGCACTCACAGCAACTCATGAAATGATCTCATAATTGTCGACAATTCATCATTTCATCTATTAGCTAATTGCAATGAATCATACACATCACAACTGTGCATTTGCACAATGCATCACAACATGTGCATCCACACACATGCATGCACATCTACAATGTTTACACAAGATTTTCAAGTGCATTCATTCAATGCATAACCACAAGATTGTACAAAATATTCTAATGCACATCCCTTCAATGCAACCTTGCATTGGTTCATGAATATTATGCATTCAAACATATTATGGCTTAACCATGACTACCTCATATAGCATGCAATACCATAATCAGGACCACTAGTCCTCGCTTGCTTGATTATTAAGCTCATAACCAACATACACATGGCATGCTATATTTTATATGAATGCAATCTAAATTTTTAAATAGACACATGGTATGAGGCCTATTTCCTTCGCCACTCTATGCTCCACCACACTATGACAGTATGGCATTCACACGAATGCATTTCAACTCTAAATGCATACCATTTTATGATTATTAAATATGGTTCAAGGGATTCTCACCCAATTCCCTTTCAACACTTATGCAATCATCATAAGTAAACCATTACCTGCATGGCTTCTATTTACACCTTTGATGTTACCTGATCCGTTGGTCTCTTGCAGAGGATTACAGAATTCTTCCACCAACCTCTTGATCATGGATTTACTGCCCTAACCTTTTCTTCATAAGGTTGTTGGCCTCATGCAACAACATCATCAACATCTTTAGTAATGCTTCTGTTGTCTTTAGTCCTACAACCCAAACCAACACCAATAGTGATTATCAACCACAATATTTACCATTAGTGGTTCATTGCATATGTAGAACCTCAATATTTTTACTAATATGTAATATCATATGTGTGCACAACATCTTCTCATGCACTGTGCAATGTTTATTAATATGCCAACCAATACATATTCATGCCACTCATCTAATCTCTTGCATTTTTAGAATTCCCATGACATAATTTTAGGTACATAAAGATTATAAAATATAAATACAGTTAGCAAGACAGGGGTTAAGGAATTATCCCTTTTCAATCCCTCATCTTTGCATGATATTCCTCTTCCACATCATAGCTGGTTCGATTTCATGGTCTCTACTACTTCTAGGCATGCAATTCTAGAAATTGCCCATATCAACAATAATTTGTCAAAACAGCCACTGGCACTTTTCTGCTCTACAAATATATGGTGTATGACACCCTCATTCGAATTCTAGTGATGAAACATTGTTCTCTACTAGATAAGCTTTCCAATGCCTATCCACATGCTCCATTTTGACTTCGGGTGTGGAAACTACACTACTTCAAAAATGACAACTTTTACCGAAATTTCTGCACTTTTACATAGTTGTAAAACATCATGGAAGGCCAACTTCAACCACCTGTAGAAGTAAATCTAAAAGAAGTCAGGAAAATTTTTCTACCGAGCGAAGTTAGTCCATATAAAAAGGAACACTCAGCAACTTGCGGATCTCTGTTCTAATGCACCATTCATTTTTTATGAATTTCTGGGTTTGACACTTTTCATTTTTAACTCCCTTTGCAACCTGTGCAACTCATGCACAACTTTTGCGCCACCTATGCAACCTGTGCGCTGCCTGCGCAACCTGTGCGCAACCCGTGCACAACCTGTGTGCGACCTGTGCGCCACCTACGCAACCTGTGCGCCACCTACACAACCCGTGTGCAACCTATGCACAACCTGTGCGCCACCTGCGCAACCTGTGCAACTCCTGCGCAGCCTGTGCGCCACCTGTGCAACCTGTGCGCCACCTGCGCAACTTGTGCACAACCTGTGCGCCACCTATGTGTAACCTGTGCACAAACTGTGCGCAACCTGTGCGCAACCTATGCGCAACCTATGTGCCACCTACGCAACCTATGCACAACCTGTCCGCAACCTGTGCACCACCTACGCAACCTGTGCGCAACCTATGCACAACCTGTGCGCAACCTGTGCACCACCTGCGCAACCTGTGCGCAACCTATGCACAACCTACGCACAACTTGTGCGCAACCTGTGCCCAACCTGTGCAACCTGTGCACAACCTGTGCGCTTGCGGGGTTCATATCTCCCTTGTCCCTTAACCAAATAAGGCGAGTCTAGTACCATTGGAAATCTCTTGGAGAGATCTATGAAATGGTGTGATCCTCTGCCACACCTGAGAACTTTGATTCTGCCATATTCCCAACAAAAATGTCACCCAAACTTCATCAATTCTACGTCAAAACATTCTGCTATCTGCCTGCAAACTCAGAGTTTGGCCCAAGTAGCCCCAGTGCTGCAACATGGGCTCTGATAACACTCTGTCATGTCCCCTCCCGTCGATCCATTGCAATGGAGGAAACATGACCAAACATACTGGGGCTTATTTGACAATCTCAACCCCATTCTTAATCCATCAATTTCATAAATAAATTAAACTTCATGTGTGCAGATTCAAACTAAAGCAAGCACAACGGAATTTAAACATATTGTTAGTGCCAATTTTTTCTTGGTTTAGGGTTTGTTGGTTTGAAGGTTTCAATTTCAAGAAAATAAAAGGTAATCAAACTAAAACAAGTACTAAATCATGTAACTCAATGAAGAACTAAAATCATAAATCTTAACAAGGTAAATATAAACCATCACATTCATAATCACACATACTGGTTTTTATTTACAACACATAAGCATTCATTGTATTAAAACATTAAAACAGAAAATGAATTCATATGTTGAATGACCAAACTGATCAGAAACAAAAACTCAATCAAACAAGATAAAATGGCTTATATCACATATATATTAATCTCAGTCTTCAGGACTTACATAATAGTCTTGCAAGCTTCAATATCATCACTATATATAGCTTCATGAAACCAAAAAATCGAACCCCTCTACATCCTCCTTTACTCCTTTTATCCATTTACAAAAATAGTAGTTTGTAACTACTTTAGGTTTAGGTCTCAAAAACAGTTACATAAAATAGTTAAGATAACTTCGAGTCTTTTTAAAACCTAACTATTAGTAATTACATATTTAATACAAAAATGAGAATGCATTAATAAACTAGGCATTAAGAGGCCTTTCTGGAAGCTTCCACTAACATGGCAATTCCTTCTAATGCATGAGACATTTTGTTATGTTCAGGCTGTTCATCTTCCAAATCTTTGATTTTCTTCAACAAAAGCTGGTTCTTCTCATTCAAATTCTGCACCTGCTTGGTTAAGTCATCAACTTGAGCCTCTGCTTCCCCTTTCTTCTTCAGATCTTTTTTGGTCACAATGATCAAATTTTGATAATGAGTATTAACTTCTCCTAAGTCTTCCCTCAAACATTTATTGGTCTTTGTAAACCTGTCATTTGACTCATTAAGAAATAATATTTCTACTTGATGTTGCTCTTGTATCTTTTTGAGACTTTCAACCTCTGAGTATATGTTTATCTCTCCTGGCAAAGTAGAATCTTGAGATGTAAAAGGTGGGATATCCAGTTTTTTGAAGATTGAATCTTCTTCATTTTTATCTTTTGCTATTCTTTCTGCAATTGCCAATTCATCTTGTTCCATTTTGAGAATAATTTCTTCTTCCTCAACTTTGTCAGCTTCTTCATATACTTCTTCTACCATTGTGCAATCCTACTATATGCTCATCTGAGAAATTGATTTAATTTTCTCCTCTTCACCTTTATCACTTGAATAATTTTGGATTAAATTTATTTCTTCTGTCTTCTGATTAGAACCTGAAGCTTTTTCCATGTTATTCTTCATAGCTGACCTTGTTCCGGACTTCCAAGTTGATGTTTTCAATTGCACGAGGAGGTTTGCATCTGCTTCGAGGTCTATAACCTGCAAATTTTCATTCTTTGTATTTTCTGCAGAAGACTGTGAAACTAAGTTTTCAATTATACCATGTTTTGGCGTGATTGGACTTTGAGTCTGTTCAGCAGTAAGACTAATTGTCTTCTCCATTTCTTGATCTTCTTGACAGTGTTCTTGCTCTTCTTCAAATAAATTAACATGTTCCTCTTTTTCGATACATTTAAATTTTTCCTGTGGCAAAGGATTCTTCCTATCCTTTTTACTTTTCTTTTTAGAAATTTCCTTGTCTGTACGCTCTTCCTTCTCAAAAATAAATCCAGACCAGAATATAAAATGATCCCAGTTCCTATTTTCCTTCTGTAATACTGCCTAGATGATCAGCTTTATTAGTCCATGATGAAATATTGACTGCCTTGAATGCTCAGGATGTGCTTTAACCCTAGTTGACATTTTTTGGATGCTCTTGTACAGGAAGAACGGCAAATTCATTTTACTGTTCAATTTAAGATGCATCAAAAACCTAATATGGTATTGAAAAACCATTGAGAACTTGCCCTCACATGTGATGTGGGTTTGTATGATGCCAAGCACATCTCTCCATTCTCGTTGGAAATTCGATACATGAAATCCATTGCTCCAATTTAAAGTTTCATTACCTGGTAACAAGAAAATATTTGGGTCAAACTCAAAAGGAACTTTTTTGAACCATATTTCTCCGTCCATAGCAATCCCAGTAGCTTCAGAAATTAGGGCTTCTGTGAGCTGAAATTTTAGGTTATTGAACTCAATAGTATCATCGGTCAGATTCTTTGTGAAATAAATTGTAACTTCTTCATTGAACCCAGTAATCTTCTCAAAGAAATCAAACCATCCAGCTGCTCTACAATGGTGACAAATGTTTAAATATCTGAAACTAACTGTATTCAGCTACAGGTGTCTTCAACTTTGTATTTCACGATCCCAAAATCCGGACTCATGGCATTTCGAACCCCAATCACTCTCAATGATGGAATGTAGAAGGTCTTACAACTGTCATCATTCTTCAAACATGTGTTTCAGCATCTCAAATCATCATAACTCATAATGAACCATGACTCAGCATGAATAACCATGATCTTTCATAATATTGGATTCCTGCAGCGCACTAGGGGTCTATTTTGAACTTTGTGCTGCAAGAATATTTTAACATAACCAATTTGACAAATATACTTTGGATAAAGGTTAGATCTTGGTTATGAACTTTATAATGAATCTAAATAAGTATAATTAAATACTTTGAGAAAAATATCATGTTGCATAAGCCATTTGAAAGACTAAAGAAAAATAAAAGCAATCAAAAAATGATTGAAAATTGAAAAAATAATCAAAATTGTGGAAAAATAAAAACAAAATAAGGTCCAAACAATCCTAAAAGAGACACATAAAAATGAGAACAATTTCAACATTAACATCTGGCTCCTGCTGTGGGATGAAAGCCTCCTTGTGAGGTTTCAAGAAGTTGTAGACCAGTGCCTTTCTGTTACCTGAAACTGTTGCTTTATTCTGTGAGATTCCATTGGGTATGGAGTCTTATTTCACACCGGTATGTACAATGAGTGTGACATCATTTACCTTCAAGAACTATAAAAATGTTTGAGGAATCGTCCATTAACTAGAGTAAACAATTCCTCACCTTCCAAAGTTTGAAGTATAAAAGTGTTATTTTCTAAAATCTTTGAAATCATGAAGGGACCTAACCATAGATTGTCAAACTTACCATGCCGACCCTTTTGGTCTCTCCTCGCATCCCATTTGAGCACCATATCACCAAGAGAAAAAGTATTTTCCTTTACCTTTTTATCAAACCCTGCTTTAATCTTCCTTCTGTGTGCATCAGCCCTTTCTGCTATAGCCTCACGTTCTTGCTGCAATTCAACCAATGAGAAAATTATTCTTTGAAGATCATTAGGTTCTTCTTGACTATCTTGGAAAAAATTCATTACTGGAATGCCTAGCTGAATAGGAAATACTGCATCAGTACCATACACCAATTGGAAAGGGGACAGACCTATTGCTTTCTTAGTGGTTATTCTATCTTCCCACAATGCATACTTTAGCATTGAATCCCAAGATCTTTTATTTTGATTTAATAGCTTTTTAATACTCTGAATAATGTTCTTGTTTGATGACTTTGCCAAACTATTACCCTGTGGGTAATAGGGTGTGGAATGTCTCAGATCAATTCCATTATGCTCACAAAAACTTACCATGGATTTTGACTTGAAAGCTGGTGCATTATCAGTCAACAACCTCTGTGGACAACCAAATCTACTCAAGATATTTTCCTGTATAAAATTCATGATAACTCCTTCAGTTGCTTTACGAGTTGGAATTGCCTCCACCCATTTAGTGAAAAATCAGTAGCTGTAAGTATCCACCTATGTTGTCCACTAGATGTGGGATTAATCTCACCTATAAAATCTAATCCCCATTGTTGAAAAGGGGCATCCACTGCAATAGGCTTTAATGGTAGAGAAATGAGTTTCTTCCTCTCAGCAAACTTTTGACATTGAACACATGCTCGCACTTGTTGATACACATCTGAAAATAAGGAGGGCTAGTAATACCCAGACCTAAGAATTTTATATCCTGTAGAATTCCAATACTTGTGACCCCCACAAGCACCCTCATGCATTTCTGAAATAAACTCTTTCACTTGTGATTTTTCTAAACATCTAAGTAAAATTCCACCTGGATCTTTCCAGAACAACTGTTGATTTACCAAGCAATATTTTGTGGCCTTCGACTTCAATGATCTAGATGCCTTCTTTTCTAAATGATCTGGATATTTCAAATGCAATAAAAAATAAACAATATCAACATACGATTATGATTCTGCATATTTATCTGTAATCTGCTCTTCATTTTCCTTCATCTGCAATTCTTCCTGAGTTGGCTAATTTGCCACCAAATGGATATCCAAAGCCTCACAATTTGAATCAGCTAACAGTTTTGCTAAACCCTGCCCCTTCATTAACTTTGTAGGCCTGATTTCAACCTCATATTCCATAATTTTTGCAATCCACCTACCTCTTTTACCTTCACTGTCTGGCTGAGTTAAAATTTCTTTAATAACAACATTAGGTACATAGGCAATTATCTTTGAATGCAAAATATAAATTCTGAAAAACTTTAAGGCTTTAACAAGTGCATATGCTTACTTCTCAAGTGTATTGTACTTCAATTCTGAGTCTCTGAGAGTCTTACTAAAGAAATCTATTGGATGCTCTAAATCATTTGCATTCTTTTGGAAAAAATTAGCTGCTATTGTGTCTTGGGATGCAAAAGATAAAGTAAGGAAATCTTTTGAAAAATATGGACTTACCAAGACTGGGGCTTCTGTTAAATCTTGTTTAATCTTTTCAAATGAAGCTTTAGCTTCTGCTATCCATTTCACCTCCTGATCCTTTCTTAACATAGATGTGATGTGTTTGATTGTCTCAGCAGAATTTGGGATGAACCATCTCAGAAAATTGATTTTTCTAATAAATGACTGAACATCTTTTTTACTTCTTGGGATAGTACTCTTCAGAATTGCTTTGACTCTCTCAGGGTCTATTCTAACACTATCAGCTGAAACAAGATGTCCCAGAAGTTTTCCCTCCTATACAACAAAATGTGACTTTTTGGGATTCAATGACAACCCAAATTTCCTACACTTCAGAAATGTTTGCTCAAGATGTTTCAAGTGCTCATCATCAGACTGAGAGAAGACATTAATATCATCCAAGTAGATTACAACAAATTTTTCCTTTTCTCCTACAAAGGCTATATCCATATCTATTTGGAATGTTGCACCGACAATCATCAATCGAAATGGCATTTTATCTTACATGAATGTGCCCCATGGGGTAGTGAAGGATGTTTTCTCCCTGTCATCTGGATGTACAGCTATTTGATTGTACCCTGAGAATCCATCAACCATGGAGATTCCCTGAGCTCCCACCACTTTTTGCAAAATTTGCTTAATTTTTGGCAATGGATAATTGTCTTTCAATGAAGCTCTATTAAGATTCTGGAAGTCCACACATAACCTAATCTCCCCGTTCTTCTTTCGAACTAGAACCAAGTTCGCAACCCATGATGAATATATGAGTGGAACAATTATCTTTGCATCTAATAATTTTTTGACTTCCTTCTCTATAATTGGCAGCAGAGCTAGGTTAATTCTCCTCAATTTTTGTCTAAAGGGTTTTACATTTGGTTTTAAAGGCACCTTATGCTAGATAATACTAGTGTCATAAGTTCTTAAATCTTCATAGCACCAAGCAAAAATATCAACAAACCTCTTCAACAATGCAATGTACCTGTTTCCTTGCTCAACTGAAAGAGACATAGAAATCTTCACCATTCTTGGTTGTTCCTCTGTACCAATGTTACAGCTCATGATATTCCCTTATGAAGATTGTATTGAAGGTTTCAGCAGAGTATCATCTTTGGAAAAAATTCTCTCAAGGGGAACCAAACCCTTAGGAATAAAATTCCCCTTTAACTCAATAATTATGTGATCAACAATTGAATTTTCTGTGTATGTAGCAGTGTCATCTATCTCCTCATCTTGATCATGATCGATTAGAGAATTATAAAACTCTCCAGCTAATTCCAAGAATTTTTTAATCTCCACATCATCCTCAAAAACTCTCCACTATTTTATATTGTCTGGCACTGAGGGTCTATATTTAACCTCAATTGGATATTTCAACTGAGTATGCTTTGGAATCTTGAAATGTGTGGCTGCCAATGCTAATGAATCAGCTGTCTGATTCTGATCTCTGGGAATAAAAGAAATATTGAATGCTATGAAAAAGTTGTCAATCATATCCCAAACCTCATTTCTATAAACCTTCAACAAATCCTACTTTACTTGATATTTTCTCTTCACCTGTTGGACAACTAGTTCGAAGTCGCCATAAACAGAAAGTTGTTGAATTCCCAAATCCTTCGCATCCCTTAAACCAAGTATCAATGCCTCATATTCTATTGTGTTGTTGGTAGTGACAAATTCCAATTTATACATCAAACTAATTACCTCTCCACCAGGAGAAATCAAAACAATGCCAACTCCTGCTCCTTCTTTACATAAAGAGCCATCAAAATACATCTGCCACAACTCATCTTTTTGTTCAATAGTAGCTTCAATTGATGCTTCTTTTTCTATCTGCAATACCCCAGCTGTACTTTCATCACTAAAATGAAGCATACAAGAACCCATTTCTTCATCTACTGAATAAAGGGGATGATTGGTTGGATTCTTATCATCTGTGACTATGAAAGTACACTGTAATTCTCTGTATAATCTTATGTTCTCTCCACCAAACATTGGAATGGTTGCATATGCCAAGTCCATCTGTAATGTCCCACCTATTTTCTTTGCCCAGGACCTTGAGAGCAGCATGCCAAACTTAGGAGATATGTCAGCAACTACCACATCCATTATAATACTCTTCATTGGTAATTGAGAAAGATTAACCACAAGATCCTTGATTACTCCTAAACACTTCACAGCTCTAGAGTCAAATGCAAATAAATCATGGTATGGCTTTGTAATACTCAAAACAAGAGCCTCCATGACTTCTTTTGGCATCAAGTTATGTGAGGCTGCAGAATCTAGAAGGAAATTATGAATCATTTGGTCATGGACAGTTAAAGTTATATAAAAAGGTGGGGGAAAATTTGAACCATTTTCAGGCTTTTCAGATGAAGCAGACCCACGGATCATTGTTGGATGTTCTTCCTGTAAATTTACTGTATCTGGAGGAGAATAATTAGCTTGAACATTCAACAACTTACATGCAGAATCTCTAAAACAAGGAGTTTTCATTAACTCAGTCAATGGCACTAGAACCTTGATTTTACACAACTCATTCTCAAAGTTAAAAGTCTGTGTATTTTTGTTGGTTTCTTCAATTTCTGTTGCTTTGGTCTGATCGTTATGGTCTTGTTTCTTTCCCCGTTTTTTATTAGGCAACTGTCTAACAGGTGGAACTATTTTCTTTTTTGGAATTTGAACAACTTGTTTAGGGCCTGATCTCAAATTATAAGAATTTTTTGGATCAGTCTGACATATACTAGCTAAAACCTGAGGATGATGATCACTTCCTTCTTGATCATATAAATCATAATACTCAGAATTCTGATAGCTACATTCAGTTGTAAAACCTTCAGCTGGTAACTCCCAAAAATAGTTTAAATTATGATTTGAATCATCCTCATATTGTACATCTTCCACCTGTTCAACTTCTTCAATAAAATTATTTTGGAAAGGGGGAGGAACTCTCGGGTATTCATTTTCTCTTCTCTCCCTCCGAATATCATTGTTTCTCCTTTCCCGGGGGATGAATCTTGGTACAAATTGTCTTCTGAACTGATTAGGATTTTGATTGGTATTTCTTTCTCCATCTTGAAAAGGTTTATTCGTGTTTTTCTCCAACTCCAACCTACTCACTTTTGCAGTCAAGGTTTTGATTATCTCATTCATTTCATCTATTTTACTTTCTTCCTTCTTTGATGTAGAGGTTGTATGCATTACTACATTCTTACCCTTTCGCTCATTAACTTGATGGTCAAACTAATCCTTAAGTCTATTAGAAGCCAAAATGTTGGATTCAACCTCTAAGGCAGCTTCTTGCATATTCAGTAATGTTATAGGTCTCCTCTCTCTCAGGTGCAAAGATAAATCATGGTCAAATGCATTTGGATATGTCAGTTTAGCCAAGGTTTCTGAAGGCTTAATTTCCATTGGAATTTTGCCATACATTTTGTTAAAGTGTTTTGAAAAGTCAACTATAGTTTCATCCTTTTTTCTCTTTAAAGCTCCAAATTCAGTAATATAATATGTTTGATCCTTCCTATCCCCCCATTGTCTCATGAAAACATCTTGTAGTTCTTCTATAAGGGTTATTGAGTTTTCTGGTAGCTCCCTGAACCATTTTCTAACATCACCATCCAAACTCTGCACAAACATTCACATCCATACATCCTTTGCTTCTATATTTTGGTTATCAGCATAACTAAGGAATGCATTTCAGTGTTCTTCTGTAGTTGTATCTCCTTGCCCATTAAACCTAGGAAAATATTTTCGATAATCTCCTCCTGGAAGAGCATTTAAAGGTTGTGGAAGCACTAAGGGAGCATACCTAGCTGCTACCATTCTATCCATCATATCAAGCTATTGTCCAGCCATCTTAGGAGTAGTCTGACTTGTTGAGAACAAAGGTTTTTTGGCTTTAACAAAATAGAGCTGAGAGGTAGGAATATTAGTCTTAAACTGTAACAAGGGAAATACCTCAGTTTTGATCTTTTTAGGAGACAATGGACTGGTAAAAACCTGAATTTCTACTTCTTCTAACTTTGGTTCAGAATACAGAAATGAATATAAAGACTATGGTTGACCAAGAGAAAGTAAAGATGGGCAAGATTGGGATCTTCCAAAAGAAGGATTATGTAACTCTTGTTTAGCTTTCTTCAAATTCTTTTCTGGATTTGAGACCCCTGGGTGTAAAGGTGAAATGGGATTCCCTCTAGTCCCAGACCTCCTAGAAGCCACTATGAGATACTACCTTGGTGAAGCTGTAGTCTGAAATAAAAACTTTCTAGTCCTGTTCACCTCAAAACTAAAACAATAAAGATATCCCAAGGAAGATGAAACTTCACTTCCATCCCCGACAACGGCGCCAAAAGATGTTAGTGCCAGAAATTGACCCTAGACTACAGAGGGGCAAACCAACATAATTTCAATGATCTCAATATAAAAATGAAATAAGTTTTTCTTGGTTTGAAGGTTTCAATTTCAAGAAAATAAAAGGTAATGAAACTAAAACAAGTACTAAATCATGTAACTCAATGAAGAACTGAAATCATAAATCTTAACAAGGTAAATATAAACCATCACATTCATAATCACACATACTGGTTTTTATCTACAACACATAAGCATTCACTGTATTAAAACATTAAAATAGAAAATGAATTCATATGTTGAATGACCAAACTGATCAGAAACAAAAACTCAATCAAACAAGATAAAATGGCTTATATCACATATATATTAATCTCAGTCTTCAGGACTTACATAAGAGTCTTGCAAGCTTCAATATCATCACTGTATATAGATTCTTGAAACCAAAAAATCGAACCCCTCTACATCCTCCTTTACTCCTTTTATCCATTTGCAAAAAGAGTAGTTTGTAACTACTTTAGGTTTAGGTCTCAAAAACAGTTACATAAAATAGTTAAGATAACTTCGAGTCTTTTTAAAACCTAACTATTAGTAATTACATATTTAATACAAAAATGAGAATGCATTAATAAAATAGGCATTAAGAGGCTTTTCTGAAACCTTCCACTAACATGGCAATTCCTTCTAATGCATGAGACCTTTTGTTATGTTGAGGTTGTTCATCTTCCAAATCTTTTATTTTCTTCAACAAAAGTTGGTTCTTCTCATTCAAATTCTGCACCTTCTTGGTTAAGTCATCAGCTTGAGCCTCTGCTTCCCCTTTTCTCTTCAGAGCTTTTTTGGTCACAACGATCAGATTTTGATAATGAGTTTTAGCTTCTCCTAAGTCTTCCCTCAAACGTTTATTGGTCTTTGTAAACCTGTCATTTGACTCATTAAGAAATAATATTTCTGCTTGATGTTGCTCTTGTATATTTCGGAGACTTTCAACCTTCGAGTATATGTTTATCTCTCCTAGAAAAGTAGAGTCTTGAGATGTAAAAGGTGGGATATCCAGTTTTCTGAATATTGAATTTCTTCATTTTTATCTTTTGCTATTCTTTTTGCAATTTACAATTCATCTTGTTCCATTTTGAGAATAATTTCTTCTTCCTCAACTTTGTCAGCTTCTTATACTTCTTCTACCATTGTGCAATCCTATTGTATGCTCATCTGAGAACTTGATTTAATTTTATCCTCTTCACCTTTATCACTTGAATAATTTTGGATTAAATTTATTTCTTCTGTCTTCTGATTAGAACCTGAAGCGGTTTCCATGTTATTCTTCGTAGCTGACCTTGTTCTGGACTTCCAAGTTGTTGTTTTCAGATGCATGAGGAGGTTTTCATCTACTTCGAGGTCTATAACTTGCAAATTTTCATTCTTTGTATTTTCTGCAGAAGACTGTGAAACTAAGTTTTCAATTATATCATGTTTTGGCGTGATTGGACTTTAAGCCTGTTCAGCAGTAAGACTAATTGTCTTCTCCATTTCTTGATCTTCTTGACAGTGTTCTTGCTCTTCTTCAAATACATTAACTTGTTCCTCTTTTTCGAGACCTTTAAAGTTTTTCCTATGACAAAGGCTTCTTCCTATCCTTTTTACTTTTCTTTTTATGCATTTCCTTGCATGTACACTCTTCCTGCTCAAAAATAAACCCAGGCCATAATATAAAATGATCCTAGTTCCTGTTGTCCTTCTGTAATACTGTCTGGATGATCAGCTTTATTAATCCATGATGAAATATTGAATTCCTTGAATGCTCAGGATGTGCTTTAACCCTATTTGACATTTTTTGGATGCTCTTGTACAGGAAGAAAGGCAAATTCATTTTACAGTGCAATTTAAGATGCGTCAAAAACCTAAGATGGTATTGAAAAACCATTGAGAACCTGCCCTCACATGTGATGTAGGTTTGTATGATTCCAAGCACATCCCTCCATTCTCGTTGGAAATTCGATACATGAACTCCATTGCTCCAATTTAAAGTTTCATTACTTGGTAACAAGAAATGATTCGGGTTAAACTCAAAAGCAACTTTTTTGAACCATAATTCCCCGTCCATAGCGAGCCCAGTAGCTTCAGAAATTAGGGCTTCTGTGAGTTGAAATTTTAGGGTATTGAACTCAATAGTATCATTGGTCAGATTCTTTGCGAAATAAATTGTAACTTCTTCATTGAACCCGGTAATATTCTCAAAGAAATCAAACCATCCAGCTGCTCTAAACAACTCTGCACATTTTTGGAAATTTCGCATCCCATTTCGTGTCTGGCGGTTCAAACTAGTTTATCTTGCCACTTTTTCCCATCTTAAGACTGAAAATCTGTCAATCAAGCTTCTTAGAAACAACAATGGTGACAAATGTTTAAAGTTCTGAAACTAAACGTATTTAGCTACAGGTGTCTTCAACTTTGTATTTCACGATCCCAAAATCCGGACTCGTGGCATTTCGAACCCCAATCTCTCTCAATGATGGAATGTAGAAGGCCTTACAACTATCATCATTCTTCAAACAAGTGTTTCAGCATCTCAAATCATCATAACTCATAACGAACCATGACTCAGCATGAATAACCACGATTTTTCATAATATTGGATTCCTGCAGTGCACTAGTGGTCTATTTTGAACTTTGAGCTGCAAGAATCTTTTAACATAACCATGTTGACAAATATACTTTGGATAAAGGTTCGATCTTGGTTATAAACTTTATAATGAAGCTAAATAAGTATAATTAAAGACTTTGAGAAAAATATCATGTTGCATAAGCCATTTGAAATACTAAAGAAAAATAAAAGCAATAAAAAAAAAAATCAAAATTGAAAAAATAATCAAAATTGTGGAAAAATAAAAACAAAATAAAGTCCAAACAATCCTAAAAGAGACACATAAAAATGAGAACAATTTCAACATTAACACATATTATCACACACACAAACTGTAATGCATCAGCATATCTATCCCAAGCAAATCATGAATCTAACGCAGAGAATCAATCCTCTTCTTCATACTATGCGCAGGCTTCATATCAACCATACTAAGACATGCATTCAACATACAATTAACAGTCATTAACTAACACATTACAGAACACGGAATAAGCATGATTTAACCTCAAGAAACACTTATCTTTGTGATGAAGCTGTCCAACAACTGGCTATGTGAGAGCAACATTCCACCCAACCATAGGTCTTTGTCTAGCCTGTATTCTTTCAGCTGAGAGACCACCCCCGAGTTGGGTTGTGTATCCACTAAGGATGAACTAGACAGGGTCACTCACAACCATGGTTTCATTCAAACAGTCATGCTAAGCCAACAAATAGTTGGGTTTATCAAGCAAACAATAAACAAGGGAGGAGGATGCTAAGCTAGTGAGCTCAACCACAGAGCTACAGACATCTCAAGCTAAATTCGAGCAATCTAATCCTCTGTTCAAACCTTCACACTTGGATATCTCACAAATATGTCCACAAACAACTCAATCCCGTCACTGGGTTTCTGGGCTATAAAAACTGGGTTTTCCAATGGATTTCGAGGTATCTAATACTCTCAATTTCGCCCCAAGGTTCATATCTATGGATCCCCCATTGGATGTCACTATCAAATACCAATTCTGGGCGTTTACGGCTCTTCAAAACATGGGTTCTTGCAAAGTTGCGATTTCTGGTTTTTCTCACTGTTGGGCATTCGTTTTCCATGAAAACTGATGTTGGGTGTTATAAAATGGCATGGGAATGAGGAAGAACCCCTTCCCATGAAGTAGAGTGACTTGTGGTACAATAAAAACAGAGCCCATACCTACAATATAAATTTCTGGGCTACCCATGCTCCATTGAAGCCATGGACTGATTTCTTCAACAACTTTCTTACACAGAATTAAATGCCAACAAAGAAAGTCAAATGGGTTCTCAAGATGACATTTGGCAGCCTATGGTTCAATCCCACAGCCCCCTCACCACTCCCTAATGGATACACATGGCCCCTTCTCATTAGTTGCTTCCATAGCTAGTTTTGGTATTTTATTGCATGATATTTATGTTGATGTATATGTAACTTTTGAATGTATTTCACATATATGTATATTGTATTCCTATAGAGATGTTATTATTCCTCTATACGGAAGTGGTTGTATTCCTATAGAGATGTTATTATTCCTCTATACGGAAGTGTCATCATTTATATTGTAAGTGTCGTAACTTATACTTGATGGATTATTAGACCACCTTGTTGGGGTCGGCCCTGTATAAGTCATTTGGGTCAAAGGGTTATTAGACCACCCTATTGGGGGTCGTCCATGTGGGTCAAAGGGTTATTAGACCACCCTAGTGGGAGTCAGCCCAGTCAGCATTATGTTAAGTGGTTAAGTTGAGGCTGACCTAGTTGAGTAAAGGTCAAGTCAAGTTAGTGTATAAATAGAGAGTGTGTCTCTCTCATTTTACACATTCTATTCTCTCACTCACACTTGGGAGAGTGGCGCACTTGTGGAGGAGGAGGCTCTGCTGCTAGGAGAAGACTATCTCTTGTATTTTGGTTGTATAATTTCTCTATCTATCTCTGAGGAAGTTATTGGGGTTTTTCACCTTTAAGGTTTTCCCCAAGTAAACTTTGTGTCTCTTATGTGCTTGCATTATCGTGTCCATGATTGATATGCTGTAGATTTGATGTACATGCCATTCTCTTAGTTAAAATCCTAGATCAGATTGAAGTAAATTCTGAAAATTTAACATGGTATCAAAGCTAGCCTGAAAGAAGGCATGATATGGCATGTATGACACTTGTTACACTTACGATGCTAGGGCTTGATATAGCAAAAACCAGTCATCGTAGCACTTTCGCTATAAATCCGTTTTGGTGATGTTTTCAGGTCTGAAACTTTTACAGGTCAAATATCAAATCCCCATGTACCTTTTTTCTAAAGGAAAACCTCTAATTCATTGTACTTTGTGATTTATGATCTGTACAATATAGGGTTTCTGTCTCTTCCATATCTGAGTCAAAATCCGGTGACCTTGGGAAAAATTTCATAACTTGGGATAGGAATATCCAAATGAAATTTCGTAAAATGTGATAGGTAGTACACAGACTGCAATATCTCAGAAAATTTTTTCAGAGGCCGAATTTGAATTAATGACACGTGGCACGCCGTACAAGTTCGCTCTCCTGTTTTATCCCATAAACAGGTCACGTTACGACACTTGGCATAACTCTCTCTCAGAGAATCCAATTGAGGTCAGACCTATCAGGATGGAAAGATGACAGGTTAGGTTATCTCAAGAAAATTTTTCAGGCCCTGTGGATCGAAAAGTTCATAGTTACACTCGAAACAATCAGGTACATATTTCTGTCAAAACAGAATTATTTTTGAGCACCTTCATTCATGGCTTCCAGAATTTAGGGTTTCAGATAAAGTTGGAATTTTTGTAATCGGAGACCACGGATGAATGATACTCATCAAAATCGAAATTTAGAGACCAAGATCAGAATTTTTGGTTGGGAAGAAGGTCGGGCTTGATCAAACCCTAGTTCGGGACTTTGATCAGAAAAGTGGAAAATTAGGGCTTCCGCAAAAATGGGAATTTTTTAAATTTGTGACCACGGCTGGAAGCTCCTCATAACAATAGAAGCTTAGAGCTTTGGATCAAACCTTTTGATTGGGTAGAAGAGTGGGATTCATCAAACTCCAGTTTGGGGTCACGTCTAGTGAATCTAGAAGTTTCAAAGGCAAAATTGAGGAGTGAAACTTTGCAGTTTTCAAATTCTGAATATACCAGCTTGATTAGCTCATCAAGGCACATATTTCTATCCTTTCGGAAGTTTGAATTCAAAGTTTGAATTTTTGGGGTTTCTCTGACAAACCCTAATCCAACTCCAAGTCCAGTTCTTGCAAATCAAGTGGATTGGGTTAATCCTAGAAGAAGTTGGATTGGTCACCTGCATAAGTGAAGAAGTTCTTGTTTCAGAGGGAGATGAGGCTAAGGCCTTACATAAGAAGATTACAAGCGATCTCGACAGGTATGACTCATCGAGGTATGTTTCGAGATTTGCTCATGTTTAAGTTTATGGTATGTTTTTCTTCATGATTATTATGGTTAGTATAATCTTGATTTGAGATTTGTTGTATCACCTTAACAAAATTATGAGTGCATGATAGAAGATATTCATTGGTTAGTGTGTTGACACTTATGATTGTACTAATGCATTATGGTGTTGTATGAGGTTTATGTTGTCTGCTAACATAAAAGGTACACCAATAAAGACAAATCATTTTCTACTTATAGAACATATGATCATGGTGACATGAAGACAAAGATTTATACATTGTCATGGATCACATAGAAGATCTACTTACAAGGTATGTATAGCTTGGTTCTACAATAGTTAACTTATGAGACATACAGGTTACTAGCACAAGTCACTGAAAAGAACCAGAAGACATTATGCGGGTATGTTAGACAAATCTAGCTAGCATGCTAATCCAAGTATGTTTTTCCTATATCAAGCTAGAATCCTACCTTGTGTTAGGATCTTATACTATTGTGTTGTTGACAATGATTATTCATGAAGTCATAGGTTTGAATAGTCATGGCTGTATGCATATTATGTTTCTTACCATAATTGATGATATGACTAACCAGAAGAATCATGAAGGTATAGGTTTGAGTAATCACGGGTTTATGCATTGATGATTTAACTAATCAGAAAAGTCCTATGATCAAATAAGAATATGCATGAGTAAAAGAAGACTTCTTTGAAACCTTGAATACTAATGTTTATTATCTGTGAATGATCATGACTATACATGTTTAAGACTATTGTGATTTGATAGTATTAATATTATACTAATAAATGTGTGATTATGTATGAGACCTCAAGGATAACACAATAATGATACTAATATGCATGCATAGTGATTAAGGATGGATGTAATTTCAAGGACAGGTAATCCAGGAAGCAAAGATCAAGAGGGAGCACACTCCAGTTGTTCCTGCAAGAAAGCAAAGGAGCACAGTTCAGTAGTTTCTGCAAGGATGCAAATATTCAGAGGGAGTTGACCACTTCTCACAATCCACATCAAAATGGAGTTGCAAAGATTCAGAGGGAGTCCACCCAGCAACCAAACAAAAATAAGTATTTGAATTGTCATTTCTTACATAATGTTATTCAATGATGTATATGCTTATGTTCCTAGAATTAGGTTGTGTATTATGCATATTAGAATAGTTGCATTGATGAACAATATACTACTAATATACATGGGTAAGTGGCCTATGGCACTGTAAAACATTCCATTGCTACTTATCTAGAATGAAACCTCTTTGCTGACATGTTAGGAGTTGTGCACACTCTTAACAATGTTCTGGTAGAGATTGGAAGGCATCTAGAAAGTTACGGAATATGGATAAATGTTGTATTGAAGCATTGGCTAAGATAATTGCATGACTGTATGACATATTTCTTTATGTGTAAGAATTTGTTCTGAAAACTATGAGATGTTTTCTAATCATGCAATTTAACTTGTTGTGTAGGAAAGATCATATACCATCACCTACAAAAGAAGGACTACAACATTTGTTCAACAACAAAGTTATCTATTGAAAATATTGAAGATATTGAAGTTCCCTGGATTTGGGAAGAATTCCATGATCGAGGAGTACCAGTCGATCATGAAGATGTTTGGGATGCAGTCACAAAGGGTAGTCTGTAGTGACTTCCAAGAGGATCTACAAGATCAAGCATGCTGCAGGTGGTAGCATAGAGACTTTTGCTCCTGTAGCCAGATACACTTCCATTAGATCCGTACTTGCTCTGGCTGCAGTGATGAAGTGGAAGATACACCAGATGGATTTCAAGACAACCTTCTTGAATGGTGTAGTTGAAGAAGAAGTGTATGTGGAGAAGCCACTTGGTTCTGAGACACATGACAGGGAGTCATATATGTGCAGAACTTGGTATGGTAGGATAGACAACTTTCTATCTAGTTTGGGATTTACCAAGAGTAAAGCGGATTCCAACCTTTACTACAAGGTTGAGGAAGGAAATCCAGTGATACTACTTTTGTATATGGATGACCTGTTCGTAACAGGTGAGGATAGATTGATTGCCAACATGCAGCGGAAGCTTGCTGCCAAGTTCGAGTTGAAGAACTTGGGGATGATGCACTATTTGTTTTTGGCATGAAGGTGTGGCAGAGTGCAGATGGAATCTTCCTTGGACAAGGGAAGTATGCAGTAGAGATCCTGAAGTGGTTCGGGATGATGGACTACAAGGCTATGGCCACACCTATGGAATCGAACCTGAAGCTTCTATGTGATGCTCCATCTGATCCGGTTGATTATGGGCTCAAGTATGATGCGAATCAAAAGTTTAACATGAAGGGTTATGTTGATTCAGATTGGCCATGCAATGCTACAGATAGGAAGAGCACTTCTGGGTGTTGCTTCAGTATGGGATCAGGTGTGTTCTCTTGGTTTAGCAGGAAGCAGTCCTGCGTAGCACTGAGTACAGTCGAAGCAGAGTATGTTGCGATGGATGAGCAGGTTGCAGATGTATTGACCAAGCCGTTGGACAGAGTGCAGTTTGAGTACTTCAGAGAGAGGCTTGGTGCACTTCAGATCAAGGTTCCTTCCAAAGGGAAGTGATGAGTCCGGAAGATGCAGATGCACATGAGCTTTTCTGACATGGTTGATATGTTCTCCCTTGGTCGTGATGTAATTGCTGAGCCATTTTTCACATGGTGGTATATGTGTTCTCCCATGGTGAAAAAGTAAGGGCTGGAGCCTTCCCCGAAATGGTGGTAGATGTGTTCTCCCATGTTGGTGGTGTAAGTGTTGGATGATGTGCATCTAGGCTGAGCTTCGTGGACGATGAGATGATCTGAAGACGACGATGCTATGATGATCAGGAGGATCATGGATGATGAGCATCAAGACGATGCTCCAGTTACTACTTTGTATATGTATATATGCATCATGTTAGATGCTTGTTATGATCAGTTGGATCATTTATATATATATATATATATGCATCATGTTGGATGTTGGATATGATCAGTTGAATCATTTATGTATGTATGCATCATGTTGGATGTTGGATATGATCAGTTGAATCATTTATGTATGTATGCATCATGTTGGATGTTGGATATGATCAGTTGGATCATTTGTATGTATTTTGTATATGCATCATGTTGGATGCTTGGACCATGTATCTATATATGTATCAGGTGGATACTGAGATCATGTATGTTGATATGTATCAGGTGGATACATTGTGTGGATCATGTATCTGTGTATGTATCAGGTGGATACATTGTATGATCAGGTAGATCTTGTATGATGATATGTATCAAGTAGATACTTGGTATGCATCAGGTGGATGCATTGTATGATCAGGATGATCGTGGATGACGAGCTTCTCCAGATGACATGCAGCAAGATGTTGCAGTGATGATGATCAGGATGATCATGTGTACATCAGGATGATGTATGGTGAGTATCAGGATGATACTTTGTGGCCGTGGATCAGGTTGTGCAGATGAGCATGTCTGGGAGAACCTATAGGTTAGAGTTGTGTACCCGTAACAGCCTGGGATGCTCTTTCAAGACATTGCTCTAGGAGGACATATAATTTGTTCCCTGGGAGATCTTCAAGTCGGAGTTGTGTGCCCGTAACGTCCTGAGATGCTCTTGCGAGGTTTTGTCCTATGGCATGTAATTTTCTCCTGGGAGATCTGGACAGGATGAAAAAGGCCTCAGATGCTTCAACCAGGTTTTGCCATGACCACATGTAATTTGCTCCTGGGAGATCTGGATAGGATGAAAAAGGCCTCAGATGCTTCAGCCAGGTTTTGTGGTGGACCACATGTAATGTGCTCCTGGGAGATCCGACAGGTAGAGCTGTGTGCTCATAACAGTCTGGGATGCTTCAGCCAGGTTTTGTGGTGAGATCACATGTAATGTGCTCCGGGAGATCCGACAGGTAGCGATGTGTGCTCGTAATAGCCTGGGATGCTTCAGCCAGGTTTTGTGATGGGTCACATGTAATGTGCTCTTGGGAGATCCGACAGGTAGAGCTGTGTGCTCGTAATAGCCTGGGATGCTGCAGCAAGGTTTTGTGACGCACGTAATAAGTCCTGAAGATTCCACAGTATGGCCAGTGATGAGGAAGACCTTTAGGTGGTGGGCCTACATCCAGTATGAAAAAGGACTGGCTCTGTAGAACTTCCTATGACGAGTAGATTCAGAGATTGATTGAGACAGCAACAGCAGTGACGATGATGATGACTCGATGACGATTATCCAATGACGATGATCCAGAGAAGATGACTTGTGCTAGAAGACCTATGTCGAGAAATACCTTCCTAGTTAAGAGGGAGTGTTGATGTATATGTAACTTTGGAATGTATTTCACATATATGTATATTGTATTCCTATAGAGATGTTATTATTCCTCTATACGGAAGTGGTTGTATTCCTATAGAGATGTTATTATTCCTCTATACGGAAGTGGTTGTATTCCTATAGAGATGTTATTATTCCTCTATACGGAAGTGTCGTAACTTATACTTGATGGGTTATTAGACCACCTTGTTGGGGTCGGCCCTGTATAAGTCATGTGGGTCAAAGGGTTATTAGACCACCCTATTGGGGGTCGGCCATGTGGGTCAAAGGGTTATTAGACCACCCTAGTGGGGGTAGGCCCAATCAGCATTATGTTAAGTGGTTAAGTTGAGGCCGACCTAGTTGAGTAAAGGTCAAGTCAAGTTAGTGTATAAATAGAGAGTGTGTCTCTCTCATTTTACACATTCTATTCTCTCACTCACACTTGGGAGAGTGGCGCACTTGTGGAGGAGGAGGCTTTGCTACTAGGAGAAGACTATCTCTTGTATTCTGGTTGTATCATTGCTCTATCTATCTCTATGGAAGTTATTGGGGTTTTTCACCTTTAAGGTTTTCTCCAAGTAAAATCTGTGTCTCTTGTGTGCTTGCATTATTGTTTCCATGATTGATATGCTGTAGATTTTCTATACACGTTGTTCTCTCAGTTAAGATCCTAGATCAGATTGAAGTAAATTCTGAAAATTTAACAGTTTATTTACATCATTTTTACAATTTCCATGGCTTAACAGCACATGGATAACATACTATCAAATACTTGCCTTTTAACTAACATTTTGAGCATCCACTAGCGGTGCCTTGGCCTTGAGCTCCATGCTAGGAAAACATACATCACATGTACACAATGTTTACATTAAAAGCTAATATATCCTAGGGGTCAAAATGGGGTATTACAATATCCTACCTTAATGAACTTTGTTTGACACATATTTGTTATTTTTGGGTTTGAGATCCATGATTTCAAGGGGTGATTCATTGATCTAAGCCATTTCAACAGTCAACTTGTTATGTTACAATGCTACAATGTAATCCTTGCTATTCTTATTTATCATGAAACTATTACATACAAAATTTATCATATATGTTAGATTTCAACTATTGTTTTTAGAGTTTTAAGGCAATAAATGAATTCGTGATATTTTTCTTTTCATGAGTTTGCTAGCAAGATAATGTAGTCTTTACGGTTTTGAAATATATGTTATATATGTGATCATCGTTTTCATGTTACTAATAGCATTTGTAATGTGATGTAGTTGTGAGGGGCCTTGCATGAGGTATTTTTATCTAAATAGAGAATCTGGTGAGGAGTCTAGTTGTAAACCACTAGGTTTAACAAAAGCACAAGTAAGGGTAAGTTCAATATGTCACAACTTCTTGTAGGCAGGATGCTAGTTTTTTTATCTTTTCCAGTTCTTGTAATTATCTTTATTTTCCATGATTCCTTGTATTTGGTGTAGGATATACAAAACTTCTACTGCTTGAATTGTCATCCGAAGAAGCATCGCTGCTTTATTTGTGGGACATTGGGGTCCTTTGACAACTCAACAGGAGCAGAGGTAAGATACACATTAAGAGATTGTATGCTATTTTACATTGGCCTCATATATATGTTGGTCGATGGATTTAACACTCGGTTAATAAATTGATGATGTACTGCTAGATTTATAATCAAACCATTTTTTTCTGCATTTGTTGTGAATTTCATGATTAAGACTTTATTAACTATTGTCTATATGTAATCAATGTGTAGCAGGATAAAGTTTGAACTTAAATGATATCAATGTCAAAACTAGTTTATAAAAGATCATACATCTATAATTATCAAAACTTGGATTTTTTTTGTCTGTTGTTGGTTATATACAAGTTAGTTGCATTGTAGGTTGCCAATATTAACCTTTGGAACAAATGCTCTTTTTTCTCAGAATTAGATATATTTTTCTTGAATTACTTCTTATATTAATAGAAAATTATTTATAAACAATGATGCAAAAAATGGAAGAATATATACAAACATATTCATAGCCTCTTTATGAGAATAGCTAAAGCAGCAAAAGAATCAGAATATTCAGTGGGACCCAAATATTTGTTGTCTTTCATCAACAATGAACCTTTCATCAATGATTGTTGATGTACCTCATCTTTCCACAAAGAAACAAAGGAAAACAAAGAACTTATGTCTTGATCAAAGACACACTTACACTTGTGATTCCAAAGCACAAACGATATTGAGATCTGTAGACAATGCCAAAGACGAGAGAAGGAATATCTCACAAGAAAGTGACCAAAGGTATGTTAATCCTCGTCAATTCCCTATAATGGTTGTATGTTGAAAACAATCATCGAGAGTTTGCCTCATGTTTTATTGTTGCATTTTGTATTTCAATATAATTTTATGGCTCTGTGGATGCAAAAATAATCCTAATAATTGAGATTTTGAATTCTACCTTGAGAGGCTAGCATTACCATAGACTTATTGAGCAAGTAGAATACCAAGTTTAACTTATGTGCTTAGAATATTAAGACGAGCATGAATGCCATGTACACTTCTTAAATAAGAAAATCTATGAATATGCTTATTACACTTCTTAAATCGATAATCCTTTTTATAGTAATGAATATGCTTATTTAATAATATTGTTTCCATCGAAGCAATAAGTGGTTTGTTTCTTTTATTATATTTCTATTTGATCAACTCTTATTGTGCCACTATTAGTGTCTCATGGAAGAAAAAAAATTCAAAATAAAATGTGATTTATATATTTAACTAAACTTATTTTTTTAGTTTGAACTTTGATTCAGTGTGAACTTTGATTCTTCTAATTTAGGGTGATATGTGAATGGAAGAGCGCATGCCTTAAAGGAAGGAGGTTGGTGGTTCAATTCCTCCATTCCCTATCTATAGAAATCAATGACTAATTAAATGATCAGTTAAAAACAATCTATACTAAATAAATGACCAGTTAACAATAATCAATGACTAAATAAATGACCAATTAACTACACTTAATAAATAACCAAATGCTCAGTTAACCGCAATCAATGACTAAATAAATGACCAATTAAAAACAATCAATCACTAAATACATGACCAGTTAACAACAAGCAATTAATAAATAAAATACCAGTTAATAACAATCAATGATTAAATAAATGACTAGTTAACAACAATCAATGACTAAATATACAACCAAACTGGCCAATCAGAGCAACCAATAAATGATTAATTTTTTTTAGTCACATATTTAGTCGTGTTATAAGTGACTGACAATAAATGACTATTAGTCACGTGACTAAATTTAGTCATTTATATGCAATTTTTAGTGGTTTTTTTAGTCATTTATCTCACTTTTTTCTTGCTAGTGATTGCAAAGACTCCCTTATCCATCAGGTTGATTAAGCACCAATTTAGTAGGCTTGAATTCAAACCATTAGTCATCAAAACTAGTGAAGCGATCCTAAGAGCATAAATTCATCATGTGCATTCAGATTTGGATTAACTATCCTTTCAGGTGTGACTTCCCCATATCAAGCTCTCATGTTGTTTAAATTTTTATTTATGGCTCAGTATTGATTCTCGATCTTTTATTGCTTCCCAAAATTATTTTGAACATGTTTCACTCAAGAAAAAAAAAATTATGTCTATCTTCTAATATCTCTCCCTCTCGGCCTTCTTCCAGACATGTTGTTATCTCTAGCTCAAAGCCATTTTTACTCCCTTACCTCCACCATTTTATCCTTATGATCCCTCCTTGTGAACACTCTCTTTTCTTTCCCTCCCTCAACCATTCACTCGCACCCCAATCCATGTAGCATCTTCATGTTGCCCCTTCTCCACATCAACTTGTTCCACGTCTATATTTTTTTAGCATCCCTCTCTCCATCCTCATCCACAATATTCTACAATCTCTTGTAATTCTTCTCCTTCTCACTTCAGTTCCCTTGTTCTTCCTTGCTCTCCTCCAACTCCTATAAACATCAAACCCCTATCCACTTACCTCCCTCACCATTTTGTCCATTTCCCAATATCCTCTCCTCCACTCTCAACCATTGCACCCCCTTCCTTCCTCCTCTTCTTCTTTAGTCAACTCCTCAACTCTCATTCTCTTCTCATCTATCACCTCGGCACGTCCCTTTGGAAATTCCACCTCCCACTCACAATATTTCCCTTCCTCCCATCTGCTTCCTTCCCAACTGTTGCTACACTCTCCTCAACTCTCCTCCCTCTCTGCCTCCACATGCCCCTCCTTGTGTAGCTACTACTTGTTTTCTCCACCCCCTCTTGTTCCCTCGCTCCCTCCCAATAATAGTCTCCATATCTCTCCTCCGTCGCAAACCATGATTCCTCCGTTAAGCCTAATTTCCTTATTAATCCTAAGTGTCCTTGTTCTAACAATTTAACTACCTTTCCTTTATTTCTCCCTCTACCCAATCATCTCGCTACTACCTTTCCATATCCTCCAATATCTCTTTTATCCTCAATTATTGTTAATATTTCATCCTTAATTCTCAACTCTCCTACCTTTAATCTCTTACAAAAAGATTTTAACTTTTCCATTTTCCCCAATTGAATACTAATTGAAGATCATTTTTGCTCCATCAAATCTATTACCAACCACCTTCCTTATCATGAAGCTGAAGAACTTAGGCGTGAATTCTCTAGAATGCTCAAATCCATGAAACTTTTGAAATCTCACCTCCATGAAAACGAATTTTTGGCCCTCTATGAGATTAATTCCAACAATGAAATTGTCATCCTCAAATCTAACAAAGGAAATGCTACAGTCATCATGAACTCTATCAATTATGAATCCAAATTAATTGACCTCTTGTCTTATTCCTCTTACAAACCCCTCTCCAATATCCCTTTAACAAAATTACCAATTTGGTTACCAAATCCATTAAATATTCATCCTTAGACCCCTCCATAAAAAATGAATTCTTCCTCACAATCCCCAACCCCCCATAATTTATGACCAACCTAAAATTCACAAGAGAGACATTCCTCTCAGACCCATTGTTAGTGTCATTATTGGTGTCATAGGAGGCCCCACCCATGATTTATCTATATTTTTGGATGACAAGCTCTCCCCGTTTCCGATCAAGCCCCTTCCTTCATCAAAGATTATTCGTATTTTATTCATAAAATTCAAAATTTTCACCTTGAGGATGAAGAACTCATGGTCAATTTTTGCGTTGTTTCTCTCTTCACCAAATCCTCATACCTCAAGCCCTTGACATTATCTCCAATATTCTTGATGATGAAACCCTACATTTGATTTAAATATTCCTTACCCCCACCTTCTTTGCTTTAAAGATACATTCTATTAAAAAACACAAGGCACAACTATGGTATCGAGTTTATCCTGGTTTTGGCCAACATCTTCCGAGGAACAATTTTGAAACCCTAGCCCTAAAGAAATTTACCTTGAAACTTAAATGTTGGTTTTGTTTTGTGACGACATGTTTTTCATTTGGCCCTACGGTCATTAAGACTCGTTAAAGGAGTTGAAATTGGTCATTGAATCCTTCCAAAAAGAAGAAATCTTGGGTCTTGATGGTTTCTTCGTTGAGGTAAATAGCAAGTTGTTGATCCAAAATGGTTGGTGTAGTTCATTTCAAGCTTTCCCTTCTCATTATATAGTTATTATAGTGGATGGGGTTTGTTAGTAGAAAGTGCATTATTGGATCACAAATAATGATGCACTGTGAGTTTGAACCTATTGAAGGCTAATAAGGATAGAGAAATATGATGGATTCTACTATGTGTATCAATGATTAGGCCCAAGGTATGCATGTTGATCAAGTTTGGCAAGTTTGGTTTATATAGTTCTTTGGTTTTCAGCTTCATACTTGTATGTGAAATGTATGTAATGATCCATTTTGTTCCACATACTATGTTTAAGGGAAAGAGGTACCACCGAGTGATATATCCCCTTAACTTGAGAATGATTGTGACATCTCTAATTTAATTCATACATTAGGAGAGAGTTTATGTTTTTCCTCATGTTAACATATTTGTGCAAGAACTTGTATGGCAAATTTTTCATTCTAATCAAAATCATGCATGTCTTTACACACTTGTTAATCTATTAGTTTTCTTCAAAAAAATGTGTCTTATATGGATTTGAGATTTGGAATTGAAACATTCATGTACATATAGATCAATTTGAACAAAAATCAAGCACATATATATAAAATTTACAATTTATAATTTTTAAATTTGAATGAATACGCTATGTCCAACGATTGGATATTACAAGGGTAGACAACTCATACAATTTAGGTATAAAATTTTCCACCATACCTTTATTTAATAGCTCCTTACTTGCATTGCAAAACATGTGAACTCCAATGTGTCCAACAGTTGTATGAGAATGGTCCAATGTTCCAAACAGAGCTCTAAGAATTGTTGAGTGTAAATGTGTAAATGTTGTGTGCAAGATGGTTCAGAGGGTTCCAATATTCCAAAGAATGCAAGTTCAATGTGAGTGAAAGAGTTAAAAAACTGAAATTGCGCGAAGCAGAGCTCAGTTTACCTCGTAAGAGTAAAAATTGAATTGGATGATGCGCAGGAAATGTTATCCTGTCTTTTTCAAATAGGGGAGCGTGTGCACATTAATAGTGTTAACACCTATTTTGGTTTCCACCAAGGAAAGAATCAGAAAGCCCAAAAATGGCTAGTTGCCAAGCGATTTCAAGCCAAAGGAATAGATCCACAATGGAAAGAATGAGAAAAACCAGCCATAAAAGTGTTTTCCGCCACTAAAAGGGACTAAATGGGATTCTTCCGTAACAAAAGAAGATTGGATGGCCAGGATTGAAGAGCGGATCAGATCAACAGTTAAAATGGCGTTCCACAAAGCCCATTTTTCCATTCCCGCAATCTGCGTGGCAGATTGTGGATTGCGAAGTGTGAATTTTTCGGAGAGCGCAAAGATAAGTTTCCGCATTCTGCATTGTGTATTGCAGATTGCAAAACGATGATTTTCCAAAGGGAGAAAAATAATTTTCCACATTCCGCATTCTGCATTGCGGATTGCGGGTTGCAGATTGCGGAAAGATAATTTTCCAAGAAAGCACCAAGACGAGGTTTTGAATGCCGCATTCCACGTGGCAGATTGTGGATTGTGGAAAGGGCCATTACGAAAAGGCTGTTGCGGAAGTTTAATTGCGGAAAGGTCGTTGCGGAAAGGCCGTTGTGGAAGGGAAATTGCGGAAAGGCAATTGCGGAAAGAAAATTGCAGATCGAAGTAGGTTTCATAGAACAAATCACGATCGCCAGGAAATAAAGATTCTTGCAAGCATGCAGTGCATTTCAGAGCAGCATGGGGGGTATGTTTCAGTTTCCTGTCCTAATCAATCTAAAACATTCTGATTCAAAGGACGAGCAGGAGGCTTTCGAGTCCCAATGGCGCACTTCCAGCGCATGAAATCCCCCATCATCACTCCGAGTAGGATCATAATGCGTTGATTCGGGCGGCTCGGCTTGTGCGGCCTCATCAATCCCTGTGCGAGTTTGTTCTGAATTAGTTAGGATATTTTGATTCTCTATAAGCCTATAAAGGCAAGGTCCGAAGTAAACCAAAGGGTTGGAAGTTTTTTTATCAGAGATATTTTTGCTCTGTGTATGTATTAAGCTCGGCCTCTTAATTCAATGAGAAGACCCAATTCTAGAGCTTGAGATTCCTGTGATGTGGGTTCGGATGTCTGTTATTTCTTGTGTATGTGTTCTAGATTTGTATTTCCATTAATTGTTTTCTTCTGTAGTACCTAAAGATAAAGATTACATGGTATGGAATTCATGTCCACATGCTCCAGATGCATATGACTAAGTATTCCACCCTTTTCTCTAAAATTTGCAGGTTAGAATTCATTTTCAAATGCTCTAGCTTGTGATGAATATGTTCTCCTTTTTCTACCCCCATATGTTGATCAATGTGACATGAAAGAACCCTATCTACCTCGCCTCTCGCCTCTGCATTCATGGTCTGAATCTGTCATTTATGACTGTAAACCAACTGAAGTTTATTCCATGACCAACTATCCTCCTGTTCTTAACCCCAACCAACCCAAAACCCCTTTTTAATTCATTGTTCGAAGGTCTAGCCACCACCTTACTAAATAACCCAGCCTATTCAACCTATATCCTGTTGCTGGAAGCGCTAAAGAGAGATCCCTCTCTATGTTTGGGAAGGCTAATTCCCGCCCACTAAAGATCAGTTTGAAACAGTTTCCTCATGGTCTTTCCTGCCGCAACCAATAAAATCTTGAGTGATAACATTTTGGTGACTCCGTTGGGGACAATCTCTTGTTTTCACGGTATTAAATTAGACCTCTGAGGGAAAATAGAGAGTCTGACGTTCCAATGTTGTATCATTTTTCATGGCAACTCCAATTCTCAAATAGGTGATTCCACTTGAGAGCGGCCTCATTTCGATAAGTTATATCATACCAGAGTTGATTGTTGAGGGTGAACAATAGTCAGACGCCTAGAGGGTCCTACATAATTCGCTTGGCGACTCCATTCTTCAAGTCGGCGAGCTCCTAGAAGGAATTTTGGCTTCCAGGAGGATACCTACTAAAATTCATCCAGAATCAAAGCTGCCTAAGCTTACATTAGATTCAGAGAAAGTCATCCAGAAATCAAATAAAAGGCAGACAGGTATTTCTCCGTTAACTAGGTCCTTTTCTTTACCTAAAAAAGAAGCATATGTTGTATAAAGGGCCTCCTCGTATTTTAGGATTGACCCCTCCCCATTTAGGTCTATATCTGAGACTGATCTAAGAGGAGACTTGTTTGACCAAATAAAGTTCATGACTCAGTGTCCAAGTTCCTTGTGGGGAAACTTACTAGCCAAAGATGAAAATAGGGGCCTATTCCCCTTAACTAGAGCTACCATCAAGAATCTCCAACCCCTGAATATTCCTCTCCCTGCACCCAAGCAAAACCCAAGAGCTATGGCTGCTAGATAGTCGGGCTCCGAAAATTGTCCATTTTTCATAACTTCATTTTCGCTACTTTCCTAACTCATCAACCATAATTTAGTACATCTATGTTTAATTAATCTATTATTTACTTTATTTTATCAATTTAAACCATTAAACGCAAAAGAAGCCTAACCTATTATTTTTTATGTATTAAATGCAATATTGTCCAAATGATAAGCATTTCGGTGCTCCATCCGACCCTTCATCTCACCCTAAGTTCCGCACTAGGGTTTAATAGCATGTTTCGCATTGGTTTATTGGTTTGGCTTACCCTTTTGACAAACAAATTTACCTTTGTTTCTTTCTGGTCCATATATCTGCATGTGCAAATTAAAACCTTAGTTTGATGATGAGCTTTTGATTTAAACAAATAAGTACAAATTAATTAATAAAATGTTAAAGGGGTTATTATTATTATACTAATCCTTTTTCATTAGAATTTGTTTAAGTCAAACACTCATACATAATTATTATTATTATTATAAGTGTTTAAAAATAATATCATTTAAACTAATTTACAAAACAAAAGCCATTTATACAATTTGTTACAAATCCCATGAACAAATAGAATAGAGTTGGCATAAAACAAATGATAATTGTTTAATATGAATTCTACTTATATAAATATTAATTTATGCCACTTCAAAATAAACCATCATCCACGTCATTTGTTTTTAATGCAAGTCAATAGAGTAACGAATGGTTGTTTTATAAAATTACAATGTAATGGATTGATTGTTTTATTTTTTATGCAGGTTCACGCGAAGGAAGAAGGAATTCAACGGATGGTGATGCAAACAGATAGAACCCAATCCACTGATCATCAATCCAGCTCCAGTATCTAGCAATTAATCAATTCAACAACCCAACATTAATTCTGAACTAATTATAGTTGCAAGGTATCGTACAGACGTTCATTCGAACTACCAATCGCATTCTCGTCATCATTTCAGGAGGCATATTTCGGGAGCATATTTTGGGCAACCCATAAAGAATCTGGAGAAACGGTTCAAAACCCACTTCCCAAATGGGCTCATTTACCCTTATTGCAGACAGTTTTCAGAATTGCTTAACAGACATGGATAAAAATGTGCCCAAAGTGATTTTTCCAGAATTAGGGTTATCGATGGTTTTCTCAATTTAATAATTTGTTGAATGGGCAAGAGCTTCGGCATTTGATTCTATCTATGAGCTCATTGTTTTCTTGTATAAATAGAGATGCATATGCCTAAGAATGACAATGATCATATAGTGAAGATCTGATCATGTAAATTAAGCTAATCATTTTGTAGTTTAGTCTCTTTTTTAATGAAAAATTGGTTTCTGGAAACCAGATCGTGTACATAATTTTTATGTAGTCGTGTTGTGTTAATCCTAGGGAGGGCCACCTAAGGATCATATTCCTCTTTTCTTTTTAATTGATTTGTTAACGCTAAACTAGGTACATGTTTCACTTGTTGTTAATTTGTAGATAGTATTCCTGAAAGTCTGATTTCACTTGTTAATTTGTAGAATTCATTAATCCTCTAAAGTAGGTTTTAGATTAGACTAAACTAGGTTAGATTATGGTAGATTATGCTTCAGTCCTGCACATACAGTGTCGGCATATCTAACCTTACGAGCCCCGGGTTGACAGTTTAGTGTCGAAAACTATAGCAATATTTTACTCAACACAGATTTGCCCCTTTAGCCCTCCCACCAAATTTTGAGGACCTACCTGTGGGTTATGCCCAGCGCCTCATGAGATTTGATGGGGAGGTAAATAATTATACACAACAACATGTGGACCACTTTGTTGATTTTATAGACCTAGAGGAGGTAGATGAAGATGATTCCAAGATGAGGTTATTTTCCCAAAGCCTTGCGGGGGAAGTGAAGAAGTGGTTTAAATCCCTTCCCAATGGAGGAATTGATACCTATGAAAGATTTGAGCAAGTTTTCCTATCCAGATGGCAGGAAAAACTAAACCCCCTCCAAATACTCACTCAATATGAAAAAACTAAGAAAACAAATGTTGAGACGGTCCAAGAATTCTCAGCCATATTCATGAGGATGTACAACTCTATCCCAGTGGACATTAAACCTCCTGTGGGGGAAGCCAAGCTTCATTTCGCCAATTGTTTTGACAGTGAATTTTCTCTCACTCTAAGAGAAAGAAGATTTGCCACTCTTCCAAATATGATAAAATATGCAATAGAAGTGGAAGCTAACCTGATGGCCTCTGGTAAAATAAAACACATGAACGAGCCTGAGAAAAGGAGATGTAATGAAGAAATGCAGCCTTCGACATCCTAGTCCATGGATGCCAAATTTGAGCAGATGATGAGAACTATGGAGAGACTGATGGATAGGATATCCCTAGACAATAGGCCTCCTTCCAGAGAAAACCCAAAGCCTCAAGCTCGAAATAACAATCTCAGAAGGCCCCATGGCCCACAAGGAAGACCTAGAGAGCCAAGAGACCCTAGAAATCTCAAGAATTGGCCAATCGAACCACCTTTTTCTAAGAACCTTATAGACGAAGAAGAAGAAGATAGGAATCATGAAGACCAAATCCATATCTTGGATAATACCCCACCAAAGTTCTGTTTGACTAAGGATGAACATGAACAATCCTTCCTGCAATCAGATGGTGGCCCAGAGGAATCAGAAGCTGATCAATACCAGAAGGGGTTGCACAATGCCATCTATGAGTTCGAGAGGCGGCACAATTTGAGAAGTAAGAAAATAACAGTAGACCGAGGAAAGGTTGTTGTTGATCCATCCTCTTCTCATCCGCAAAGAAAAGGACCCCCTGGGAAAAAATACCCAAGGTTCACAGTCTCTGATAAGACGCCAGGGGAGGGAGCAGAGGCTCCCAAGGAGAATCCAGAGTGGGGAGATGAAGGTATTACAAAGACAGTAGAAAGGTTCCATTCCTCTTTTAGCTTAGAAAGTGAAATATCCAAGATTAAGATCTCCATCCATTTACACGAGTTGGTCAAGAACTTGGAATATAAAGACCGGATCCTTAAAGCAGTAAATGGTGGAGAAGTAAAGAAGCTTGATACCCTCAACCTGCAAGATGATAACCCTTCCCTTTTGTTCAGTCCCCATGTGGAAAATACTTCAGAAAAGGATGGCCCTCCTTTTTATATCAATCTAAATATAGATGATCACATCCTGCACAATGCCATGTTTGACTCGAGAGTTTCTCATAATCTCATGCCAAGTTCAGTGGTGGAAAGCTTAGGATTGGAAATCACGAGGCCATACAAGGATCTGTTCTCCTTTGATTCCAGGAGGGTCCCATGCGTGGGGATGATCAAGGACATGCTGGTCTCACTCACTCAAATACCACATAAGAATATCATCATGTATGTAGTGGTGGCAGATATTCCACCAAAGTTTGGGATGTTGTTTTCGAGATCCTGTACCTCAAAGTTGAAAGGAACCATGTAGATGGACATGTATTATGCCACCATCCCTGTTTTTGGAGAGAACAGGAGGTTGTACAGAGAGCATAGGTTGTCCTATGTAGTAAGTAGCAAGGAAAATCCTGGTAATCACCCCATATTCGTTGTGGACACTGATATAGGTTCTTCAATTCTTTGCTATGAGCCAGTTTCAAGAGAAGAAAGTGGGAAGGTTACCCAATTTCCTGGAGTGGAAGATGCAGCTAATAGCAAGAATGAAGCATTATGCCTGGACAGGGCGGCCAGTGCAGAGGGAAATGAGAAACTGAGGGAAGAAGACCTCCATAAGAAGCCAAAACTAGAGGCCAAAGCCATCTTGGAAACCCAAAAAGAAGATCATTGGGTCATGAGATTTCACGGGGCCGTAAATAAAGAAGGATTTGGATCTCGGGTATGGATCATCCCCCCAGACAAGGGAAATGCCTGCACTGAATTCCACACTTTTAAGCTAATGTTTGACTGTTCAAATAATGTGGCAGAGTATGAAGCATTGTTGTTGGAATTAAATATACTTAAAGACCTAAAAGCTAAAAAGGTCAAAATATATGGATATACAGAGCTAATAATGAGGCTAAACATCCCAGGTTAAAATCTTACAGGAATATTGTATGGGACATGTTGGACAATTTATTCACAGAGCACGATATCTTTTTCATTCTCGTAGAGCAGAATACAGTGGCAGACACTCTAGCCATCTCTGCTAGCATATTTCAGCTCCGTGCCTATCCTGCTAGAACTCCCATGGTTAATATAAGGCATAGACCTTCTGTCCCGGAAAACACTAAGCACTAGAAAATATTTGAAGACGATTAGCAGATCAAGAAATTTCTAGAAATGACCGAAGAGTTTTCCAACACACAGATCGACTAGGAGAACTGTGAAGGTGAGTGGGAACTTGATCCAACAGAGCCCTAAGCCACTATGGGGGGGAAAGAGATCCTGCAGTTGAAGAGTAACTACATCCCCAAAGGACTGGTTCCTTTGGAGAAACTGTTTGATGAAAATGATGTTTCCAAGAATCACAAGGTTACTCCAAACCCCAGCGAGGTAGAAGAATATAACATTGGGAGTGACGAAGAGCCCAAAATTGTCAAGCTATCAAAGTCTTTGACCCCGGGTACCAAGGGAGACTACATAGCTTTAATGAAGAAGTTCTTTTATGTGTTTGCATGGTGCTATGAAGACCTTAACGAATATGGCATAGCAGTCATACAACATACCATACTAGTCAAGACTGGCGAGAAGCCATTTAGGCAGAAGCTGAGGAGGATGAATCCCATGCTACTCCCACTGATTGAAAAAGATGTAAAGAGGTTGTACGAAGCCAAAATCATAGTCTCCTTGAGGTTTTCGAAGTGGGTGGCCAAAATTGTCCTAGTGAGAAAAAAGAATTGTGAAATCAGACTGTTTATCGACTTTAGAAATCTCAACAAAGTGTCCCTAAAGGACAACTACCCCTTGCCCAAGATGGACCACATTTTGCAGAAGGTTGCAGGGGCATCAAGAATGTCCATGATGGATGGGTTTTCAGGATACAATCAGATTAAAGTGCAGCCCGAAGACCAAGACAAAACAGCCTTCACCACCCCTTGGGGGACTTTCATGTATTCCAATATGCCATTCGGTTTGTTGAACGCAGGAGCCACTTTCCAAAGAGTTATGGACATAGCTTTTGCAATAGAAAAAGACAGATTTGTGGTTGTCTACATGGATGACATCACTATGTATTCCAAGTTTGACTCAGAGCATCTAAAGCATCTACACCAAGTGTTCACTAAATACAGAAAATTTGGGATCTCCCTGAATCCTAAAAAGTCAAATTTTTCCATGGAAGAGGGAAAGTTGATGGGTCACATAATATCTAAAGATCGGATCAAAATTGACCCGGGCAGGGAGGATGCAATATAGAAGATTGATCTCCCCAGAAGCAGAAAGGAAGTCCAATCCTTCCTAGGCACAATGAACTTCTTAAGGAGATTCATTCCCAATTTTGCATAAATCATGACGACAATCACCTGCATGCTTAAGAATGATATTCAGATATGGTGGACTATTGAAGCTAGGAAGGCATTTGAAGACATAAAAAGAGAAATCGTTGAAGCACCTGTGCTTACTAGTCTTGATTTTAGCAAAGAGTTCCTTATGTTCTCCTTCGCCTCTGAGCATTCCATAGTTGGCGTACTTCTACATAAAAATCAGGGAGGAGTTGAGCAGCCCATAGCTTTCTTCAACAAATCTCTCAGGGATGTCAATCTCAAGTACAACATGATGGAAAAGCAAGCCTATGCCATGATCAAAGCTTTGAAGGATTTCAGAATGTATGTTCTGCATTCCCATACTATGGCTTATGTCCCTAATGCTGCTGTGAAAGATATATTGACACAACCTGATCCAGAGGGTAGAAGGGCCAAGTGAATAGTTGTGCTACTGCAGTATGACTTACAGATCAAACCTATAAAGTTGATCAAAGGACAAGGACTGTCCAAGCTCATGGCTGAATCGAATTGGGATTCAATGAGTGTGAACTTGGCGTCTCACATGCTGGAGGAAACTGCCCAAGGTCCACTACCTCAGGTATCAAATAAATTCGTTTCCTCTTGTTGGTATTATGACGTTATATATGTTTTGTAGAACTTACAAGCACCCCCTGATATGGGAAAAATCAAATCTAGATCCACCAAGTTGAGGGCTGTGAAATTTTGCATACTAAATGAGGGTCTCTATTGGAAAGACCCTTGGGGTGTCCTATTGAAATGCATAGTGGAGGATGAAGCCAAAGTGACCTTGAAAGAATTTCACAGGGGCATCTATGGGGGGCACCATTACTGGAAGGCCACTATCAACAAAATTCTCAGGGCAAGATTCTATTGGCCCACTATGTTCAAAGATGCCTATAAGGAGATAGTCGCATGACACGAGTGCCAATTTTTTGAAGGAAAGAGAAAGCTCATGTCCATGCCTTTGAATCCTATAGCTGTAGAAGCCCCTTTTCAGCAGTGGGGGCTCGACTTCATTGGTGAAATTTTCCCCAATTACCCCAGACATCATAGGTGGATATTGACTGCCACTGACTACTTCACCAAATGGATTGAGGCAGTACCTACCAAGAAAGCCACAGACACAGTGATCATAAAATTCCTGGAGGAAAATATCATGTCTCGGTTTGGTTGTCCTGTTACAATAATCAATGATAATGCAGAGGCTTTCAAATCCAAGAAGATGGTCAAATTCTGTGACTAGTTCCATATAAAGCTAGGCCATTCCATTGCTTACTACCCTCAAGGAAATGGGTTGGCTAAATATTCTAACAAGAGTCTGGTTATAATAATCAAGAAAATAAAAGGGCTTGGCACACCAAGCTGACATTCGCTTTGTGGGCCGATAGGATCACCTCTAAGAAATCCATTGGAACATGTCCTTTCAAGTTAGTATATGGAATAGAAGTAGTATTCCCTGATTCCCTCAGAGGGCCTGCAATGAAGTTGCTACAAGAACAGGAAGAAGAGCCGAAACTTGAGCTAAGGAGAGCCATCCAGCTAGTCGAAATACAGGAAGTCAAATACGGGGTGCAGGATGAGATTATGCGCACTCAGGATAGAATTAAAAGGACTTTTGACCGGAAGACCAAGGCCAATGAATTTCAGATAGGAGATTTGGTGTTGAAATGGGATGCTAGGGGAGCAGACTAGGCCCAAAAATTCGACAACGTTTGGTAGGGGCCCTATACGATCATCACCCACCTTGGGTGCAATGCTTTCTTCCTGCAGGATGGAGGTGATGAACCAGTCGGCAATAGACTCGTCAATGGGTAGTTCTTGAAGCATTATTTCAAGTAAAAGAATGAGTCCGCCGACCCACCTTCACTATACATTGCCATCTTTTGATTTTTAGAATAGTCATGTTTCAGTTTTTGTTTCACAATAAAGAAATGAGAGAAGGGAAGCAAGGGCCACTAGTCTACATTTTCTTGCTACCTCAGAGGGAGGATAGCATCCCCTGTTGGAGCCGTTGTTAACACCTATTTTGGTTTCCACCAAGCGATTATGAGCCAAAGGATAGAGCCACAATGGAAAGAATGAGAAAAACCAACCATAAAAGTGTTGTTGCAACTAAAAGGGACTAAATGGGCTTCTTCCGCAACAAAAGAATATTGGACGGACAGGATTGAAGAGTGGATCAGATCAACGGTTAAAATGGCATTCTGCAAATCCCGTTTTTCCATTCCCGTAATCCGTGTGGCGGATTGTGGAGCATCAATTTTCCAGAGAGTGAAAAGATAAGTTTCTGTATTCCTCATTGCAGATTGTCGAACAATGATTTTCCAAAGGGAGAAAAAATAAGTTTCCGTGTTGTGGATGTCTGATTGCGGAAAGGTAATTTTCCAAGAAAGCACCAAGCCGAGGTTCTGAATCTCGCATTCCACGTGGCAGATTGCATATTACGGAAAGGCCGTTGAGGAAAGGGCCATTGCGGAAAGGAAATTGCGGAAAGAAAATTGCAGATCGAAGCAGGTTTCACAGAACAAATCACGACCGCCAGGAAATAAAGATTATCACAAGAAGGCAGCGCGTTTCAGAGCAGCAAGGGGGGTCTGTTTCAGTTTCTTGTCCTAATCAATCTAAAACATCTTGATTCAAAGGATGAGTAGGCAGCTTCCGAGGCCCAATGGCACACTTCCAGCACGTGAAATCCCCCATCATCACTCCGAGCAGGATCACAATGCGTTGATTTGGGCGGCTCGGCTCGTTCGGCCTCATCATTCCCTGTGCGAGTTTGTTTTGAATTAGTTAGGATATTTTGATGCTCTGTAAGCCTATAAAGGCAAGGTACGAAGTAGACCAAATGGTTGGAAGTTTTTGTATCAGAGAGATTACGAATCTGTGTATGTATTAAGATCGGCCTCTTAATTCAATGAGAAGACTCGATTCTAGAGCTTGAGATTCCTGTGATGTGGGTTATGATGTCTGTTATTTCCTATGTATGTGTTCTAGCTTTGTATTTCCATTAATTGTTTTCTTCTATAGTACCTAAAGATCAAGATTACATGGTCTGGAATTCATGTCCACATGCTCCAGATGCATATGAATAGGTATTCCACCCTTTTCTCTAAAAGTTGCAGGTTAGAATTCATTTTCAAATGCTCTAGCTTGTGATGAATTTGTTCTCCTTTTTTTTCCCCCATCTATTGATCGATGTGACTTGAAAAGACCCCATCTACCTCGCCTCTCACCTCTGCATTCATGGTCTGAATCTACCATTTGTGACTGTAAACCCACCGAAGTTGACTCCATGCCCAACTATCCTCCTGTTCTTAACCCCAACCAACCAAAAACCCCTTTTAATGCATTGTTCGAAGGTCTAGCCACCACCTTACTAAATAACCTAGCCTATTCAAGCTATATCCTATTGCTGGAAGCACTAAAGAGAGAGCCCTCTATGTGTTTGGGAAGGCTAGTTCCCATCCAATAAATATTGGTTTGGAACAGTTACCTCATGGTCTTTCCTTCCGCAACCCAGGAAAATCTTGAGTGATAACAAATAGCACGGGTGCACTCCTTTGTGCATTAACTAATCAACATTCGCCACCAACATTCGGGGTACAACCATGGTGGACGTTTCCTATGTCGGCTGCTTTGGGAGCGCGTGCCCGTTAATAGTGCGTGCGTGTTCCTATTGCATTAATTTGGTTGGTGAATGTTCATATAAATTATTTCGTGTATACTTTTTTTTTACATTAATGACACGTTAGTCATATTGAATAAAGTTTAGAGAGATATAGGGGGGTATTGTGGGTTATGGGTTTAGGGAGAGAAAGAGGGGTATGGGGGTAGTGGGTTATCGGTTTACGGTGGGATTGTGGGTTGTGGGTTTAGGCGGAGAGAGAGGAGAGGGATTGTGGGTTGTGGTTTTAGGGGGAGAGAGGGGGGGGAGATTGTGGGTTATGGGTTTAGTGGGGGGGAGAAGGTGGATATTATGGGTTAAGGGTTTAGGGAGAGAGACAAATTGTGGTTAGGGCTTCAACATGAACCATGCTTTCATTATAATATTAGGGGCATGATAGGTTGTGTAGAACCTGGTCAGGGGTTGAGAGCCAAGAGGGAGATTGGGGGTCATGGGTTGAGAGAGATAGAGATTGGGGGTTAGCGGTGGATAAAGATGGAATAAGGGGGGTAGGGGGTTAGGGAGAGAGATTAAGGGGGATAGGGTTCTAGGGAGAGTGACAGAGAGATAATAAGTGATAGAGAGAGAGAGATTGTGAGACGGAGAGAGTGAGAGGTAATTAAAATGGTTCTACAATTGAAGTTGTGTCACACAAACATTAACTTCACAATTTATTATTGATATCGAAGAAGGCATTTGATATCCAAGTAATTTTTAATCAAATACAACATTTCTTCTTGAATTCACCCCCATATAAGCGATAAGATTCGACATTAACCACGGCTTTAATTCTAATAGTAGGGGCATAAGAGGATTCGTAGAACCTGGTCAGGGGTTGAGAGAGAGAGGGAGATTGGGGTCAGGGGTTGAGAGAGATAGATATTGGGGGTTAGGGGTGGAGAGAGATGGAACAACGGGGGTAGGGGTTTAGGGAGATAGATCAAGGGGGCTAGGGGTCTAGGGAGATAGATAGAGAGATAGTGAGTGACAGAGAGAAAGAAAGAGAGATTGTGAGATGGAGAGAGTGAGAGGTAATTAAAATGGTTGTAGGATGGATCTTAAGGCCTTGATTAGAGTTATGAGAGGAAAAAAATGGCCTTGCAATATAAATGATTCTCTAAGGTTCATTAACCATGAAAATGACCTAAAACTATAACATAGGCCCTTTATAGGTGATATTTGATCTCTAGGTGGAATATGGTTACCATTGTGAAGTCTTGCACACTAGGTATGGGTGTCTTAAGGCATTGGTCATGGTTAAGGAAGGAAAGTATGCCCCTTGACACCTTGATGAAACCTTTAAGGATCAAGGGCCATAAATAATTCCCTAAATTGGACATAACATGTATTCTATAGGGAATCGTTGTCCTTTAAATGAGATATGGATGCTATTAAATATTTTGTGCATTAGAGATGGGTCTTAAGTCCTTAACCATGGTTGGGAGATAAATCTAGGGAATTAGATCCTAAATGAAGATCCATAGACTAAAAGGCCATGATTAAGGCCTTGAACTACAACATAGGCCATCTAAAATGAATTTTTTACATACAAGTAATATAAGGGTGTCATTAGGAGTTTTTATGTAGTAGGAATGGGTTTATGGGCCCTGAACATGATGGGGGGGAATAAGGTCCTTCATCCATAAATTAATCCTAGAGGTCTTATGGACATGAAATATTCCTTAAACCACCACAAAGCATCTTGGTGGGATATCATTGGCCTCTTGGTGGGATATTTGTATCATTAAAATATTTTATATACTTATTGTGGATTCTAGAGTTTTGACCATGGTCGATGAAGAAAAAAAAAGTCATTATGATCAAAATTATTCATCTAGGGCTCATAAAGTTTGGCATTTGCATGAGATATGGGGATGATTAAATTTTTTATACAAAATAGATGAGATTGGAGGCTTTGACCATGATCATAAGTGAAGATAAAGGAAATGAAGCTTTTAATTCTCATGAGCCATGGACAACTCCTCAAACCACTATAGAGGCCCTTTAGAGGGTATATCTAGCGTTCGATTGAGATATGGGTGTTATTATGAGGTTTTATGAACCAAATATGGATCTTGACTATGGTAAGGAGCACAAACAAAGGGGCTAAAGTATTATATAAATATTTTAAGGATTTGGTCCATGAACATGGACTCAAAGCACCACGAACATGGACTCAAAGCACCACATGGACCCTCTATGAAGGATCTTTGATATACAAGTGGGATGTGGGCACTTATAGGAGGATTTTCATACTAGGGGAGGATATCGAGGTCTCAACCATGGCCAAATGGGGAAAGAAGAGCCATATGAAATAATTGAGGATTTCATAGTTGATGGGACAAAAGGAATTATTGAACCATTACAAACATCCTTTAAAAGGGAACTTTAACTACCAAGTGGTGTAGATACAAAATTAGGAGTTTGTGTTCACCAGGGATGGGTCTCAAGGCCTTATTCATGGTAATATGCGAGACTTTAGGAGGTTTCCCATAGTAGATGGTTCTTGAGACACTACCCATGGTACAAGGATAAAAACTAATGTCTTAGGGACTAAAAAATATGTTTTTATGGTTTATGGACCATGCATATGGTCCAAAAACACCACAACAACCCTATAAATTGAATATTTATCCCACAAGTATAATATGGACACCATCTTCTGTAGAACCATCTAGTGTAGCAAGCATTGTAATGGTTCCCATATGACCATGGTCAAGGCCTTGATACACATCCTTGGTGAATAAAATATCCTAATGGAATATGTATCCCAATTGGTGGTTAAATATCCCCTCTACATTACATGTGTAGTGGTCAAAGGCATCATTTGTCCCATGAGCCCTAGAAGCTTAATTTAGGTCATATAGCCTTTTTTTCCTCACTCGACCATAATAATGATCCCAAAATTCGTCACTAGTACAAAAATTCTATTATAGGCACTCATATCCCATAGGCCCTTTATTTCCTCCCCTTACCATATTCAAGACATTGATTGCCATCCTTGGTGCATAAAACCTCCTAATGGCATCCATATACTAATTGAAGGCCAACATCCCCTCTAAAGGACCTCTTATTGGAACATTCAAAAACCCACTTTAGACTTAGGATATATTTTATTAATCTTACATGATTAATTTCCTAGGTTTAAACTATGCAGTTGGCCTAGTTTTTGTCTTTTATGAGACCACATGCTATCCTGAGTCACTAGGACAAATTTGGATAGATTATGGATCATATTTCCTGAGATTCTGCCTGATTTTATTCTATTTCTGGATTATAAATGCACCTTCCATATTTAGATAACTTTATCATGCTTTTGTTGCTTTCTAGTGGATAAGGTAAAGCTAGTTTGACTAGGAAAATGTCTCTACTTGGCCAATTCGAACTCCACCTCTTTCTTCTCTCCAAAATTCATAATCACATTCCATTTTCATCACTCACTAGCTTCCATACCATATTTATCTAATTCATGAGCCTCTTGACAGATTGGGAAAGGGTCTTGACACCTAAGGGTTTTTTTAGCTTTTAGTAAGCCTTCATTTTTTGTGCTTTACAACTTGCCTTGAAGGAATTCTATTTTTCTCTATTGAGATGTATTATATATTGTATTCATATTGATGAATAATATAGAGATGGTATTTACATCAATTGAGCCCTCTCTCTTATGTTTTTGTTTCAATATTTCTTCTTATTCTTGCATATCTTTGAATAAATTCTTGTGAGGACTTCTTTGCTTCAAGATCCTTGGCTATTAGAATTTTTTCATGGTATTGAACCTATTTAGAAATCTCACATGGTATGAAATCATGGGAGCTTTTGATTAAGTTAGTATTCCAGTATAAGATTTCAGAGTGTTTGTTTTGCACGTATTGAAGATCAAATGGCATAAATTTCTTCAATACATACAGTTGTCGAAGATGAAGACTTCCATCTCTCTCTCTTGTTCTCCCATAAGTATTTTATTCTAAATTCTGATCAAGATAATCCACTTTATGCTCTAGAATCTGAAGAGGTTCTTGAATCCTCTCTTTCACATCAGTTTACTAGTTTGTAGAATGGTGATATTATGAATGTTTTGGAGGTTAGATCAAAGTTTGGAGGTGATGCATTCACCCTCGTTGATCACATACTTCTTATGTACTTCTATATGATCATTGGAACATGTTCTCAGAGTTTCACTGAAGATGGAGGAAACTACCATTCGTTTGGGTTCAAGACTCAAGCATATTTTGGTGATTTCGGTTCTGCTCTCACCCCTGCTGGTTCAAAGGAGATCTCAAGGGACCATATATCAATTCTTGGAGCTGATTTAACTTCCACTGATTAGAAGTTCAAGTTTCAAGAACAATTAGATCTGATTGGAGCTTATCCTAACTCAGTTAATTCGAATTTCAAGTTCCAGAATGGTTTGCATATTCATGGATTTGTTCTGATCAAGAGCAAGTTTGGAAAGCCTCCAGTTTCGCTTGCATCCACTGATGGAGAATTCAAGCACATGTTTTTGTAGCATGAGCCACTCCTTCCCAAGAGGAAGATACCTCCATAAATTTGATCAATTTAACACCTATTTGATTTTGGAGAAACAACTTTTTTTTGTGTGTCACATGTCCATTCTTGAGGGGAGGTTTTCTTCCCAAGCGGTTTTCCTTCTTTCCTCATCTACATGGACTAATAAAGGGTGACCATAGGCCATATTTTCCTGGGCCCTCATCATATTTTAATCACATACAGTCAAGCTTAAGAGAGGGTGTTGAAACATTCAAAACCTCACTTTAGACTTAGGATATATTTTATTAATCTTCCATGATTAATTCCCTAGGTTTAGACTATGTAGTTGGCCTAGTTTTTGTCTTTTATGAGACCACATGCTATCCTGAGTCACTAGGACGAATTTGGATAGATTCTGGATAAGATTTCATGATATTTTTCTGATTTTATTCTATTACTGTATTAGAAAGGTGTCTTCCATCTTTAAATAACTTTATCTTGTTTTTTATGCTTTCTAGTGGATAAGGTAAATCTAGTTTGACTAGGAAATTGTCTCTACTTGGACAATTCGACCTACACCTATTTCTTCTCTCCAAAATTCATCATCACATTCCATTTTTATCACTCACTAGATACCATACCATATTTATCTAATTCATGAGCCTCTTGAAAGATTTGCAAAGTGTCTTCTGACACCTAGGGTTTTTTTAGCTTTTAGTAGGCATTCTTTTTTTGTGCTTTACAACTTCCCTTTAAGGCATTCTATTTTTCTCTCCTGAGATGTATTATATATTGTATTGATATTGATGAATAATATAGAGATGATATTTACATCAATTGAGTCCTCTCTCTTATGTTTTTGTTTCAATATTTCTTCTTATTCTTGCATATCTTTGAATAAATTCTTGTGAGGACTTATTTGCTTCAAGATCCTTGGCTATTAGAATTCTTTCATGGTATATTTAGAATTCTCACACCTTTATAGTGCTTCAAGGAACTATTCATGGATCATGAGCCTTAAATGATTAATTTAGGTCGTAAGACCCTTATTTTCTCCCACATCCATGTTCAAGGTCTTGATACCCATCCATTATGCCTAAAAATTTCTAATTGCTCCCATATATCATTCATGGGTCTTTGTCATGTCCCAAAATTTTGCATTGGGTCACAATGGCCTAAGCCCCTTGGCCATACTCATGATAGTTTGTCAAATTGATGATAAGGGTCAAATAATTGCTAAGAAGGATGTCCAAGTTAGTAATAATGTGAAATTAGATCCAAATGGACAAGTTGGGTCACATTAAGAGAAATTCCCAATTCAAAGTTTGTAATATACCCATCCAAATGAACTGTCATGGAGGAAAATTACTAATTCCCTAGGTTGGGGGTGGAAGCATTGGGATTTGAAATAAGTGGGATAATAAATGATGTTTGGACATTAGAATGATATAAAGATTTAATAAAGGATCTAAATAAATAAATACAAGGGAAAATCAAAGTGGCAATTGCTCATGAAGACACATGGAGGATGTGGGACCCACACAAGCTAGATTTTCTATGCCACATGGCATCCTCCTCTTGTGAATTCGAATCCATGAGAATTCCAATGTTCTTGGGATGATTTGGAAGGGAATAATACTTAGCATGAATCAATTAGGTTGAAATGTAGAGGAAGAGTAACTCCCATGGAAGAGGAAGAGGCAATTTGGAGCTAGTGGGACACTTGGGCTAGATTCCCTAGCTTTATGACAATAATGATGAAGATGCTATGACACCTATGACACAAATCAGACCTGATGGCTGACATTTGGCATATATGACATGTCAGGGCTAAAAATAGCCTCCAATAGGATTCTCAAGTGAGTTAGGTCAGCCAAAGAGACACCAATTCGAATTTGGAGGAGGAGGCTAGAATTGGAAGGACAAGTGGCATACTTGGGAATCTCTTCCCAACTTGAGTTGGCATGAATATCTTGGGAGGAATTCGACCCATGGAGGACCTTATAAGTTTATAAAACACAATAACAAAGAATGATGATGGCTTTGATCATTTTCAGAATTTTCATTTTGCATTTGGAGAGGAGAGCTAGTGGAGTGCTACTCTACTTGCCTTAGCACCAATTTCGAGGGTGAAAGATTCCCATCCTAGTTGGTAATTTGAAAGGCCATTTAGACCTTTCATGTGGAGATAAAATGGATTCTTTTGTTACAGGTTGACGCTACATGGAAGCTCATGCTCACATCTCTTTCCGCTTGCTTCTACAACCATTCTTCTATTTCTTGGCATATTCATGATCCTTGAGGAATTGCGCCTTTGGTGAGATATTGTTCTATTTGGGGGAACTTCTAATGCCCCATTATTTTATCATATTATGTAAATGATCTGTTCTTAATATTAATAACAGCTTTAGGTCGATATTCCAAGTGGAAATTTGTAAATCTAATTATTAATGAGCAAATGGTGCCAATTTCCCCAATATGTTGATGTATGCCAATAATGTGTTGATGTATTCGAATGGACCGGTGAAATATTGATGGATTAATGATTTATGGACTTTTATTTATCTGTTCTACAAGTTTCATGTTCAATGCATAATATTTGGGAGTCATATTGTTCATTTTTAAAGCATTTGGAGAAGATTTCCCATCATTTCCCCCAAGGTCGAAACTAGTATTTTGCTTCTGATTTTGAGAGTGTTGTAGAAGACCTAATAAATTAAATGGAGATGTATATGAGACAATATTTATGTCCCCTTTATTTACCCTACCTCTTTCCATAAATTCGATATGTTTCAGTACCATTTGGAGAGCCATCTTCAACACTTAGCCAAGGGGGATTTGAACCCCAAATTTCTAGTCAAGATCCCTACTTTGGCCAGAACTTAAAGGAGAGTTTCAGAATCCTATTGAAGAGTATAAAGCATCCCTGAAACTCATATTTATGTACTAAGACCATTCATACACCTTCTGTGACAATTTTGGAGCATTTGGAGCCATTTGGAGGTCAAGAACCCAAGACTAGTCAAAGGTCGAACTAGTGGAAAAAGTTGAAAAAATCACCATTTTAATAAAAATAAAAAAAGGGACATTACAAGTGGTATCAGAGCATGATATTGGAACCTGATGTGGTCTAATATTCATAAGGACAAGAAGTCAGGTACCACCATTAGATATTGAAACCAAAAGTGCTTTTGTTGAAGAGGAAAATGTAGGAAAAGAAGAGCATTTTTTGAGGAAACTATGGCTAGGGATGAAAAGGGAACCTCATATGATAGTGAGAAGTTTAGTAAGCTCATGAAACCACTATTTTAAGACATGAACAAGCAGATGATGAAATAATTCGAATTATTGGCTAGCCAACTTGGAAGCAAAGGAGAACGAGGAGGCAGTAGTAGTTTCTCTTTCGGGGAAAAGAAGGCCATGGGTGAAGGTATCTTCTCAAATATAGGACCTCATAATAGATCTCATGAATATCAGAGTGCAGCAAGGCCTACTACACCTAAATTTCTTGATTCCAAAGCAAATATTAATACTCCAACCGATGTAAAAGAAATCCTAATCGAATGGAAAAATTTGAGTGAAGATTGCAGAAACACCCTACCATTTGATCAATACCTCATTGTCTCAAACAAGCTCAAGATGAAGGAAGGTAATAAGAATCCATTTCAAAATAGATAATTTTTTGACAAGTTATTAGTGAAGAAAGGTTTATGCCATTCTTGTAAAAGACCTTGGAGAGAAAATCATATGTGTGTGAGTGAAAATAGCAGTGAAGTATCTGAAGTTTCAGGGAATGCTTGTATTTCCTACTTGAAGAAAGTTTTTGGTTTTCCTTCAAAAAGAGATTCCAAATGTATTGATCTTAAGGAAACCAATGGGAAAAGTGCATCAGATTGATTGAAGGAGAAATATGAATATACATCCCATTAGCTTGAAGAGGGTTCTATTGAAAATATTGAAGATCATTTCGAGACACATTCTACCTTGGACATGAATCAAAGAGCACTTACTGATGGATGCTTGAACTATGAAGGAGTACCTAATGATGGGTGCTCACACCTCTATGATGGTGACACATAGATCACTTTTGAAAGTGTTTCTGCAAACCAAACTCCCATTAAGCATGAAAATGAAGCCCTTGTAGCAGTTGAAGAAGAAACAAGATCAAATTCCCCATCACCACTTGATCTTCATGAAGTTGGTCCAAGTAATAAGGAAGAAGATGATGAGGTTCACTTGCAAGAGCCTCTTTTTCTTGAAGGGTCATTAAATATGAATGAAAATAAGATTCAAAGAGCAATGTGAAACACCAAAGGTAATTTCATGTCTTTGCTTTTTTATAAAAACAATTTGGTTGAGTTTAATGAATTCTTACATGATGCATACTTGAAGAATGATGAGGATATTCATAAACACAAAATTCAAAATGAGCAACTTCTTGAAAGGTTGCAATATACTTGTTCTTCCTCCTATGTTTCAAATTTTCAGATGGTAGATTGCATGGAGGATTATCATGACATGGTAGATCATGAGAAACATGGAAATTTGCATGTGCTTGATGTGTTTGAATATGAGCTTGATGATATCCAATCACTTGATGTGGTAGAAGAGGAACTTGAGTTTCCTCTTGGAAATGGTGACACAATTTTTGAAGAAGTGTATGATTCCACTATTGTGGAACCAACCTATGAGGAAAGTTTTGCACTTTTGAGGGAGGTGCATGATCCTACCATTATGGAGCATTCACATGAGGACACTTCTGCACTTTCTGATCATTTGGGTGAGTTGTTTCATTCTCCTACATCCTACACTTCCATATTTTGCAGCATTCATCCTAATGAAGTATGGGTGAAAGGTTTATTTTTTATGGTTCCACGTGAGGAGCGTGAAACTCCTATCTTTCCTTTCTATGATGACATTATTAGAGCCATTTCTTACTTACATTTGCAGTAGCATTATTTGTTACCTTATGATGAAACACATCTACATGGATGCACTTATGATGTTCACTTGAGTCACTTGAAGACTCATGGTTTTCATTACTCCTTGATTAGTTCAATTGATATTGGAGGAACTTCATCCACTACTTGGGTGAAGAGATATATGATTGGAACAAATTATTATTGGCAGCAACATCCTTTGTTATTTATTGATGATACACATGTTCATGGATGCACAAATTCTACTTATGGAAGCCCCTTGAAGGCTTTTTGTTTCCTTTGCTCCCTACTTGGTTCATATTTTAGTGGAGGTTCTTCATTCACTTCTTGGATGAAAGAACACATGGTTGATTATGTTGATGGATCTTACATCATTTTGGAGTAGAATTATAGGACATGGGATCCTCACCTATGTCATTGTATCATATTTGATTGGTCACTTGAAGCTTGTATGCACTTGGAAAACTTACTTGGAGGTATAAGCACTTTCATGATTCTTTGATGAGGCACCTCCTTGATGTACATTTTTATTATGTTGTTATGTACTTTGATGATATATCTTTTGTACTCATGATGTTTGGAAGAATGCATACAAGAAAATGGGATCTAGGAATTCTCTTTCCTAATGGTGTGGGTTGGAGAGCACTCTTAATTGTTGGAGTGCAATACAAGCAATGGGACCCTGGGATAGTTTTTAGTCCCATTGATTTCAAAAAAATTGGGAAACAAGTAGTATGGGAGATGGATTACCCACTTAAAAAATTGATTTTAATCAGAGTAGTGCAATAGCAAGCATGGTGGTTCCTCTCTAAAATCTTCATGGAATCTCGAAGACTGAAAGTTGGGCAACACAGTGGCAACTTCAAGAATTATGCAGTGGTATCAGAAGGGGGTTTCCAAAATATAAAACAGGTAAAGAGTAATTTTGCAAACATGGTTTTGATGGGTTTAATTAACCTTTTAGTGTTTAGTAGTGATGTTACAGGGGATATCAAAGTGAAAAAGAAAACCCACATCTCCTTGCTTTTGGAAACACACAATTGTAGTGCATGGGTGGCTCTACTCAAGGTTTTAGAAGAGAAGTTTTGGGAAGCAAAATTTTGGAAAGAAAGAAGGTTCTTCCACATACATGTGTTGAAATTGCTTGAGGACAAGCAATATTGGGAAGGGAGGATTTTTCAAGTCCCAAAATTTTGCATTGGGTCACAATGGCCTAAGGCCCTTGGCCATACTCATGATAGTTTGTCAAATTGATGCTAAGGGTCAAATAATTGCTAACAAGGATGTCCAAGTTAGTAATAATGTGAAATTAGATCCAAATGGACAAGGTGGGTCACATTAAGAGAAATTCCCAATTCAAAGTTTGTAATATACCCATCCAAATGAACTGTCATGGAGGAAAATTACTAATTCCCTAGGTTGGGAGCGGAAGCATTGGGATTTGAAATAAGTGGGATAATAAATGATGTTTGGGAATTAGAATGGAATAAATATTTAATAAAGGATATAAATAAATAAATACAAGGGAAAATCAAAGTGGCAATTGCTCATGAAGACACATGGAGGATGTGGGACCCACACAAGCTAGATTTTATATGCCACATGGCATCCTCCTCTTGTCAATTCGAATCCATGAGAAGTCCAATGTTCTTGGGATGAGTTGGAAGGGAATAATACTTGGCATGAATCAATGAGGTCGAAATGTAGAGGAAGAGTAACCTCCATGGAAGAGGAAGAGGCAATTTGGAGCTAGTGGGACACTTGGGCTAGATTCCCTAGCTTTATGACAATAATGATGAAGATGCTATGACACCTATGACACAAATCAGACCTGATGGCTGACATCTGACATATATGACATGTCAGGGCTAAAAATAGCTTCCAAGAGAGCGCTCAAGTGAGTTAGGGCATACTTGGGAATCTCTTCCCAACTTGAGTTGGCATGAAGCTCTTGGGAGGAATTCGATCCATGGAGAACCTTAGAGGTTTATAAAATACAATAAAAAAGAAGGATGATGGCTTTTTATCAATTTCAGAATTTGCATTTTGCATTTGAAGAGGAGAGCTAGTGGAGTGCTACTCTACTTGCCTTAGCACCAAATTCGAGGGTGAAAGATTCCCATCCTAGTTGGTAATTGGAAAGGCCATTCAGACATTTCATTTGGAGATACAATGGATTCTTTTGTTACAGGTTGAAGCTGCATGGAATCTCATGTTCACATCTCTTTCAGCTTGCTTCTACAACCATTCTTCTATTTCTTGGCATATTCATGATCCTTGAGGAATTGCGCCTTTAGTGAGCTACTGTTCTATTTGGGGGAGATTCTAATTCCCCATTATTTTATCATCTGATGTAAATGATATATTCTTAATAGTCATAACAGCTTCAGGTCGATATTCCAAGTGGAAATTTGTAAATCTGATTATTAATGAGCAAATGGTGCCAATTTCCCTAATATGTTGATGTATGCCAATAATGTGTTGATGTATTCAAATGGACCAGTGAACTATTGATGGATTAATGATGTATGGAGTTTTATTTATCTATTCTAAAAGTTTCATGTTGAGTTCATAAGCTTTGGGAGTCATATTGTTCATTTTTAAAGCATTTGGAGAAGATTGCCCATCATTTCCCCCAAGGTCGAAACTATTATTTTGATTATGATTTTGAGAGTGTTGTAGTAGACCTAATAAATTGAATGGAGATGTATATGAGACCCTATTGATGTCCCCTTGATGTACCCTACCTCTGTCCAGAAATTTGAGAGGTTTCAGTACCATTTGGAGAGCCATCTTCAGCACTTACCCTAGGGGGATTTGAACCCCAAATTGCTAGTCAAGATCCCTGCTTTGGACGGAACTTAAAGGAGAGTTGTAGAATCCTATTGAATATTCTAAAGCATCCCTGAACCTCATATTTATGTACTAAAACCATTCATACACCTTTTGTGACAATTTGGGAGCATTTGGAGCCATTTAGAGGTTAAGAACCCAAGACTAGTCAAAGGTCGAACTAGTGGAAAAAGTTGAAAAAATCACCATTTTAATAAAAATAAAAAAAAGGGACATTACAATCTTAGGGATTTGGGGTTAGGGGTTTAGAGAGAGAAAAAGAAAGAGAGATATTGGGGGTTAGGGATTTAGAGAGAGGTAGAGAGATATATATTGGGGGTTAGGAATTTAGAGAGAGAGAGAGAGATTGGGGGTTTGGGATTTAGAGAGAGAGAGGGTGTGAAGTGTTGAAGGTGGAGAGAGAGAGAGAGAGAGAGAGAGAGATTGTTCCTTAGGGGTTGAGAGAGAGAGAGGTGTTGGGGGTTAGGGGTTTAGAGAGATATAGAGAGAGGGATATTGTGGGTTAGGGAGAGAGAGAGAGAGAGAGAGAGAAGGTTAGGGGTTTAGAGAGAGAGAGATAATGGAGGTTAGGTATTTATAGAGAGAGATAGATATTGGCGGTTAGGGGTTTAGAGAGAGAGAGAGAGAGAGAGAGAGAGAGAGAGATTGGGGATTAGGGGTTTAGAGAGAAAGAGGGGTAGATTGTGGCTTAGAGAGAGAGAGAGAGAGTTTGGGTTTTGTAGAGAGAGAGAGAGAGAGAGAGAGAGAGAGAGAAAGAGAGACATTGGGGGTTATGGATATATATATATATATATAGAGAGAGAGAGAGAGAGAGTTAGGGGTTTAAAGAGAGAGAGAGAGAAAGAGAGAGAGAGGGGGGGGGGGTTTAAAGAGAGAGATAGAGAGAGACATTGGTGGTCAAGGGTTTAGAGAGAGAGAGAGAGATTGGGAGTTATGGGTTTCCAGATAGAGAAAGAGTGAGATTGGGGATTAAGGGTTTAGAGAGAGAGAGAGAGAGAGAGAGAGAGAGAGAGAGAGATTGTGGCTTAGGGGTTTGAGAGAGAGAGAGAGAGAGATTGGGCGTTAGGGGTTGAGGGAGATAGAGAGAGTACATTGGATGTGAAAGAGTGTGAAGTCTTGAAGGAAAAGATTCATGTTGGAAAAAACCCAATCGACAAGGGTTCCCGACACTATCGACACCCAAACCGCCGCGATCTCCCTAAGCACCAGCCCAGATAGGTTTTACCCCATCCAGCAACACCTGCGAAGCAGATGAGGTCTCGCCCGAGGAGTTCAAGGGAGAGTTGATGGAACCATGTTTCCGTCGAATGCAAGAGGATATTTGGTGCATCAACTATTCAACTTATTGCATCATTTCAGAAGTAAATCTAAGCATTCAACTGGGGCATTTTATTATAATTGCAACATTATTCAACAGAACCAATTCATAATTGCAACAGATACAACAATAAAGCATTAAGCGCATCAAGGGAACATCGCATCATTCATATATTCATGTCACAAAATGCATTACCATAGATAAACGAAATATACACAAAGAAGTTGCTCCAAAACTCTGGCACAACATATTAATCTCACTGAACCTAGATACAAAATATTCACCAAATATCATCTCAGATATCTGATCTATCCCATCATATCTTTACACTTACAAACCTACGTCTATATATAGGCTTGCGGCTTACATTGTTTGTCCACTTCCTAACAACTTCCTAACCGACACTTCTACAAAAATGACTCAAAAATATGCATAATGCAGTCTAAGTGACCCAAAATACATCTGACATGGTCCAAACGACCCAAAACCTGCATACTGCGGTCTAATCGACTCATAAAATACATAAAATAGTCATCGTGGATGCTCATCTTTCTGCCTTTCGCAGTATCTTCTGCTTGTCGTAGCATCCACGATGTTGACTCATCAAACCGCCTGCCAAGAAGCCCCCAACACAATCTTGTGGCTCGCCCTCGAGCCACGTCAGCTGGACATCGTGTACTCGCTGGTCGTCTGTCATTGAACTTCATTGTTGATACTATTCTTGCTGTTTGGATCTCGCTACGGTGTATCTTTCAAGAGGATACCTCGATCACAGGCTCCCTGTCATGTACTTCTCATGCCGATGCAGGGACCTTCAAACTGGAGATCAGGCACTGTTCAAACTCATCCTTCAGTCTCTTGGAACCGAGAACAGATGGAGAAAAATAGGGCGAATAGCACCGAGGTGCGAAATCGATCGATGGCTTTGGTACATCTGTTTCGCACCAGCAATCATCTCCTACTGGGACCAGGGGGCTGTCTCCCCGACCTCCCCAGTGGTCGAATGGACCACAACCCTTTGAACTACTACCATGTGCCTGGTCATCTTGGACAGACCCTTGGCTCTGTTGCATCCGAGTATCATTGCAGCTGCCGTCTCAAGGCGTTCATGCACATTCATCATTCGGGCCCTCAACGCACCTGGTGTGCTTTTGCGGGAAATGAAGTGAATCATTTCAACAACCTCCTTGGAACTCCTAACTTAGCTACTTACTGAACGCTCTTGTATCATGAACACCTCGCTTCTGGTGGATACCTTTATGCGTAGTTAACCTATGCGTCTGTTATTTATGCATGAGCCTCGGCTTGGTCGTCTGCCTGGATAATGATGCGTGACTACCATTCACATAAGGTGTCGATCATGTCAAGCTGTTGGTTCCTGCGTGCGTAAACCCAACTGCTAACTTGAGGAGTGGCGACCATCCTGCCACCTGCTATCCTATGTGCCAAAATGTGCAATCTATCATGTTGAGTGCTACCACCATACCAGCCTGGTATGTGCCATGTTCCATACGTACCTCTCGTGGGTGTCAATCATGGCGAGGGTACCGATCGGACTAGTCAGAGAGAATAAATCCCATCGATTACTGATCCATGATGAGGACTGATTTGACAGGGTCGCAATCCTTCCAGTGTCATGGGCCTTCCCACAGACTGCAAAACAACCCTTTCGACCTGCGCATTCTCTTCCTCCTGGAGTGCCATCTTGTCACCAACCATCCTGCATTTTTTTTTCCCCACAATGCTTTCAAGCATCGCGAGGCTCCTTTCCTGTCCTATAGGGATTCAACCTGCTACTGTTAATCAACTTTGGTAACATCATTCCATCTAACCTTTGCAACTGTACTGCTCCCCCCGAAGTTATGGAGCCAACGCGATATGGACCAAGCCAATGCATCTGTAACTTCCCGAGATGCTTCAGAAACTTTCTGTCGTATATCAACACCATGTCACCCTGCTAAAACTATTTATTTTTTATATGGAGATCATGCCAAGCCTTCTAGTGATCTTTCTCCACATGCTGATGAAATCCTGCGATAAAGCGATCTTCCTCAAGTTGAACTAGCCGTGTCATCTGTTTCGCTAGTGCAATATCATCGTTTATACCTTTCGCTGTTGCGATGCACAGACTTGGAACAATGTATTCCATCGGCATAACCGCCTCCTGCCCGTACACCAAATTAAATGGTGTTTATCCCGTTAATCGTTTACAAGTGGTACGATACGCCCACAGAACTGCTGGAATCTTCAAATCCCAGACATCTCGACTTGCATTAGGTACCTTAGTGAGCACATGCTCCAGAAATTTGTTAAACGCCTCCATGGTTCCATTGGCCTGTGGATGATACAGAGTACTTTTCTTGTGTTGTATCTAGATCTCCTTGAGCAATGCCTGCACCATGCAATTTATGAAGTGGCTCCCTTGATCACTCATCAGTATTTTCGGACAACCAAACCGGGTAAGAATGTGATTTAAAATGAACCATGTTGCGGTTGTGGCAATACAATCTATGACAGGTGTTGCCTCCACCCACCTCATCAAATACTCTGTCGCTGTAATGATGTAGCGTGCACCGATTCTCTTTCCAGGTGGATTGATTGGCCCCACAAAATCCACAGCCCATTTGTAAAATGGCTGCAACGTCATCTGCGGTACCAGGGGCATCTCGTCCCTCCTTGACGGTTTTCCAGTGTGTTGACAAACGTCACAATTCTGGGCATAATCTGTCGCATCATTGTGCAGGGTAGGCCACCAAACTCCTGCACAAAGAACCTTCTTTACAGTGGCTTGACCGCTGTAGTGCCCACCAACAACACCCCCATGTGCCTCCTTTAGTATCTGCCCTTGTTCATGCAGGAGGACATAGCGCCGCAAAATCTCATCGGGTCCCAACTTGTATAGTTGTCCTACAATTAATTGGAAATCGACATCCTTAACCACCAGCTGCTTCTTCTAAGCCGTAGTCAATTCCTCTGGTGTAGTTCTTATTGCCAAAAACTGAATTATCTCCTCGTAGTACTCATCAACCATCTCTATGTGGAAGAACTGTTTATCTGGAAACCCATCTTCAATATTGGTCGGTTCTTTGTCTGTCTCAATCCATGATAAATGATCAGGCCCAGCGTTCAAGCATCCTGACTTCATGATTACTTTGAAATCAAACTCCTGAAAGAGAAGTAACCATCGGCATATCTTCCCCCCCAACACAGTCTTGTTGACCAGGTATCCTAATGCAGAGTGATCAATGAACATCTTAAAGTGACTGCCCAACAAGTAATGTCGAAACTTCTACAACACGTACACCATCGCCAATCCTTCACTTTCTGTCGTGGTGTAATTCCTCTCGGCGGATGATAGCTTCCGACTTGCAAACGCAATTGGGTGATCCAACTCCCCTTCGCCTGGTTGTGCAAGCACTACTCCTAGCGCGGTTGATGACGCATCTGCATGGACGTGAAACTCCTTACCCCAATCTGGAAATACCAAGATAGGTGTTGAAGCCATCTTAGCCTTCAATGTCTCAGAGCTGAGCTGGCACTCTAGAGTCCATAAGAATGTCGCATCTTTCTTCAATAACTTTTCCATAGGGGCCGTAATCACAACATAACCGCGGATAAACTTGTGATAATACCCTGTATGCCCCAATGTCTCCCTCAACTGCTTGACAGTGGTAGGTGGTGGTAAACTCAAAATTAGCGCTATCTTTGCAGGATCCACCAACAGTCCGTTTTTGCAAACAATGTGTCCCAACAACATCCCGAAGGGTGCACAAAAGATACATTTATTTAAATTCAGCGATATCTGATGTTGTCGACACCACTCCAACACCAGTCACAAGTTTTCCAAATGGTCACTGACCAGACCATACACCGTCCAATCATCCATGTAGACCTGCAGAAACTTCTGAATGATATCCTGAAATGCGGCCACAACGACCCGAGAAAACACCGTTGGTGCATTTTTGAGCCCAAATGGCATCACCATGTACTGGAAAAATCCCCACTTAGTCACAAATGTGGTTTTAAGGCGATCCTCCTTCGTGATCCTAATTTGATGATAACCAGAGAAGCCATCCGTAAAAGAGTACATCTCCTAACTGCCTACGCCCTCTAGCACTTCATCTATGAAAGGTGTTGGAAATGGATCATGTAGGCATGCATCGTTCAACTTTCGCAGGTCGACACAGATGCACACTTCGTCGGTCTTCTTGTCCTGAACAACCATAGGACTGATCCACTCTGACTCTTCAATGGGTTCAATGATGCCAGCATCCAACATCCTGTCGATTTCTGCCTTAGCTCGTTCTTTATGTCGCGGATTCAGGCGGTATGGTCGCTGCCAGAATAGTTTCGCATCGGGCTTCAATGGGATCTTAATCTCACCTAAGTCCCCTAGTATCCCTTTCATCTCTGAAAATTTTGTAGGAAATAGATCCTGGAACTCATGTAGCAAATCTGTAATTGTTGCCATCATCTCCTCATCCCAATAGTCTCCAACGTTCTCTAACTTTGGGTTCTCCTGCGACCCAATGTTGACCTTCCAGAGTTTTAGTGGCTGATTGACCGCGTCTGTGGCTATGTTGGGTGCTGCGATACCCCGATTTCCTTCTATCTCTGGGATGTTCACATTCTGCGGGTCATCGTCATCTACTGGCCCACCATTAATATTGTAGCATTCCACTAGTGACTACATTTGACAACAGGCATGCGAATCTGCTGGGTAGGAAACCAGGATAACCTTAAGCACAACGTCGAGGATAAGCTGTAGGGAATTGTGTACATCCGGATTGGTATCTGTGAAACTGAAAGTCTGAGCAAAACACAGCGTCAATTCCAACCAAGTGTTAATCTCACCACGCAAATCTGTTGCAGCATACCAGGATCACGGCATGTCGTCCAAAGTATGGACGAAAGCATGGACCCATTCATCCCCGGGTCGCGATGTCCACAGAGTCTGACATTCCATCAGGTGATCCCCTGGGTTATTCCGCCCATCATACCGTCCGGTGTGATAAACTTTAGTGTCGCCAAAACGAACCGTCAGTAGCCGTCGACACTGTGTCCAGTCAACAATCGACTTTTTGTGGTTCGCCCACCATCTTGTTGGAGTAGCCTTCAGTGCTTCCTCCATTGCCAGTAATCGCTACGGTTCAGATATCCTGGCTTCAAATGCAACTAAAAATTCGGACAATCCCAACAGTCTTTCATATACCATCAACTCAACAGACTCGGTTGAGACGCAACACAGCGACTGTGTAACCAACCCGCACTTTCTAAATGAAACTTCATGCATGCGATTCTGCCAATTTTCTAAAGCATCTTCAGAATCAGAAGTTGCGGATGTTGGGTCCAAGAATTGTCCCTTTTTGGCCATCCTTATTACATCATTTTGCTGTGATTACATCCTATTTTCACAAGCCATATATGTGCCTTTTCTCTCCAGATCAACCAATAATATTGATAGGTATAGTTCATTATTGCTTTATTCATTTCATGCCTAAGATTGTTAAGGTTCTGGATTCTAGTCTTTGATTTATGCTAACTTGTGTGATTTCATTTAGTCAAAGTCTAAAGCACAGGTGTATCAGCCAAACGGTTCCAGCTGTTACTCTTCAAGTCCCGATTCCTCATATTCCAACGAATAGCGCATCCCTCCACATGAAGCTGTAACAGGTCCCCACTGAAACAGAACCTAGCTGCAACACATAGGTCACATTCCAGTTTGATAAATCCATTGATCCATTGATTCCTGGAGTAACAGCATCCTTCATGATTAACAGCCTCATTCAATACGGCTGTAACAGTTTAGATGTAACTCCATAGCATGAAGATCAGAGATCTTCATTGCTGCACAATTTTAGTGGATCAGGAACTGTACTCTCCATGTATAAATATGAGAAGTCTCTCGTAGCCTGGGGTTGGACAATTATCATTTTGTATAAGCTGTAGCAGAGAGCTGTGACCATCGATTTCCATCATTAATATAAGAGCAGAGTTCTTCATTCCTGTGTCTTAATTTGTGTTGATTCATGGCATCTCTGTTAGAAGGTCAGGGCCCGCCTTCTCACATAGATAGCTGATTTAAGTAGGTAGATTAATCTAGTTCCCTTTCTGTTGTGTGGTGTGGAATTATTGTAGATGTTACTGTTAGATTCAACAAGGAATTCATACTAGCATCTCTTTTGGTAGTTTATGATTGCATCTTGGATAGCTGTAACAGAGTGGTGTGACAGTCGACTGTGTAGGTTAGTTCAATTTAATGCATGTGTTTTTTAATCAACTGTAACAGCCAAGATCAGTTCCAATATCTTTCAGTCATTTATGCTTTCTAGGATTTCCAGTAATTATCAGTTTAGAGTTCAAGATTATGTTTTAATTTTGGTTGTTGTTGTATCTTCATTGAGTTCATAGATTAGGTAGATCGTGGTTGAGTAACAGTAGCTGCTAGATGGATCATTTTGGTAAATATTGAGTACTGTAGTTTGATAATTAGAGGTTTTAACTTCTTGCAAAAGTAATCTAGTTCAATTCTATTTTTAGATCAGTAACTGTTGTTAGGTTGATTTCTGTAGGGAGATAGCTGTAATTGAATTCCTAGATGTGTGAGTAGATTAGTTTTCTTTAAGGAATGAGTTTGGCTGAGCAGATAGGTAGGATTATTATCTCTATTTAGTTAATCAACTGCTTGACATGTTTATGCATAGATTGTGCTTATTGCCATTGAAATAAAAGACCTCCCTGGGTTTGACAATTTATATTGCCCATCCTGTGTGTTGGTTGTAATTAATTGACATATTGGGTGACTAACATTTTGGCGCCATTGCCGGGGATGGTAATTGATAGACATAATTGTAGTTGATTTTATTTGATTCCATTTTAGTTTAATCATTTACAGCATGCATGAATACAAGAAAAACAAATTGGGAACCCCCTTTGAATAATAACACTGTAGGTGGAAGAGGTCGAGGTCATAACGCAGGTCTAGGAAGGAAAACCTTCATCGACGAAATAATAGCTAAGGTTGATTCTTCTACCAGACCACCGCAGACGTCTACAGGAAGAGGAAATTATGTTCCTCCTAATCTTGAAAATTCAGCATAAATAGTGGAGAATACAACAGGACCATCCACTCCCATTGCAGAAAAGAAACCTCCTAAAGACAAGGGAAGTGTTGTGGGTGTACCGAGTAGAGAGGAGATTTATCATATCAACGGAACCAGAGTTACTAAGGAAGTGTGGTTGAAGACTCTCCAAGAAGAATAGGAAGAAAGAAGGCGAGAAGAAGAGAGGAGGAAAGAAGAAGAAGCAAGGGCAGAGGAAGAACGAATAAGGGAAGCCGTCGAATTTTGGACTAACAAAATGGCTAATAGGGAACAGGAAGGCGAGAATGAGCATAGAGAGAACGGGGAAGAAGAAGTGGAAGACAATTAGCCTGGTAATACTGTGGCCACATTAGAATTCCCTATCCTCCAGACACCTGGAGCAACTCCTATGAAAGACATCTCTGTTGACTCGTGGGATAGGGAATTCTAATCTCTATTGACTCGTGGGAATACCTAGCGGACGTCTTGGTGTTATAGCCAAAGTCTCAGTTGGAGGGACACCCACTAATCCCGGGAAGACCTTGGTTGGCCACAGCCGATGCCTATCTCAGCTGTCGGTCAGGATCTATGACCATCTCAGATGGGACCGAGATCAAAATCCTAACCTTATACCCTCCAGCTCGACCAAGCACAAAAGCTGAAACTCCACTTTGGGTAGATTTGGAGGAGGAGGAAGGTGTTCAGCCATTATTAACGATAGGGAGAGCCTTAACATTTAAAGATGAAACAGAGGATGATGCTATCAATAGTTTCATCAGTGAGCTCACGTCAGTCAATAAGCATGTTTACCAGATTCTTGACAGTACATTAGATGAGACAGAGCAAGAAAATCTTACAGAAGAAACTCTAGTCAGTGATGCCAGTATAATTCCAGTACTCAAAAATTTGAAGAGTGTTCCAGTGTTAGGAACCTATGTCAACCCTTCTCTTTACTATGTTAGTATATTTTTGTTGGACGCATATGCTTTGTAAGTCGTCACGTAGTATTTGTTGATCCGTAGTTTATATTATCCCATAGTATTGGACGCATATGCTTTGTAAGTCGTCCCGTAGTATTATATGTCCCATGGTTTTGACTCATAGTATTGGGCATAGAATTAGTATATAAGTGTGTGTTGAGGTCATTGAAGGCACCGTGAAGTTAATTGTATTGAGCTTGCTCAAAGGAGGTTGCCCCCTCGAAGTGGCCCGTGATCAATATAAAAGTGATTCTGTTATATTATTTCTGATATCTCATGTATTTGCATTAATTAATTATTGCAAGTTCATCACATCTGGTATCAGAGCACTTTCTTGGGCTCGTTGGAGGTATAAAATTCAGTTTTTTCTCCATATCTCCCTTGTTTTCACTCTGTTTCCCTTGAAATTTTCGGGGAACCCCTGTCATACCATTCTGCATCTTTCATTCCTGAGGACCCTATCCCCAATTCCCCTTTTCCAAAGCCCGCAATGCCACATTTGTCTATTTTTAGGGTTTGCCATAACTTCCTCAGATTTCACCCAATCACCTTCAAATTTTACCACAGAGTTCCTTTCTGAATTTTGCTTCTTTGTCCCTCTCTGCCAAATTTTCTCATTCTATCACCCCGCTTCTGAAATCCCCCTTTTTGCTTTCTTATCCTTTCGACAGTGTCCAAAATCTACTCAAACCCCAATTACCCATCAAATTGTTTCCCCAATCCAAATTTCCCTTTACTAAATCAGCTTTTGTTTGTGTTTTTCTACCCATTCCACCTAAAAAAAAAAAAAAAAAACTTGGTTATGGTTGTCACCCGTGCAGGAGCACACACCATGGAAGAAGCACTTGCAGCCATCCAAACCAAACTCCAAGATCTGGATGAAAAATTTCTCAGCCTCCATCTTCAGCATTCAGCCATGAACAATACCAGACAGCCAGAATCTTTTGCAGCCATCGGGTTCTCTTCTTCTAGCAATTTTCGTGGGCCAAAGCTTGATTTTCCTCGCTTCAATGGTACTGATCCGACTGGATGGATATACCGAGCAGAACAATATTTCAGTTTGCATAATACTTTTGATGTTCAGAAAGTTCCACTTGCATCCTTTCATTTGGAACAGGAATCCCTTCAATGGTACCATTGGTACATCAAAGCTCATCTCGAGCCAAACTGGACATATTTTTTCCAACTCATTTTGCCACGATTTGGTCCTAGTGCTTTTGACGACTTCACAGGAGCACTCACTAAACTTCACCAAACTGGCACAGTGAGAGAGTATCAGACGGAATTTGAGAAACTAGCCAATCACACAGAAGGATTGTCTGATGAATTCTACAGGAGTTGTTTTATCAGTGGTCTCAAGGATGAAATCCACTCAGAGGTCAAAATGTTTTGTCCCAACACAATGATGGAAGTCCTAGGTTTGGCTAAGCTGGACGAGGACAAGATCGCAGCTCAACAACACTCAAAACCCACCTTTGTTCCCTTCAGAAATATGGGTTCCCAACGACCTCCCATCACGCCTGCTCCTCAACCAACTCCTATCAAGCATTTTTTGAAATAGAAATGCAGGCACACCGAGAAAAATGGCTTTGCTATAATTGTGATGAGAAATTCACTCGGGGACATAGATGTGTTCAACAAAAGCTCTATCTCTTGGATGTGGATTCTCTTCCTGCCTTAGAACTTGGTGAAGAAACTACAGATACAGTAGATGATCAGGTCAACATTCAACACCCGCCTGTTGACACCCCATCTCAGGACGACCCACCCAAGATATCTCTCCATGTTGTAATTGGCGTCACCACCCCACAAACAATGCGGGTCAGGGGATACTTCAAGAAGCTCCCTCTTACCATACTCATTGATTCTGGTAGCACTCATAACTTCATTGACCCTCGGATTTCCAAACAGGATGATTGTTTTGTCCATCCTTGCTCCAACTTTGAAGTCATGGTTTCCAATGGGGGCACCTTACCTTGCAAGGGGAAGTGTCACAATGTGTGTATCTCTATGGAAGATTATAACCTACGCTCTGACATGTTTGCCTTGTCCTTAGGCGGATGTGATGTGGTTTTGGGCGTTCCATGGTTACGCACACTTGGCCCCATCTTATGGGATTTTGCTGAACTTTGGATGTAGTTTAAAGTCAATGGGACACAACACAAATTTATGGGCTTACAACTAGGGTCTCTCTGCATCATCAGTTCACATCGCCTGGAAAAAATCCTTAAGAAGAATTCACATGGTGTCATCACTCAGCTCAATTCCATTCAGATGCACCCATCAACAGTCTCCACTACTTCCTTGGATAGATATGCAAGTATCTTTGCTGAACCAATGTGCTTGCTGCCTTCAAGAGACCTTTCCGGTAAGAATGTAGCCACATCTACCTCTCAGCAGGAAATTATGGCTATTTTGCATGCAGTACAGAAGTGGCAACCATACCTATTAGGGAATTATTTATGCACAAAGACTGATCTCCCAAGTCTGGAAAATTTTCTGGAACAATGGGTCTCCTCCCCAACACACCTGCAATGGGTTATCCAACTCATGGGTTATCCCTATGTGATCACTTACAAGAAGGGTAAGGACAATATGGTGGAAGATGCTCCTTCTCGCACAATTGATGACCCAGTTTCTCTTACAACTCTTTCTCTGCTTGTTCCAAATTGGTTGCAATATGTTCAACAGGGCTATCTCTTCTATGAACTCCATGCTTCTTCATCAACAGGGCACTCTAGGTTCTGCAAAATGTATGACTGGGAACAATGTAACTTCTTTTGGCCGGGACTAAAAATGACAATTCAACAGATGGTGGCTGACGATGATACTTTCCAAGTCAACAAGGGGGAAACGACACTCCTTTCGGGATTGCTCAAACCCTTGCCCATCCCTACACAGCTTTGGCCAACTATTTCTATGGATTTCCTAGCAGCGCTCTGGTGGTACAATACCACATCTCAAAGGACACCATATGAAGCAGTCTATGGAAAAACACCGCCAGTTCTTCTTCCATACACCCGTAGCAGCTCCCCAGTTCAGGAAATTGACTCGGTTCTTCGCAACCACGATTAGATTCTTCTCATTTTGCAGGACAATCTTCACATGGCCAGAATTCGCCTGAAACAACAAGCCGATCAGCACCGTTCTCAGCACATTTTCCACGCAGCTGATAGGGTTCTTCTTCATCTACAGCCTTCCAAGCAATCCTCCTTGACACTCCAAAGGCGTCAGTGGCCTGAAATGCAAACCGAGGATGCTGCCGGGGAACCACTCCTTCAGATTCTACAGCAATTTCTCCAACCAAAGCTTTGAGGACAAAGCTTTTTCTAAGGGAGAGGGGATGTTAGGAACCTATGTCAACCCTTCTCTTTACTATGTTAGTATATTGTTGTTGGACGCATATGCTTTGTAAGTCGTCCCGTAGTATTTGTTGATCCGTAGTTGATATTAGCCCATAGTATTGGACGCATATGTTTTGTAAGTCGTCCCGTAGTATTATATGTCCCATGGTTTTGACTCATAGTATTGGGCATAGACTTAGTATATAAGTGTGTGTTGAGGTCATTGAAGGCACCGTGAAGTTAATTGTATTAAGCTTGCTCAAAGGAGGTTGCCCCCTCGAAGTGGCCCGTGATCAATATAAAAGTGATTTTGTTATATTATTTCTGATATCTTGTGTATTTGCATTAATTAATTATTGCAAGTTCATCACATCCAGTGGAAATCAAGCCAGGGAAAACATTGAACGTCAATCTAAACCTTGCGCCCAATGAGCTGGAACAGCTGATCACTCTACTGAAACAACATAAAGGAGCTTTTGCTTGGGAGTGTTAAATTTTGAGCATTAATTCACAATACTCTTGGATCTTTACTAAGAGAATAACATATACAGTATATCAATGCATAAAAATCACAATAAGCATCACAAGCATCACAAGAATCAAAATCATGAAAGACAAGAGACACAGAGTTTCCGTGGGGAAAACCCTAAGGTGAAAAACCCCACAACTTCCTCAGAGATAGAGAGAGCAATGGCTCAACAAAAGTACAACCAAAATACACTTGAGATAGTCTCCTAGAGCAGATGATCCTCCTCACTAGTGCGCCACTTTCTGAGTGAGAGAAGTGTGACTTTCTGAATTATCCAAATAGAGATCTCCCGATCTCTATTTATACTTAACTTGTTTTCCCAGTTACACTATGAGGCCGACTTGTCTATCTAGATACATCCATAATATAATATATATTTCAGGGCTAACCCCAAACATGGTGGTCTAATAACCCATCGGCAAGTACACACACTTGCGACACTTGTCAATCCACATGACGACACTTCCTTATAGAGGAATAACACATCTCTAATAAGGGTAAAATAAATATATATGAAATACATTCCAAAGTTACATATACATCAACACTCCCTATTAACTAGGAAGGTATTTCTCGACACAGATCTGCTAGACAAGTCTTCTTCTCGGGATCATTGTCATCGATGCATCGTCATCATCATTGCCACTGCTGCTGCTATCTCAACCAATCTCTGACTCTACTCGTCATAGGAAGTTCTACAGAGCCAGTCCTTTTTCATACTGGATGTAGGCCCACCACCTGCAAGTCTTCATCATCACTGGTCATACTGTGGAAATATCAGGACTTATTACATGCGTCACAAAACCTTAAAAGAGTCTCTTGACTAGCAAGAACCCTAAAGAGCATCTGAGGCCTTTTTCATCCTGTCCAGATCTCCAGGACTTATTACATGTGGCCCCACCACAAAACCTCGAAACAGAATCCCAGGACTCATTACGAGCACAAGGCTCAACCTATTAGATCTCCCAGGGCACAAATTACATGTGGTCACCACAAAACCTCGAAAGAGCATCCCAGGACTTATTACGAGCACAAGGCTCAACCTATCAAATCTCCCAGGGCACAAATTACATGTGGTCATGGCAAAACCTCGAAAGAGCATCCCAGGACTGATTACGAGCACACGGCTCAACCTATCGGATCTCCCAGGGCACAAAGTACATGCCATAGGACAAAACTTCGAAAGAGCATCTGCCAAATATCCCAGGGCACAAATTACATGCCATAGGCAAAAAATCGAAAGACTATCTGCAGATCTCCCAGGGCACAAATTATATGTCCTCCCAAGAAAAACCACGAAAGAGCATTTTCCAGATATCCCAGGGTACAAATTACATGCCATAGGAAAAACCTCGAAAGACTATCTGCAAATATCCCAGGGCACAAATTACATGCTTATTTGCACAACCTGGTCCACAGCCACAGAGTATCAACTTGATACTCACCATACATCATCCCAATGTACACATGATCATCCTGATCATCATCACTGCAACATCCTGCTGCATGTCATCTGGAGCAACATCCTGAAGCTCGTCATCCATGATCATCCTGATCATACAATGCATCTACCTGATGCATACCAAGTATCTACCTGATACATATCATCATACATGATCCACCTGATCATACAGTGTATCCACCTGATACAAATACAAATACATGATACATATCAACATACATGATCTACCTGATCATACAATGTATCCACCTGATACAAATACAAATACATGATACATTTCAATGATCCAACTGATCATATCTAGCATCCAACATGATGCATACATACATATATAAATGATCCAACTGATCATACAAAGCAGAAACCAGAACATATTCCTGATGCTCATCATCCAGCGCTTACATCCACAGTCATGTGAAGGATCCTCCTTCCAACATGCTTGGAATGGCTTCAGCAAATGTTTCCATCACTTATTCCTTGAAGTGTCATTAATCTGAAGAACACCAAGCCTCTCCCTGAAGTACTCGAACTTCACCCTGGCTATTGGCTTCGTCAACACATCTGCAATCTGCTCGTCCGTCGCAACATACAGGAGCTTCACAGCTCCTCTCTGCACCATGTCCCTGATATAGTGATGTTTGATCTCTATGTGTTTCGACCTGTCATGAAACACTGGGTTCTCGGACAGCTTCACACAACTCTGGTTATCACAAAAGATACTAGTAGCATCCAACGGGAGATCAAATAACTCAGACAGTAGCTTCCAAAGCCATATTGCCTCACAACTAGCTAAACAGGCTGTAACATACTCTGCCTCAGTTGTACTCAGTGCTACGCAAGACTGCTTCCTGCTAAACCAAGAGATCACACCTAATACCATACTGAAGCAGCATCCAGATGTGCTCTTCCTATCTGCAGCACTTCCAGCCCAATCTGAATCAACATAACCCTGGAGGTTAAACTTTTGATTTGCTTCATACTTGAGCCCATAATCCACTGTACCCTTCAGGTACCTCAGAACATGCTTTATAGTAACTAGGTGAACACTCCTCGGATCCGTCAGGAACTGGTTCAATGTGTTCACAGTGAAGCAAATATCTGTTCTTGTGTTCGTCAGGTACATCAAGGACCCAATCATCTGATGATACATAGAGACATCACCCGGCTCAAATGAAGCATCACATAGAAGCTTCAGATTCAATGCCATAGGTGTGGCCATGGCCTTGCAATCCATCATCCCAAATCTCTTCAGGATATCTACTGTGAACTTTCCTTGACCAAGGAAGATCCCACCTACGCTCTGCCACACCTCCATACCTAGGAAATAATGCATCATTCCCAAATATTTCATATCGAACTCGGCAGCAAGCTTCCTCTTAGTATCTGCAATCAATCTGTCATCTCCTGTTACAAATAATTCATCCACATACAGGAGTAGAATCACATGATTCCCTTCCTCAACCTTGTAGTAAAGGTTGGAATCCGCTTTACTCTTGGTAAAGCCCAAACTAGATAGGAAACTGTCCATCCTACCATACCAGGTTCTGGGAGCTTGTTTCAAGCCATACAAGGCTTTCTTCAATCTGCACACATATGACTCCCTGTCATGTATTTCAAAACCGAGTGGCTGCTCCACATATACTTCCTCTTCAGCTACACCATTCAAGAAAGCAGTCTTGACATCCATCTGGTGTATTTTCCATTTCATTGCTGCAGCCAGGGAAAGTACTGTTCTGATGGAAGTATACCTGGCTACAGGTGAAAAAGTGTCATCATAATCTATTCCCTCTTTCTGAGAGAAACCACGAGCTACAAATCTTGCCTTGTATTTCTCTACACTGCCATCTACAGCATGCTTGATTTTGTAGATCCATTTGGAAGTCACAACAGACTTCTCTTTAGGTCTTGGGACAACATCCCAAATATCATTCTTCATTATTGATTGGTATTCCTCAACCATGGCATCCTTCCATTCTTTCTTTTCCGCTGCTTCTTCATAACCGGAAGGCTCTTTGTTCATAATGTCATGGAGTAAAGCAACATAGCTGGTATGTGATCTGGTTCTCTTCTTTGCTCGGTGTTCTTCTTTTGGAATGCCAAATCTTTCTGCATCTTGAATGAGCTCTCTAGCCCATGTAGGTTTCCTCTTGTGAGAGTTATCCTCGTGGGGTGGATCGACAAGTTCTTGCGGATCTTCAAACTCACGAACAACTTCTGGAACTGCTTCAGTCATGGTAGTGTCTTGAAATCTAGTTTCCTTAGGTTCTTCATAAACTTCGATAGGTGCCTTCCTTGATTTGATGAATGCTGAGTTTTCATCAAATGTTACATCCCTGCTGACATCAATCTTCTTGAACCCTAGAAAGTATATTCTGTAAGCCTTCGAGCTTTCACTGTAACCCACAAAGATACCCTTCTTTCCTAAAGGATCTAGTTTAGTCCTCTTTTCCTTTGGGACATGAGTGTATACTGGACAACCAAATATTCTGAGATGGTTGACTTCAGGTTTCTTACCTTAAAAGACCTCTTCTGGTGTCTTGTTGTCCAATATCTTGTGGGGTGTTCTGTTCTGCACATATATAGTTGTTCTAGCTACTTCTGCCCATAGATGCATAGGTAGATCCTGGTCATGCAGCATTGCCCTTGCCGCTTCCATGATAGTTCTATTCTTCCTTTCTGCAACTCCATTTTGTTGAGGATTATAAGAAGCAGTCAACTCCCTCTTAATCCCTGAATCACTACAAAGCTTCTTGAAGTCACCTAAGGTGAATTCTCCACCATTGTCGGATCTGAATGTTTTGATCTTCTTGTCAGTTTGATTCTCCTTCAAGGTTTTGAATTCCTTGAACTTATCAAACACCTCATCTTTGTTCTTCAAGAAGTATACCCAAGTCTTCCTGGAGAAGTCATCAATAAATGAGACATAGTAAACATACCCACTTAGAGAACTGGATGACATAGGACCACATACATCTGAGTGGATGATTTCCATGATATCTTTTGCCTTGCTTTCACTGCTTGGGAAAGCCTTCTTAATATTCTTACATTTTTCACATCCTTTGCAAACACCTTCATGTTTGGTCTTTATTTCAGGAAGACCCTCTACAGCCTTGCTTGCAATTGGAAGTGCCCTATAGTGCATATGAGAAAGTCTTCTATGCCAAAGTTCACTTGGCTCCATGGATTCATGCACCATGGCATGTTCAAGTTGTCCCTTCAATTTATACAAACCTCCCTCTTGCTCTCCAATCACTACTGCATCATATATGGTCTTTCCCTTTGGCCACATTAGGACTTGGCTATCCACAAATGCAACCCTCATACCTTTTTCATCCAAAGCAGAGATGGAGAGTAAGTTCTTCTTGAGCCCAGGTACATAAAGGACTTCTTTCATCTTCAAAGATTTTCCAGAATCTAGGTTGTAGGAGGCTTCACCACTTCCTGATTGGGTATTGATAATCATCCCCAAGTTTCACTTTATGGGGTGATTCATGTTCAGATAGATTTACAAAAGGTTCTTTAAACCCAGTCATGTGTTTGGAAGCCCCACTGTCAATCAACCAATCATTACAACCACGGGAGATAGTACCTGTGAGAGCAAAAATTAGAACATACTCTTCTTCACTTGATGAGTCATCATCACTATCACTTTCTGCCCTAGCCTTCTTCTTTGGGGGTTCATCATCTTCGGTAGCACGAGCATGATATCTTCTTTTGTTATTCTTCTTCTTCTTGTTGAAGTTGTTGTTGTCTTTCTTCTTCTTGGGACAATCTGAAACAAAGTGTCCCTTCTCATTGCAATTGAAGCATCTGAGATCTTTCTTATCTTTATGATAATGGTGGTGTGAGAATTTCCTGTTATGAGATGATTCCTTCTTGGAATTTCCTTTCCTGGCATGTGTTGTGAGAGCTTGATCTTCATTTCCCATCTTTTCTTCTCGAGCCACAAGCCTAGCTTCTTCTTGAGAGCATTCTTCCCGCAATCTGTTGAAGGAGATCAACTTCTTCCTTGCACAAATTCCTTGAATAAAGGAATCCCATGACCTGGGTAAGCCATTTAGAGTGGTCATCACCACTTCACCATTCTCCACCATTTCATCCACTGCTTCTAGTTGTTCCTTGATCTGGGAGACCCTTGAAAAATAAGATTGAATGGTTTCTCCATTCTGAAACTTTACTCCTTTCAATTGGTTCCGCAGGGTAATCTTCCGATTTATATTCTTCCCTTCAAATAGCTTGTTCAAAGAGTCAAACATCTCCTTGGATGTCTTTACAGAAGACACATGGGGTATGAGATGGTCTTTGATAGAATCAGCAATGATTCTCTTTGCTTCGACCAAGTTCTTCTTATGCAATACCTTAGCCTCTTCATCCTCTAGGATAGGGATGTCTTCTTTTACATATGAGTCCAACTCATTCTCTTTTAGGATTAACCCAATCCTATACTTCCAAGCTCAGAAGTTATCAGCTCCTTCAAGCATATCCTCAAGCTTGGTGTGGTGAGACATCTTAAAGAGTACTTCAAATGGAAATAGAAAAGATTTAGGTCTTACCACTTGAAATGCTAAAACTGGATCTGGTCCCGGATTAGGGTTTGTCAGAAAAAACCCTAAAAATTCAAAATGTGAATTTCAACTTTCTGAAACGATAGAAAGATGTGCCTTGATGAGCTGATCAGCCTGGTGCATTCAGAATTTGAGATCATAAAAGCTTTACCCTTCAGATTTGCCTTTTTTTCCTCCCGAGTTCACTGGGAAGAGCCCTGAATTAGGGTTTGAGTTTCCCAGAGATCTACCTAGCCAAAAATCTCGATCCAAAGCTCTAAACTTTGATTTTTGCAAGGAGCTTCCAGCTATGTCCTTAGATTTCAGAAATTCCTATTTTTGTGGAAACCCTAATTTTTAGGGCCAAATCTGAAAATGCTCAGAATTGAATTCTGATTGGACGGATAGATTCTCCTTGATGAGTAGAGTCAATCTACTATACTGCTTTTCCAAAATCTGTGGAGAGAAACCCAATAAACAAGAAACTCAAGTTTCCATCACTGCAAAATGTCTTCTTCTCAGGTTAGCTCTAATACCATGTTAAATTTTGAGCATTAATTCACAATACTCTTGGATCTTTACTGAGAGAATAACATATACAGTATATCAATGCATAACAATCACAATAAGCATGACAAGCATCATAAGAATCAAAAGCATGAGAGACAAGAGACATAGAGTTTCCGTGGGGAAAACCCTAAGGTGAAAAACCCCACAACTTCCTCAGAGATAGAGAGAGCAATGGATCAACCAAAGTACAACCAAAATACACTTGAGATAGTCTCCTAGAGAAGATGATCCTCCTCCTCACTAGTGCGCCACTTTCTGAGTGAGAGAAGTGTGACTTTCCGAATGATCCAAATAGAGATCTCTCGATCTCTATTTATACTTAACCTGTTTGCCCAGTTACACTATGGGGCCGACTTGTCTATCTAGATACATCCATAATATAATATATATTTCAGGGCCGACCCCACACATGGTGGTCTAATAACCCATCGGCAAGTACACACACTTGCGACACTTGTCAATCCACATGACGACACTTCCTTATAGAGGAATAACACATCTCTAATAAGGGTACAGTAAATATATATGAAATACATACATGAAATGCATTCCGAAGTTACATATACATCAATAGGGAGTACACAGACATGAAGGGAATTCCTGTGAAAATCCTCACAGCAGATCTAAGAGATGATGTATACCTCACAAGAGTAATTATGATTAAGCAGGAAAATAGAAGAAGAGTGAACAATACAGTATAATGAGCAACAGAATAATATAGTACAGTAGAACTCAGATAGAAGCAATAATACTTCACACACACTCATTAATTAATCACAGTATGGACAAATAAATAGTACAATGGTAGAGAGGATTCGAATGCCTAAGGTGGCAATTCGAATTAGCCTCTCAGAGTGATCATAAGATCAATAGAGTGTCATCGGGGCACAACTAGGTGTCCTCATGATCATCGGAGTGCAACTAGAAGTCTTCATCATCATCAGTGGAGTCATCAATGCTCAAGTAACTGTCAACCATCAGTCAAACTAACTCTGGTAGGTGTAACTGAGTGTAACTCAATGTAACTGACTGTAACTGACTGTAACTGAGTGACAATTGGACTGGTAGGTGAAGAAGGGCGAGTTGCTCCCTAAAATCAAGGAAGAAGGGAGCATTAAGCAACTGGAGGGATAAAACTGAATAGTGAGAAGCTCCTGGGGGCTGGCTAACTGAGGGCTAGGTGCTGGACTAATGACTGGGATGCATGCAAAATGCATGCAAACCCTAAAGGTGCATGCATGACTGAAAATGGAAATGATCAAAATAATGGTGGGACTAGGATGGAGTATAGGAATATCCTAACACCCCCCCTTAATCCATCCTAAGCCTTGGTAACTAAGACCAAAGGTCACCCCATACAATGAATAATAACAATCAATAAATCAAGGAAGTGGGAAAATTTCATGGGAAACATACCCCCTCCTAAAAAAATAGACTATAGGGCACACATAAAAATAAATGTTCCAAACTCAAGCATGTGTGATGCTTGGTCATATGTCTGAAGGTATCTTCTTCTTGGGAAGAAGTGGATCATGCTCAAAAAGCATGTGCTTGTACTTGCTCTTCAGATCGAATGTTATGAGATCAAATCCAACGGTATGAGAATGATCCTTGAACCTGTGATTCGAATCAGCTGAGGTAGGATCAAATCTGTGAAAGTGAATATAGTCTTTTGTCTTCTCTTTCGAACCACCATGGGTGAGATTATGCCAAAAATAACTATTACATGTTTGCTTGAAATCAAAATCAGATTTAAGACTTAAAAAACAGTTTCTTGAGATCTCCTTTGAACCAGCAGGGGTGAGATCAAAACTATCATATACATGAGAAATTATCCCAAGCAGTAATTGCTTAGAATCCAAATTAGATCCAAGACTTGAATCATGGTTTCTTGAGATCTCCTTTGAACCATGAGAGGTGAGATCAAAACCAGTAATTGCATGAGAATTTATCCCAAGCGAATGGCAATGGCCATAATCTTCAATAACCTTCTGAAAGCGTGAATTTATGACAATATAGTAGTATAAAAGAGGAGATAGCTAGAGAGGAGCGAATGCATTACCTTCAATAGTTGTTTTGACCTCTGAAATAATCATGTGATCATGATGCAAACCAACAGACTCTGGTGCAAGAGAGGATTTAGGACCTTCTGCAATATCTAGAGTGTGAGCTAACACAGAAAGAGAAGAAAGTTTGAGCATGAGTGTAGAATCTGCAAGTTCTTTGTCAACAACTTCAATATGAGATGACACTGGTTCATGATCTGAGAGACCATCAAGAGGAGCGAATGCATCACTTTGTTTTCTTTTGAATGGGTTGGGACCAAGTCCTTCATTCTCTCTGCCAAATTTTTCATCCAGGTGAGCCCATATCTCTTTTGGAGTCCATAACTCCTTTGGAGTTTCAACACCATTACGATATTTGAATTGGAATCTCTGGCGTGCAAACAAAGAAAACATTATTGCTTGAAAGTGCATGTCACTTTTATTTAACCAATCAATCTTCTCTTCAGGGGATTCGAACTCTCTTTCAAAGTAACAATAAAAAAGATCATGGATCTTCAAGTCTACTATCATTCTTGGTTTCCATTTATCATAGTTGAGTGGATCAAGAGGAGTAATTCCTGATGAATACATAGAAGTTGTAGAGGACCTGCAAAAACAATATAGAATAACTGCAACTGCTACTGCTGCAAAAATGCAGAAACTGCTGCAACTGCTGCACTCGAAATCTTGGTAATAACCTGCAAAAAACTCTCAAGAATGGAGACAAACAATACTCTCAACATTTTCTAATACCATGTGAAAATCCTCACAGCAGATCTAAGAGATGATGTATACCTCACAAGAGTAATTATGATTAAGCAGGAAAATAGAAGAAGAGTGAACAATATAGTATAATGAGCAACAGAATAATATGGTACAGTAGAACTCAGATAGAAGCAATAATACTTCACACACACTCATTAATTAATTACAGTATGGACAAATAAATAGTACAATGGTAGAGAGGATTTGAATGCCTAAGGTGGCAATTCGAATTAGCCTCTCAGAGTGATCATAAGATCAATATAGTGTCATCGGAGCACAACTAGGTGTCCTCATGATCATCGGAGCACAACTGGAAGTCTTCATCATCATCAGTGGAGTCATCAATGCTCAAGTAACTGTCAACCATCAATCAAACTAACTCTGGTAGGTGTAACTGAGTGTAACTCAATGTAACTAAATGTAACTGAGTGTAACTCAATGTAACTAAGTGTAACTAAGTGTAACTGACTGTAACTAACTGTAACTGAGTGTAACTGAGTGACAACTGGACTGGTAGGTGAAGAAGGGTGAGTTGCACCCTAAAATCAAGGAAGAAGGGCGCATTAAGCAACTGGAGGGATAAAACTAAATAGTGAGAAGCTCTTGGGGGCTGGATAACTGAGGGCTAGGTGCTGGACTGATGACTGGGATGCATGCAAACCCTAAAGGTGCATGCATGACTGAAAATTTAAATGATCAAAATACTGGTGGGACTAGGATGGAGTATAGGAATATCCTAACAATTCCATCTAATCTGTGTACCCATCACATTTATATTAAGAGCGACTACAGGCCTGTGTGTCAACCACAACGAAGGATGAACCCGAACCTAAGGGACATAGTGAAAGAGGAGATCCAAAAACTTTTGGAAGCAGGATTCATATACCCGATTTCAGACAGTGAGTGGGTTTCCCCACTTGTGATTGTGCGAAAAAAGAATGGGAAATGGAGGGTCGGCGTGGATTATAGAGAATTGAACAAAGCAATGCAGAAAGACCACTTTCCCCTACCTTTCATCGATTAGGTTCTTGATACCTTGTCTGGGAAGAAGTATTTTTCCTTTCTGGATGGTTTTAGTGGCTATAACCAAATTCAGATTGCTCCAGAAGACCAAGACAAAACCACTTTCACCTATCCCTGGGGCACTTTTGCATATAGGGTACTTCCTTTCAGTTTGTGCAATGCACCCGCAACCTTTCGAAGAGCAGTGATTGGAATCTTTTCAGAGATGGTAAATGACTGCATGGAAATTTTTATGGATGACTTCACTCCATATGGTAGTAATTATGAAGAAGCACTGAAAAATTTAGACAAGGTCTTCAAACGCTGTGAACAAAGCCAGCTCTCTTTAAGCACTGAAAAGTGCCATATGATAATGAGCGAGGGAATAGTTCTGGGGCACTTCATCTCTTCTGATGGTATCCAGGTGGACCCATCCAAAATCAAGGTAATTGAAAATATACCAACTCCTGGAACACAAAAATATGTATGTAGCTTTTTAGGGCATGCTGGCTATTATAGAAGATTCATAGACAACTTTTCCAAGCTAGCTTCTCCTTTGTTCACTTTGTTGATGAAGGATGCACAGTTTGTCTGGAATGATGCATGCCAAATAGCGTTCACCGAACTCAGGAAAAGGTTGTCTACAGCACCCATCTTACGAGGGCCCAACTGGGCTCTGCCTTTTCATATTTCTTCAGATGCCTCAGACACTGCCATTGGAGTAGTTTTAGGACAGCAGGAAGGTAATGCTCCTTCTGCAATCTATTACATTAGCAAGAATTTATCCCCTGTTGAACTTAACTATACTGCCACAGAGAAAGTGTTCCTTTCCATAGTTTACGCCATCAACAAATTTAGACATTACATTACTGGATACTCCACTGTTATGGACACTGATAATTCTGCCATCAAATATTTAATGAACAAACCAATCACGAATGTTAGAGTTACTAGATGGTTGTTACTGTTACAGGAATTTGATATCACAATTATTGATAGACCAAGGAAGGAAAACATTGTTGCAAATTTTTTATCTCGACTTACTAATAGTGATGACAATTTACCAGTCGAAGATTCCTTCCCTGGTGAACATTTGTTTGTAGTATCATCTCATTCCCCATGGTATGCATATATTGCTAACTTTTTGGCTGCAAGTAAGTTCCCATCACAACTGTCAAAGAGAGAAAAAAGAAAAATCATACAACAGAGTGCTAGGTATTGCTGGATTGATGGACATCTTTTCTACACAGGGCTTGATTTGGAAATCAGAACATGTGTCAGAGAAGATGAAATTTTGAGTATTCTTAAAGCTTGCCATGATGAGCCCTGTGGGGGGCACTTTGCTGAAAAAAGGATAGGTCATAAGGTCTTGAGAATGGGTTATTTCTGGCCCACATTGTTCAGGGATGCAAAGAAGTATGTTTAGGCATGTGATAGCTGCCAAAGGATGGGCCAACCCAATAGATTTGTTTGTTCCTCATTCCCATGCTATCTACATCCTTTTGGATGTTCATGTATTTGACAGCTTTTGTTGTTTGAGCCTTCCAAAAATAGTTTCCTTAAAATTCCAATCTTTGGTTTTGGTTCTTCAATCCATAATGTCCTTTTGTGTGAGCGAGAGATTTTATTTGATTTATCAAGCTTCACGGATGGAGAAGAACCTAGCTTGAGCTGAGTCTTTTGAACAACTTTCTAGATTTGAACATTTTTCTTTTATCTCAGCCATGCTTTGATTGAGGCGAGAATTTCTGGAAATCAGACCCTTTGATATAAGCCTTTAGGATTTTATTTGTAGCATGGGATCATTTAAAATACCATACCTCTGTGAAGCATGCTTCCTTTCCGTGGTTCCATAATAGAAAGGAAACCTTGAGACATGAATCAATGTTAAAATGAGTGGAGCCTCAAGATAGTGAGAGATAAACATTGGATCATTAGTCATTTAACTGGGGTTATTTTGACCAAATAGGAAGAGATCTCCCCATTTTCAAAGGTTGATCAGTGGAAGCAAAGTCACAGAGCCTCCTTCTCTTTACAAATGAGATTCTGCCTTCAAGATTTCGATTTTTCTAAGAGTTCTATACTACCGCTAAGCCAGGGGTTGAGCTGGGTTTTATTAGCCTAGAAAAAGAGGAAACTCAGATGAAAAGTCAGTGAAAAAGAAAAACCTAACTACTGAGACTGTTTCTAAACAAAACAAAATAGAAAATCAAGAAAGAAATCAAAAGGACAAAGAAACTGTTTATTTATGTACATAAAACCTCAACGGGACTATGTAAAGTATTGTTTCAAGGCGAGGCCATTGAGGGGAAGGGTTACTTCCTCTCCCTAGAGGGATGTTAGCTTGTAAGTGGATGGGCCGAGCTTTGCAGAAATTTGGTAAGAGCCTACCCATAAGTGTTGGAATTTTGTGTGAATTCCCTTGCCTTCATGAGGATGGTCCCATTTCAGAACTAAATCTCCTACTTCAAAACTTATTTTACCAGACTTCCTTTTATCGAACCATCTTTTGACTATATCTTGGTGTTGGTGGAATTGGTTCTTGGCTTTCTATCGGGCTTCTTCAACTTGAAGCAAGGTGTCAATCCTGGATTGTAAAACCTGACTACCAGACCCTCGAGAGGCTTGGGACAACTGCAAGGATGGAAGTAAGATGTTCGGAGGGAGGATGGCTTCCTTGCCAGAGACAAGTGTGTAAGGGGAAACCCCTAATGCATTCTTTGGAGTCATCCTATCTGCCCATAAGGAGTTTGGGAGAGCTATATGCCAGCTTCGTTGATTTTCAATCACAATCTTCTTGAGAATTCGGATGAGGTTCTTGTTCGAAGATTCAGCTAGTCCATTTCCCCGGGGGTAGTAATTGGCCGAATAATGCAATTTAATTCCCCTTTCATAAACAAATTCATTTATTTTAAAAGACGATAAATAAGTGGCATTATCAAATACTAGGGAAATTGGAACCCCAAACCTGGTTATGATGTTCTCTTTTAAGAAACTGATGACTGCATCTTCATTGATCTTGTGCAATGGGGCAGCCTCCGTCCATCTGGTGAAATAGTCTGTGGCTGTCAGGATGTATCGATGTTGCAGAGAAGAATTTGGCTTTATCTCTCCAATGACATCTATACCCCACTGTTTGAAAGGTTCTGAGATGATAACCGACTGCAAGGGTCCGACTGCCTTAGGTAATTTCCTAGCACTTCTTTGGCACACATCACAGTTTTGTTCATAAGTATGGGCATCCCGGAATAAAGTGGGCCAGTAATAGCCATCTTTCAGTATTTTGTGAGTTGTTGTCTCCCCTGAATAATGCCCCCCAGCAAGGCCATCGTGCAACTCCTTGATGACTTTACCTGCATCCTCCTTCTCTAGGCATCTAAGAAAAACTCCATCATAATTTTTTCTAAAAAGTATTCCGTCAATGATCTGATAAGCTGCTGACTTTAAATGGAGTGCCCTTCTTTGCTTAGAACTCCAGTGGTCTGGTAGGTACCCTTGCTGCAACTAATGCACTAAATCCCTATACCATGATTCATGAGCTGTGAAAATGGGAGATACTTTGACTGAATTCAGCTCGACTTCATTCTTCCAATCCTGTTCTTCATCAATTGGATGTTCAGTGAGCAATTTACATATGCCTTTTCCTTTAATGATAGTGGCTGGTTTAAATTCTAAGTCGTATTCTTGAAGAGTTGTAACCCAATTTCCCCTTCTTTCTCCCAACTCATTTTGAACGAAAAGGGATCTGACAGCTGGGTGGGGAACTATAACTTTAGTTCTGTTCTTAAGAATATATGGTCTGAACTGCTTTATTGCCTTGAACACGGCATATGCCTGTTTGTTGACAACCAGATAGTTCAGTTTAGTACCTTGCAGACCAGTGCTCATAAACGAGACTGGGTATTCGTCTCCTAATTCTACCTTTTGTGTGAGCACTACTGCGAGAGAGTCATCTGAAGCAAAAGTGTACAAGATAAAATCTTTGTCAAAATCTGGGCTTCTTAAGGAAGGAGCATTAGCTATGGCTACTTTAATATCTCTGAATGCATCCTTTTCTAAGTCTATACATTTGAACTATGTGCTCTACTTGACCATTTGCTGCAAAGGTTTAACAGTCTGAGCGAAATCGGGGACAAATCTTCGGACAAAATTGATAGTGCCCATAAATGACTGCATGGATTTTTTTTTATGGGGCATGGGAATTTTATTGATAACTTGCACTCTCTCTTGATCTATTGAAATTCCCTTTTTTGAAATGATATGACCCAGAATTTTACCTTCAAGAACAGTAAACACACTCTTCTTGGGGTTTAGAGAGATACCATATTTTCGACAACGATAAAAAATCTGCTTTAAATGAACAACATGGTCTTCTCTTTTCTTTGAAAAAACTGTCACATCATCTAGATATACGACAACACAATGACCACCCAATCCTCGGAAGGCGATGTCCATTGGTCGCTAGAACGTGGCTCATGCGTTTATTAGGCCTAATGGCATTCTTCGGTATGCGAAAGTTCCCCACTTGGTGCGGAAAGTGGTTTTGAGATGGTCTTCCTCTGCTACTAGTTCTTGATTGTATCCTGAAAAACCATCTAGTAGAGAGAAAAGCTCTGATCCTGACACCATTTGCAAGATTTTTTTCATTGGGGGCACAGGATAGTTATCTTTATCTGAAGCTCTGTTCAGATTTCTGAAGTCAACACATAATCTTATCTCTCCTGACTTCTTTCTTACGGGAACTAGGTTAGCAACCCACTCGGAATGCCGGACTTAAAAGATTATCTTAGCATCAAGTAACTTCTTCAATTCCTTTTGAATCAGAGGTTCGAGAGTAGGGTGCATCCTCCTCACTTGCTGCTGAAATGGCTTGATGCCTTCTTTCATTGGTATTATATGCTGAATAATGCAAGTGTCATCTGTTTTCAAATCTTCATAAGTCCATGAAAAAACGTCCTTATATTGTAGAAAAAGCTTGATGAACTTATCTCTTTCTCCCGGTGAACAACATTTACCAAGGTTAACAAATTTTGGTTCAGCTTCGGTGTCCAGATTTACTAATTCATGTTGCATCGATGAGCTATTGGTTTTAGTATTTGCTGGCCTTTTGAACTTACTTTGTAGATCAAAAAGCATTTCAAGTGACCTCACCCCTTTAGGGATGAAATTTCCTTTAGCCTCATCTTTCTTTTGTAAAACAGCATCATGCTCTTCTTTGTCTATCACAGCTTCTTGGAACATGTCTTCATTTGTTAGAAAACTAATGATCTGATCGTCATCATCGAAAACTCTGAAATTTGTGATATTGTTTGGGACAGAAGGCCTGAAAACCAGTTTGATTGAACATTTGTTATTAGTCGGCACCAATCTGGAAGCGGAAGTTGCTAATAAATCAGCCGCAACATTTTGCAGTCTAGGAACAGATTTTATATTGAAAGCATCAAAATGCGTACTTAAATCCCACACCTCAGCCTGATAACCTTTCAAATGAGGTGAAAGACAGTGAATGGTATCTCTTACCTGTCTTACAACTATTTCTGAGTCACCAAGAACTTTCAGGTACTTAACATTCAAACCGATGGCTTTCTTCAATCCGTGGACTAAAGCTTCATATTCAGCAGTGTTATTAGTACACTCAAATTCTAATCTACAGGACAAGAAGTACTTATTACTTTCAGGATCCACTAGAATACAACCAGCTCCGGATCCTTCCAGAGTCTTGGAACCATCAAAGTGTAAAGTCCAAAAAACATTGTTTGATTTAACTAAGTTAGTATCTTTATGATCTAAGTCAGTGACTAAACTAACTATGTTACAATCGATTTCATCAGTCTGAGAAAAATGAAGGAGATTGGACTGTTTATCTGATTCATGGCTAATAGTTTCAGATTGATAATTACCCGAATCAATTTCTACGAAATAATTCCCCAAAACTGAAGATGAGAAGGCTACGGCTTCATTCTTTTCCTCTAGTTGAGTTACATTTTGTTTCATGTGTGGTTCCCTCAAAATTTTAATCTGATTCTGCCTATTCTGATATGGTAACCATAAATGGGACCAATCAGTTGCAAAGTAACCATTTAGTTTTGTGGACCAATCCATGCTTAGGATTGAACCATAGGCTTCAGGAATGTCAACTACCATTATATCAATGAACTGACATATTCTAGAATCTGTCGACAACCTAATGAGCACATCCTTCATTTCCCCAATAACTTTAACAGCAGTCCTATCTAACTGAATAATCTGAGCGGGAGATGGAATTGGTTGACCGTTAATCTTCATACAGATCGACATTGGCATGACATTCGAAGATGCTCTAGAATCTACCAGACAATTGTGTACATTGTGATTGAAGATTTCAAAAGTTAAAAGAAAAGGCAATGTCTGGGATTTGGATTTCCCACCGATACTGGCTTCATTAATCTCAGGGTCTTCTTGAGTGTCTGTTAATGGAGTGCTGGGATGGGATTGAAGAGCTTGCAACAACTTGTTTCATTGTTGGGGCAAACTACACATATCGAATATTGAAACATTTGCTTTTACCTTCTTTATATCTTCAATGATTTCATATCCCATATCACATTTTTTTACAACTTTCGTTTGATTGTCCGTTTTGCTCAATGTGACTTTTGGTTGCTGGACTGTTGTGTCAATGTTTGGTTGTTTGGCAGCTGTTGGGTTAGATTTAGGTTGAGGTGGAATGAATGTAATGTGTCTTTTAGGTTTGGACGTAGTTGAGCTCGGAACTGGATCTTCAATGGGACCTTTACTACGAGTGTTAATGTTTACAGCAGAGACTGGGTTCTCCACGGGATCATCCTCTATTAATTCAGTTAAAGGTACCCAGCCCCATAATACCATGGTGGTATCTGGGGAGGGTTCCTCTACTCCAAGTGTTTGTTACTCTAGAGGATCATCTTGATCTGGAACCTGTGAATCCAACATTTGGTTCATTACCAAACTCATAGAATTAATCCATTGTGGACAGCTCTTTTCAGAGTGCAGCTCTTGATGAAAGGTACAGAAGTGTTCCATTCCTATTTCATTCAGATTTAAAATAGGGGAGATGTTCATAGGTGGATGAGGCTGGTCATTGTCTTCCCTTTTCTTGTAGAATGGTTTGAAAGGCTTCCTGAACGTACTAGCTGCCTTATCTTTTTCAAGATCTACAATTTTATTGGATAACTTCTGCATCATTTTAACTACGTTCTCCATATCCGCCGATGGCTCTTCTTTATTCTTAGTAAGCAGCAGGGGTTTTCTATTAGTTGCTAGCTTTGTTTCTGCATCTAAGGCATGTTTAGCAATGTTGTCTGCTTCTTCTTCCACCTTCCTAGCTTCTTCGAAATTTTCTATCAGGGTGGTCTTCTTAACTCTTTTGACGAACATTGCTATGGGGCCTTCAAGTGTTGTTGTATAATATTCAACTAAAGATTCTTCTGTTGGTTTAGTTGCTTCGCTGAAATTATTCAAGAGCATAGTGAACCTTTGGTTGAAGTCTTGAACCTTTTCTTTCTTTTCCATTCTCATGGACAATAATTCTTTCATGAGTGTAGCTACAGTTTTCTGATTCCCATACTTCTTTAAAAAACATTTCTCAAACTCTTCCCAATTGGAAATTGAGCTAGATTGTAAGCTAAAGTACCAGGAAGAAACTTTCGGTTCAAATGTGTATGGGAAAAGCCTACAAACTACATCTTCATGCTGTACATTTAAAAGATTCAAAGCTAAATAAAAACTATTAAGATGATCTTCAGCAGATATGCTTTTACCTAGGTCGTATTTGGGCAAAACTTTCTCTGGATTTTTAGGCAGATCGTGAAATGGCCCAGCTAGATTTAATGCTCCCCTTGCTCTCCAAGCAGGTACAGCCATGGCTCTATGTGGAGAATTAGGTGGAGAATCATGTGGTGAATTAAGTGGAGTGTTCTTTGGAGTAAAAATTTCTCCAAGATTTTATGGATCTTCAAAATCGATCTCCTTTAGAGGCTGCATGATCTCTTCTAAAGACAAATCTACCAGCTCTTCAAAGGTCTGCACAAGGATTGAATCACAGGTATATTGTCTTTCTCTTTTAGGAATTCTTGTTCTAGGGAGAAAAGTTATTGCATTTAAACCACCGAGTTGTTTAACATAAGCTCGTGTGTGCCTTCTTAAGTCTTATACCTATGTAAAAGGTACAGCATACAGTGCTTCTTGTTGTTCAGAATTAGAATTGAGGTTTTCTTGATTTGTCACTTCAAGATTTGGATTGTCTAAAATTACTGTTTCAAGCGGGTTTCCAGTAATGTTTCTGCCAATGGAGGAATCTCCTTTATCAACCATGCACTAGTGGCCCTCCTTCTAGCACCAAAATTGTTGATGCCCCGAAAATCGCAGCATCAATCAGCAAGGGATTCTCCCCGGTAAGCAAGCCCAATTAGATCGCTCACCGTTTGTTGTGGGGAATCCATCCGGTTAATGGTTCCGGCTATCGCAAGATTTAAAGATTATTGATCTTTGCACCGGTTGTGGCCCGATCCACCGTTTTGTGATTTTATTTTAAAGATGAAATGCAAGTTCCCTAAGCTAAATGCAGGTAGCTAATCTAAATTAATCTAAAATTGTATAAGCAAATCTAATCTATCCTTGCAAGGAGCAAATTGTAAATATGAGCAATACGCTGAAAGAAACATCTAAAGATCATACAGATAGCCATTAAATCTGAAGATGAAATCTCAGCAGGAGGTAAAAGATATTAAAGATAGCTTTAATTCAAATGCAATACATTCCATTACTCATTTAAGAGAGACGTCATTGTACAGAAAATAGAGCAAAATCGTCCATTACACAGAAAGAATTCGTACAGCAAAGAAATATCTCACAGATGTATATGAATGACACAAGAGGAGTCCAGCAAGCATCCAATACACATTTTCAAACAAAAAACGTCCTCTCCCCAGGATTTAATTAGGCAAAATTCCAGTTCATATGGCAAGCATCAAAGTAATTCGCAGCAGCCAGAAAATTTCCTTCACCTGCAAAAAGTCTGTCTATCTTCTTCTGTTCTGCTATTTATAAATTTACAAATTGCTCTTTGAGCTGACAGGTGTACCCTAAACTCTAGAACCTTCTAATTTTTCTTTAGTGCACAACTACAAATCATGGAAAGCCTCCCATATAAGACAAAATAAGAGCCAGTTGTCTCTGCTATCTCATTGGGTCGCTCTTCTCCTGCTGGCTTGCTCACTTCAACAGGCTCGCTTGCTTTTGTAGCCTGTTCTATCTCAATCTTAGCAGCCTTTTCTTTCTTTTGCCTTTCTAAGCATGTCAAACTTGCATTAATCAAGGTGGCACCGAAATAAACATTCGGCATATTCATAAGCAATTCATACCGCAGACGTTATCTAATTATCAAAAATAAGCAATAGTAAGTAAGTTAGAAAGTTTACCAGGTTTTGCTGCTTAGCAGTTTGACTTAACGCTCGGGCATAATGAAAGGCATTCTCAACACTCAAGAATTGCGATGGCGCGGGATTGGTGCAGCGGCACGTTTAAGCGTAGTGCTTGCGATCGCGGCGGGGAAAATATCACTAGGACGTGCGCTCAAGAGATGCGCCAACGGCAAGGTTTACTCAAAGAGTGTGAAGTTGGCGGGAATATTAAGGTTAGGTTCTACGCGCCGGGCGGAGGATATATTGTTAAATCTTGCGCCCAAAAGATGCGCTAACGACCAAGTGAACGGGATCGTGAATGTAGCAGTGATTTTTTTGGCTATGTCCTGCGTGTGTAGTGGCAGTCTTAGTGTTAAAATTTTGCGCCGACGGGCTACATCAAGAATTGAAATCGAGGCTGCGTCCAAGGATGAGGAACGGTTATGATGGTGGCCGTAATAGGGATAATTTCTCCACGCCGATGGAAGATTTAGTCACAACATTTGCGCCGATGAAAGATACGCCAACGATTCAAAAAAGATTCAAAGGGTTTTCATGTCGGCATCCCTTTTAGGGTTAAAACCGGCGCCGAAGCGCCCAAACAAATAATGTTAGCAATTGCGCCAAGGCGGCCGAGATAGGATTAGGATCTGCGCCAGAACGAGCTTCTTAATTGCGCTAAAGGCGGACGATTTAATTTTAGATTTTGCGCGACTTAGCGGATTTTTTTAAGTTCAAAAAATGAGCACGAGAGACATAAAAAATTTGAAAACGCGCCAACAAAGAATTGCGATTACCTCTTAAGCAGCATAATTATGTCTAAAAATTGCACCGAAGGCGACAGAGTTAAGACTAAAAAATGTGTCGAAGACTAAAGGTTTTATGTTTAGGATTTGTGCCAACAAGCGGAAGACTTATGGTCAAAATTTGCGCCGAAGGGTAAAGATGACTTTGCCTTAGAAAAAATTAATTGAGAAAAACTTTTGGGAAGCAAGTGTTGAAGTTTGCCAAGTTGGAGTAGGATAAGCTTCAAAGAAAAGAGAAACTCTTGTTACAAAATGTGTAGAAGGAGGGGCCCCAACATGTTCAAAAAATTGGGGAAGGGTGTTGTAGCAACAATAGGTTGGTACTCATGTAGAAGGTATTGTTACACAAGAACCAGTACTCTCGGAGTTGTCCTTTGATCTAGCAAGAGAGATGGAAACTAAGGAGGTTGAGGTACAAAAAGAAGATGTTGTTACACAAGAACCAGCATTTTCAAAATCAAATGCTGAGACTGCATTACAGGCACATGCCATTGCAACACCAATGGAGGATGAAACTGTTACACTGCCAAATCAAAAAAAGGAGGCTGGTATAGCAGGGGACAAGGTAGAAATACAGTTCCCTCAGGAAGTCATTTATCTAGACTCTGATGATGAAAAGGATGTGGAGAATAGGAGAACTCAACGATTGGAGAAAAAGATTCTCTGGCTGAACCTTGAGTTAGATAAATGGAAGAATTACATTACTCAGTACAGGACAGGGATGATTTCTCTCCATTAACATAGAAATACCATCACAGGGTTGAGAGAAAAATGGGATGAGGAGTTATTCTTCCAGAAAATCCGGTGGGAAAATTTTCAAAAAAAGTTGGAAGAATTAAAGAAACTTGAGACCCTGCAACAAGAAAAGGACCAAATGTATACTCTTTCTCTAGAATTACTGAGTTGCAGGATTCCATCCCTCGCTTACCTTATCTTTCTTCATGAGCAGACAACTTTATTGAAATTCAAGGCTTTGAAGGAAAGGAGATCATTTGATCTAGCAACAGCTTCACAGTTTTTAGAGGCTTTTCTGAAAAAATGATTTTGAGGATCAGCATTTGTTATGTGAATTATATTTACATGATAAGGCCTTTTACATTAACTCTCCCTCCAACCCTTTGCCTTGCTTTGGGGATGTTCAGCTGAGGGATTTTTCCTCTTTTTTCAACAATGTTAAATTTTCAGAATTTACTTCAATCTGATCTAGGATCTTAACTGAGAGAACAACATGTACATCAAATCTACAGCATATCAATCATGGACACAATAATGCAAGCACACAAGAGACACAGAGTTTACTTGGGGAAAATCATAAAGGTGAAAAACCCCAATAACTTCCTCAGAGATAGATAGAGCAATGATACAACCAGAATACAAGACATAGTCTTCTCCTAGCAGCAGATCCTCCTCCTCCACAAGTGCGCCACTCTCCAAAGTGTGAGTGAGAGAAATAGAATGTGTAAAATGAGAGAGACACACTCTCTATTTATACACTAAACTTGACTTGACCTTTACTCAACTAGGTCGGCCTCAACTTAACCACTTAACATAATGCTGACTGGGGCCGACCCCCACTAGGGTGGTCTAATAACCCTTTGACCCACATGGCCGACCCCCAATAGGGTGGTCTAATAACCCTTTGACCCACATCACTTATACAGGGCTGACCCCAACAAGGTGGTCTAATAACCCATCAAGTATAAGTTACGACACTTACAATATAAATGATGACACTTCTGTATAGAGGAATAATAACATCTCTATAGGAATACAATATACATATATGTGAAATACATTCCGAAGTTACATATGCATCAACACTCCCTCTTAACTAGGAAGGTATTTCTCGACACACGGTCTTCTAGCACAAGTCTTCTTCTCTGGATCATCGTCACTGGATAATCGTCATCAAGGAATCATCATTGTCACTGCTGCTGCTATCTCAATCAATCTCTGAATCTACTCGTCATAGGAAGTTCTACAGAGCCAATCCTTTTTCATACTGGATGTAGGCCCACCACCTGCAGGTCTTTGTCATCACTGGCCATACTGTGGAATCCTCAGGACTTATTACGTGCATCACAAAACCTCGAAAGAGCATCCCAGGCTGTTACGAGCACACGGCTCTACCTATAGGATCTCCCAGGGCCATATTATATGTGACCTCACCACAAAACCTCGCAAGAGCATCCCAGGCTGTTACGAGCACACATCTCTACCTATAGGATCTCCCAGGGACAGATTATATGTGGTCATGGCAAAACCTCGCAAGAGCATCCCAAGAATTATTACGGGAACATAGCCAAACCTATCGGATCTCCCAGGGACAGATTATATGCCATAGGACAAAACCTCGAAAGAGCATCTGCCAGATATCCCAGGGCACGAATTACATGCCATAGGCAAAACCCTCGAAAGACTATCTGCAGATCTCCCAGGGGCCAAATTATATGTCCTCCCAGAGCAAAACCTCGAAAGAGCATTTGCCAGATATCTCAGGGCACGAATTACATGCCATAGGAAAAACCTCGAAAGACTATCTGCAAATATCCCAGGGCCAAATTATATGCTCATCCGAGAGCAAAACCTCGAAAGAGCATTTGCTAGATATCCCAAGGCACGAATTACATGCCATAGGAAAAACCTTGAAAAACTATCTGCAAATCTCCAGGGCCAAATTATATGTTCATCTGCACAACCTGATCCACGGCCATAGAGTATCAACCTGATACTCACCATGCATCATCCTGATGTACACATGATCATCCTGATTATCATCACTGCAACATCCTGCTACATGTCATCTGGAGAAACATCCTGAAGCTCGTCATCCACGATCATCCTGATCATACAATGCATCTACCTGATGCATACCAAGTATCTACCTGATACATATCATCATACATGATCCACCTGATCATACAATGTATCCACCTGATACAAATACAAATACATGATACATATCACCATACATGACCCACCTGATCATACAATGTATCCACCTGATACATATACAGATACATGGTCCAAGCATCCAACATGATGCGTACATACATATACATATAAATGATCCAACTGATCATATCCAGCATCCAACATGATGCATACATATATACATAAAAATGATCCAACTGATCATACAAAGCAGAAACCAGAACATCATCCTGATGCTCATCATCCAGTGCTTACATCCACAGCCATGTGAAGGATCCTCCTTCCAACATGCTTGGAATGGCTTCAGCAAATGTGTCCATCACTTCTTCCTTGAAGTGTCATCAATCTGAAGAACACCAAGCCTCTCTCTGAAGTACTCGAACTTCACCCTAGCTAGTGGCTTCGTCAGCACATCTGCAATCTGCTCGTCCGTCGCAACATACAGGAGCTTCACAGCTCTTCTCTACACCATATCCTTGATATAGTGATATTTGATCCCTATGTGTTTCGACCTATCATGAAACACTGGGTTCTCAGACAGCTTCACACAACTCTAGTTATCACAGAAGATACCAGTAGCATCCAACGGGAGATCAAATGACTTAGACAGTAGCATCTGTAGCCATACTGCCTCACAACTAGCTGAACAGGCTGCAACATACTCTGCCTCAGCTGTACTCAGTGCTATGCAGGACTGCTTCCTGCTAAACCAATAGATCACACCTGATCCCATACTGAAGCAACATCTAGATGTGCTCTTCCTATCCTGCAGCACTGCCAGCCCAATCTGAATCAACATAACCCTGTAGGTTAAACTTTTGATTCGCTTCATACTTGAGCCCATAATCCACTGTACCCTTCAGGTACCTCAGAACATGCTTTACAGCAACCAGGTGAACACTCCTTGGATCTGTCAGGAACTGGCTCAATGTGTTCACCGCAAAGCAAATATCTGGTCTCATGTTCGTCAGGTACATAGAGGACCCAATCATCTGACGATACATCGTGACATCAACCGGATTAGATGAAGCATCACATAGAAGCTTCAGGTTCGATGCCATAGGTGTGGCCATATCCTTGCAGTCCATCGTCCCCGAACCTCTTTAGGATCTCTACTGCATACTTCCCTTGTCCAAGGAAGATTCTATCTGCACTCTGCCACACCTCCAT